>CM077202.1:6115354-6577854 GCA_039654625.1 Rhinogobio ventralis
GCTGGAAATAAAAGCAGTTGAAAGTGAGAGGACGTTTCTTTTTTGCTGAGTTTATATGCTAATCTCTGAGTAACATGAAGACATACTAGCACATTTAAATATGAAAGTAAACTAAGCCAGTCCTCTTCCGTTTCATAAATGTGAGTGTTGTGCGGAAGGCCACAGCGCTTGATCTCAGCGGTTACATAATTACATCCAGCTGCTGTTGATTGGAGCTGATTTGTGGTGCCACTGTAATACTGTGACTAACTGCTCTGGAGGATAAAGGCTGGCCTACATTAAAAGATTTTAAAATCTTATCAGATTTTCAAAATGTAAGAGACCACAAACATGATGATTAAAAAAATCATAGATTTTAGTTTTGTTCCTCTAGTTTGTGGAGTGGCGCGATGTGACCAAGACAGCACAGCACACACTACCAGATTCCATTCACAAACAACTAGAGTCCCGACTGTGAACACGGGAAATCACGCAAAATCTCTCGTAGTCAAACGTGACTTTAGAGTAAACAAACTTGGCAGAGAACGGGCAAGAAGAAATGGCGATAATAGAGTTTGGACTGCTTTTTACAGAAAATTCACTGGAAAAAAAGAAAAAGGTTTGGGTGAAGTGTTATGCTTCGGTCAGATTGCTTTCTGATTGGGTATCGTTTTGTTCCATGTGATCTACAGATTGCGTGTGCGTTTGTCCTCAGGGTTCACCCCACAAAACAGGATTTCTGATCGTATATATTCATCTATTAGTATTTTCCCACCAATTTATGACCCGAGGTATTTTATTTTTTTATTTTTTTAGAAAAGTAATGTCAAATCTCTCCTTAACAAGGGGCAAATCCCAAACCTTAAAACTGAAAAATCACCCCACACTCATGGAGTGTATATTTTTTTTATTGAATCAGTATGTACTAAAATATACAGAACACTGACACTTGCCAATCCAGCGGCAACACAGTGATGCAATGATTTAGAGAAATCCTCAATCCCTTCCCAAGTTTCAATGTGCACGGAACAGCTTTCATTTCATGGACAGTGAAAAAAAAACAGCATTGAAATGGCTTATTTTACCCTGATATTCGTTAATTCTTACTAGGGTGTCTGTGTGTTTCCAACAAAATGATCAAGTTTGTGTGTATAGAGGGATGTGGGTACAATGTACTGCCTACATTCAGAAACCCAATTTATCCAGCTTTATTTCAATATTGCAGGTAGTATTTACAACAAAAAGTCCATTACCGAAAATATTTTTCAGATTTTCCAGTTCTGGGATTCATAGTTAGAAAGGTTCATTCTTTGGTACAGTACATACCACAAAAAAAAGAAAAAAAAAAAGAATAAAAGATTATAACATAACACTGTTCATCTTCTTTCTCTAATAAAAGTTGTTAGCAGTTATTTTCAATACATTACATTTTTTGTATTAAAAAGAGCTTTGCTAATAGGTCATAAAGCTTTCTCACAGTAGGCTTTTAACCAACATTTCTTTCTGCACTGCTCAGCTGGTATTATATTTTAAGACTGCAGTATGAGGAATAAATAAAAAGAATGGCTCTGTAAAGAATGCTGGTGAGGACAACGGCTCTAAAACGATGTAAGAACAAGAGTCACGACAGACGCACACGTCATTGGTCCACGGAAGATAATATCTCCCATTCCATCTGGCAGATTCAATTCAGACATTTATTCAGAGTTCAAACATACTGTAGCTTAAGTGCCGATTTTCTGGGTTGAAGAATAGTCATCTCACACAATTCATTTAATTGTACCAGCTGCAGTGGTTGTATGGTTTAGTGCAAAAAACGACCCTTTTGAAATCATTCAATCTGCAGTAAAATGAATTAGAAAATACTAGAAGAATAGGAATTTAAAAAATGCATGTTCCAGTTTGATGCTTTCAAAATGAAAGGCTGTGAAGACTAATATAAACGGTCACATTGCTCTCTCCATATATCTCTCCATATCCTTTATATGATTGTAATGTGAGTTTTTGACATAGTGAACACACCTCCATAAGAAACAAACATAACAGCACCTTTTGGAAAAGAACAGTCATTAAGACTTCTGAACGCACTCCCAACGAATACTTCCACGCTCTGAAAGTGTGGATCCACAGTTTTCATGACTCTCGCTGACATCCAGAGAGCGCTCAACCTCGCTGGCTGTGTGACAGTTTGCTCTCCTTATCGTCCGCTTCAGATTGCTGATGTGTTTCAGTCTCCATAGCGACAGACCATTAACAGGTTGCTGCCTTCAAATTACCTTGTTCTTAGTTCAGCTCATATGGCCACTAGGGGTCCTCGTCCATATCATCCAGGTTTGGAGCCATGATGAAGTGCTTAGGGTACACCAGACTGTGCTCGTAAGCATACTTTTCCCAGCGTGCGTCATCGCTCTCGTGAGTAATGTAGCGTTCCCCTCTGCGCGTCTCAAACTCTCGCAGATCAAGCCACGTCTGGTAGTCCTGGGACAACGCAGACATAGACAGGTTGAGGCATAAAGCAATAATAAAACATTCAGAGAAGTCATTTTACAGGTCTCTAGGCTCCTTACCTGTAGCCACGGATGACTGAGGGTCTTATCCACACTGTAACGCTTCCTCATCTTCACTTGGAGAAGATTGTTGATCAGATCTGTAGCTATGGAGTTCAAAAACATGATTTGGATGTTACAAAATTACAGATCTGGGCCACATTTACCAAAAGAGCAATCTGTACACTTGGGGAAAAAAAGTTTATATATTTATATATTTAAAGTTTGCATATGTGTTGAGTATCATATTTGATACATCCGGCTTTTATGGCTCACTAAGAATACGGAACTCATATTCGAGGAAAAATACCTAAATTTAATTAAGAGGCCCAAACTGTGTAAAAATATGCAATCTGGTGCATTTGCTGATATTTATAGCCTGCAACGTAAATATCAGCTGTCATTCTATATCTGCTAATAACATCTTAATAAGATGATATTTAAATGCTTAGTTTTATGATCAAAGCTCTGTAGTTTTTATTGAGAGATGAAATGTTCCTCAAAAGCCTGGTGGATCATATTTGATATATTTTAACATAATTTTTTCTAAAAAAAATATATATATATATATATATGTATGGATAATCATAAGTTGCTTCAGTCCAGTAAGTGTTCTCGAAATATTACTAACAATATAAAGGTTATTCTTACGTTTAAAAATTTGTTTTACGTTTAAAAAAGACTTCACAGCAAAAAGACATGTGACGCACGGCCTGAAGGGGGATGTTTTTACAATTATACTAAAAGACCTTTTATTTGCTAAAAAAGGTCTAAACTATCAATCAGACGACAGAAGGCATGTAGTAGATTGTGTGCAGCAGGTTTTTTCTTCTGCTCACCAAGGCTGCATTTATTTGATAAATACAGTAAAAACATTAATGTTAAGTATTGTGTAATACTTTGATTTTTTTTTTTTAATTTATAGTAACTGTTTCCTATTTTAATATATTTAAAATATAAAATGTATAAAATGCAATTTACTGTTGTGATGATTATCAATGTTGAAAACAGCTGTGCTGCTTAAAATTAGTTTGGAAACCATAATAATTGTTTTGGGGGGGATTCTTTGATGAATAGAAAATTCTGAAAAGCATTTACTGGATATAAAGGTATTTTGCAACATTGTAAGTGTCTTAATGTCACTTATCAAATTAATACACTGATCAGGCATAACATTATGACCACTGACAGGTGAAGTGAATAACACTGATTCATCACTCTCTTCATCACGGCACCTGTTAGTGGGTGGGATATATTAGGCAGCAAGTGAACATTTTGTCCTCAAAGTTGATGTGTTAGAAGCAGGAAAAATGGGCAAGCGTAAGGATTTGAGCGAGTTTGACAAGGGCCAAATTGTGATGGCTTGACGACTGGGTCAGAGCATCTCCAAAACTGCAGCTCTTGTGGGGTGTTCCTGGTCTGCAGTGGTCAGTATCTATCAAAAGTGCTCCAAGGAAGGAACAGTGGTGAACCGGCGACAGGGTCATGGGCGGCCAAGGCTCATTGATGCACGTGGGGATCGAAGGCTGGCCCGTGTGGTCAAACAGACGAGCTACTGTAGCTCAAATTGCTCAAGAAGTTAATGCTGGTTCTGATAGAAAGGTGTCAGAATACACAGTGCATCGCAGTTTGTTGCGTATGGGGCTGCATAGCTGCAGACCAGTCAGGGTGCCCATGCTGACCCCTGTCCACCGCCGAAAGTGCCAACAGTGGGCACGAGAGCATCAGAACTGGACCACGGAGCAATGGAAGAACATGGCCTGGTCTGATGAATCACGTTTTCTTTTACATTACGTGGATGTCGGGGTGCGTGTGCGTTGCTTACCTGGGGAACACATGGCACCAGGATGCACTATGGGAAGAAGGCAAGCCGGCGGAGGCAGTGTGATGCTTTGGGCAATGTTCTGCTGGGAAACCTTGGGTCCTGCCATCCATGTGGATGTTACTTTGATACGTACCACCTACCTAAGCATTGTTGCAGACCATGTACACCCTTTCATGGAAACGGTATTCCCTGGTGGCTGTGGCTCTTTCAGCAGGATAATGCGCCCTGCCACAAAGCAAAAATGGTTCAGGAATGGTTTGAGTAGCACAACGAGTTTAAGGTGTTGACTTGGCCTCCAAATTCCCCACATCTCAGTCCAATCGAGCATCTGTGGGATGTGCTGAACAAACAAGTCCGATCCATGGAGGCCCCACCTTGCAACTTACAGGACTTAAAGGATGTGCTGCTAACATCTTGGTGCCAGATACCACAGCACACCTTCAGGAGTCCATGCCTCGACGTGTAAGGGCTGTTTTGGCAGTAAAAGGGGGACCAACACAATATTAGGAAGGTTGTCATAATGTTATGCCTGATCGGTGTACATCCTTGCAGAATCAAAGTCAATTACTGACCCCCAAAATTTGGAACGGAACTGCAGTAATATAAATGTAAACAAAAATAGAGCTGTACAAAGGGTTTCTTCATACAGTTAAACAATAAATTAAACGAATGTAATGATGAATTTAAGTATAATTGCTCCCACAAAAATAAACCAAGCTATAAAACTAAAATTGTAATGATGTGAAATGTAGAAACAGAAATGACATTTATAGTGTTGTAGAGGAGTAGGACAGACTGAAATTGGGAGAGGCTGGTATAATCTTTCAGGTCTCGGGCGGAAAGAACTATTCTAAACACACATGGGGGTGGACAGTCTGCTCGCTGTCTGACACACATCTCCCTCTTTCTTCTGCAGCAAAAGCTAGAAATCACGCAGTATAGTACAGATGTATACAAGTGAAAAACACCTTAGTCTTTTGTAAAAAGTCATGCATTATTGCCTTTAAAGGGATAGTTCACCCAAAAATGAAAATTCTGTCATAATTTACTCGCCTGCAAGTTGTTTCAAACCTGTATGAATTTATTTCTTCTGTTGAACACAAAATATCATACGGGTTTGGAACAACTTGAGGGTGAATAAATGATGATAGAATTTTCATTTTTGGGTGAACTATCCCTTTAAGACCAGTTTATATTTGGTTGCAACTGCAACTATTTTATTGGTGCTGAGAAAGTAGCTATTTATGAGTTCAGGTGTAAATCAGTAAAGCAGGCTACTTACCTTCTGCAGATATATCTTTCCAGGGTGTTGGAGGGTACATGAACGCTGCGTTCTGGATTTGGTCATTAATATCCTCGTCCTCATTAAAGGGGAAGGTGCCACTCAAACTGACATAGATAATGACTCCAACTGACCACATATCTAGGGAACGGTTGTAGCCTTTGCTGCGCAGCACCTCCGGGGCCAAGTATGCTGGTGTTCCCACCACTGAGCGTCGGAAAGATTTCTCCCCGATGATCCGAGCAAACCCAAAGTCGCACAGTTTTACCTGGAACATGAGAGCAAGTGGTCTAATTTGGTCATGTGTTGTTACAGGGAATTCCAAAATTGGATTTCCAGATGTGACCCAAAACATTTACTTGAATTACCCCCTGAGAAGTTAATATTTAATATTATTATATTAAGGGATAGTTCACCCCAAAATGAAAATTCTGTCATTAATTTCTCGCCCTCATGTCGTTCCAAACCCTTCATCCTAAGAACACAAATGAAGATCTTTTTGATGAAATCTGAGAGCTTTCTGTCCCTCCATTGACAGCTACACAACTGACACTTTCAAGCCCCAGAAAGGAAAGTAATCCATGCGACTCCAGTGGTTTAACCTCAATTTTATCAAGCAGCGCGGGTGCAGTGTTTGCGCAAAAAACAAAACAAAACATAATTTACCACTTTATTTACAAAATATTACTCTCCAATGCACTACTTTACTACCTTTCTGGGGCTTGAAAGTGTCAGTTGCGACAATCAGTCAATGGAGGGACAGAAAGCGTTTTATATTAAATTATTTATTTTAATTTTACATTTTTATACATTTTTTATTAGCTTTTTCTTTTTTCAAGCATGTTCCAGGTACATCCAACTTTATCCTCATACATACAGTACACTCGTAAATCAATATATACTATATAGCAAATATCTGAGATGTAACTACATTATCACCAGGTTCTTTATATAAAGTTGGATATATAAGTATGTCCAACATTACCTGCATTCATACAGTATACTCACTTAAAGCGATATATACTAAATAGCAAATCTCAACTGCTTGATTGTTTGTATAGTCGCAAAATGAAACTATATTATCGTCCAGCTCTAATCTGCTAAATGTGACTGGATAAGGCATGGAGATATCATAAACATTAGCATCATGATTTTCTGTAAAGCAGCTTTACAACAATGTGTATTGTGAAAAGTGATTTTACAAATAATTTTGGCTTCACTTTAAAACCCCCAGAGATTCACCAACCCCACTTAATTTTTTTTAATAGTAATTCCTTAAGGATAGCATGGTTTATTCACTGTTGTTTACCTGAGGAAACGGCTCCGCAGATGCCAACAGCACATTTTCTGGCTTCAGGTCACAGTGAACAATGTTCTTGAAATGAAGATGTCGCAAAGCCACAAGGATCTATGACAGTAAAGCACTCATTTAATTCCATGCATTTATCAGCTAGATGGTGTTTCTAAAGCTTTAACTGGCCATCAATGTAATATCCACTTAAAATTATTCAAGAAAAACCTTTGATTTGTTTCTGATTATCGTCAACAGAAACTTTGTAACACTGTCATGTTGCTCTGTCTGATTAAATAAATCAGAGAATTTGATTTCTCCAAAAAATCATTCTAGATGAGCAGCTAAAAGTGTGACATATGACAAGCTTTCTAGCTTTCTGGACTGACATTGTAGGGCAATGCCAGTAACACACAGTGACAATTCTTAACATCACATCCCATGGATATTACACTTAATCATAGTATTGTTCCAGATTTAAAGATTTTATATTTTTCAAGACATTAGAAGCATGGGTGGTTAGAGAGATAGACTTATTTAAGATTCATGCTGTGGTAGAAAAAGGTTAGTTTAACACAGTAAAAGGTAAAACAGGCAAGAGGAAATGCTTTCTCAAGATTAAGTACCTAAAACAAAACTCATGTCCATTAGGATCTCATATTACATTACATTCAAAAGTTTGGGGTTTTTAGAAAGAAATTAATACCTTTATTTAACAAAGACTCTTTTTTACAAATAATTTAAAAAAAAACTATTTGAAGTAATTCTTTCTATTCATCAAAAAATCCTGAAAAAAAAAAAAAAAAAGTTTCCACAAAAATATTAAACTGTTGAGCAGCAAATTAGCATATTAGAATGATTTCTGAAGAATCATGACTGAAGACTGGAGTAATGATGCTGAAAATTCAGCTTTGTGTCACAGGAATAAATTACATTTTAAAATGTACAATGAAATTCTTATAATTGTTATGAAATTGCATTTTTCAAAAACGTAAAAAAATCTTACCGACCCCAAACTTTTGAAAGGTAGTGTATGAGAGCTTTATTTGATAGGATGATAGTTGGGTTGTACAGGGTATAAAATGGACAACAATTGCAACAACAATAACTGTTCCTTTCAATGTTTAAACCAAAGCAAAGTCACTGACTATGAGGGTGAAATCACAATCATTCAATGTTTCCATTTACTTTCATAGAAGCACTGGCTCCTGACACCGCAGACAGAAGCATCTTAACCACATCGCAGCAGCTCTGTGGCTTTAGATCCATGGCTAATGGATGAGCTCCCGCGGCCCCCAGGGGCCTCACTGCTCTAATCAACCCACAGACTCGCCGCTCTAATTTAGCTCTAGATGAGATCCAGATTACGGCCTCATCTAAACAAAATGCACTTCAGAATAGAAAAACAGGGAGAAATTTGATTTAAAAGGATAGGAGGAAAGGAAAGTATCTGCAAACCTGCGTGACCAGAAACTTGGTGATGCGTTCTGGAAGTTTGCTCTTCTCACTAGACAGGATCATCTCCAGCATGTCACCATGGAGTTTCTCCATGACAACAAAGACTCGTTCTGGAGTCTCAAACATACACTCCAGGTTTACAATGCCAGGATGGTGCAAATTCTACAAGAAAAAAAACAACCACATCAAATATATTAAAGAGAACAGCTCTCATTATGCATTAAGGAATTTATTAACATTTTTGCAACTCTTATCTTATCTAAAACTGACTCAGACATTAAGATTGATCACCTGTAAAATGGCAACCTCATTTCTCAGTTGGCTCTCCTGTTTGGTGGGGAATCTCATTTTGTCGATTACTTTGATGGCCACATCTCTGCCTGTTTTTCTATGTTTACCTTAAAACAGAATAGAAAATCATTTGAAACGCAGCACAAATACATTTTAAGGAAAAGATTTAACAAAAAAGGCTATCAAGTGATAAAACAACAGATCGTTCGAAATTAAGATGAAATGTATTTGGTGTGTATAGTGTATATAACAAATAGTGCATGTAGGGTACACTGTATATATTTTTTATATTTTATAGAAATTATTTTATAAGAGTTTATATTGTAAGAGTTATATAATGAGAGACAGGGCCTGACATAAATACCCACCAAAAGCGTGTGGATTTTTAGAAGTGGCATGCAACGCAGTCACTCCTACTAGCCACTTTGGCGGGTTGAATTGTTTATATAATATATACATTTTTCAATTGTAGTCTTTTAAAAAGGCATCTTAAATAATAAACTAAGTGCAATGTAGTGTTGTCGAAAATATAGATTTTTCAATACATATCGACACTGATACACGATACCAGCTGCACTTTCTAGCTCTCTCATGATGTCTCCGACAGTGAGTTACACACAAACCCGCCTCCCCTCACTCACTCGTTTCTTTTGCCTCAGATGAATATTGTTGGTTTTACAGAGATTGAATTTTGGTGTGGGATTATGTGTATTGCGCATAATTTTACTCATTTCCACAAAAATTCCAAAGTGCGTGCATGTAAAGCCGCCCATCAGTACTAAATTGAGTTTTTTTTTGCTGTTTATTGTGCTTAAAAATTCAAATACACACAAAATAATGTCAAAATGCTGGTCTTGGTGAGTATTCAGGTAAACACAGTCAGTTATGTTATAAGTGAACATAAACGGTTGAGAAAGAAAACGCATGTGTAACAGTATAATGGATCCGTGCGCCAGGTCTTAAAGTGACAGCAGCCTAATATACCTGCTGCCAAATTAAGAGATAATATAAAAAAGATCTATATGGCAGTTTTCCCCAATGTATAAATGTCAAATATATATATATATATATATATATATATATATATATATATATATATATATATATATATATATATATATATATATATATATATATATATATATATATATATATATATAAAGAATACTTAAGTTTTCTCTGTACCTCCATAAACGATGCCAAACTGTCCAGAGCCCAACACTTCATCAGCAAAGATCTGATAGATTGAGCTGATATCCTAAAGGCAACCAAACAAAGTCATAAAATTGACAAATATTAAAATATATATTTATATAATAATATTACAAACTATAATTTCACCAGTACATTCAACCCAATTACATTTTCTAAGTCTACAGTTAAATGCATGATTAGCAACCCTAAATTTCCTCTCTCAGCTTTTCATAGTTTTCTTGTGGTGTGACTTGACCGTGGCCATTACCAACCAAGCAGAAGTGTGAATAATAAGAGTTGTAGTTGAGAAATATTGTCGGTAAACATAGCCAAACACTCACCACATTTTCCTGGATTTGACTGTTAGATACAGAAATGCTGATGGACAGTTCCTCTGCGATACACACACACGCACAAACACAAAACAAAATACAGACATTTGGATTAGCCTTGGCATTTCATAATAGGTAATATGAAGGAAAATATAAGGCAGAAAAATATTTAATTTGAATTAGTATCACATCCAACACATGCAACAAATTATGATGTGTCCTGAGGTTGGACAATTATCAATTTGATTGCAGAGACATTTTCCACCATCCTTTTCCTTTTGCCTGTGCAAAATGTGAGAAGAATTTAAGCAAATTCTATCTGAAATACATAATAAATTGCACATTACTAGAATGACAAGAAGGGTGAGCTAGACATAGTAATTCTCTAAAGGTGTTTTTTTTCTGATAATTTGTTGGGTTGGATTTGCCCTGGCTTCGCTTGTCTTCAGACAAACTCTTAATTAAGTATGTCATTCATCTCTGGGCTGAAATCTCTACTGAATTAAAAGTGTGTTTGTTTCATAACTAAACAGCTTTCATTAATCCAGACCTGTCAAACCTATTTAATCTTCTGTCTCTCAACACAATTAAATGGAGGTGCATCAGGATATTAAAGCTCAGCTGTTTACTCTCCAGAATAGAGCTGCAAATCTGTCTGAGAGTCACCATTCAACCATCAGATTAAAGGTACACTCAGTACATTTTAGTTTTTGTTTCACTTGCTCTTCTTCTTTTCTGTGGTCTTGGACTTTGTACTGACACCTATCAATGTAGATGCATGAATTTTGTCTATTAACTGCTGCCACATTTTTAAAATCCATTTCATACAAAACAAATAAAAAGTGCATTCTTGAATCTTTTTGAATCACAGTCTGTGGTATGGGAGCCACACTCGTCTTAGTTGGTACCATTGCTTAATCAATGACTGCTTGTTTGAACATTTTAGATTTCCAAATGTAGGCCTTCATCTCTTGCGAGTGTACAGCATTTTAATCATCAATATGTAGCAATAAAGGTAACACTATTATACTACCGGTCAAAATTTTGCCGTTGCTCTTATGCTCAGCAATGCTGCATATATTTGATTTATTTATTTATGCATTTGTTTATGAACAGTAAACAGTTGACAAAGAAATTGGATGTGTTCCAATGTATTGGATACGTGCAAGTCTTAAAGGGCCAGACAGCATCCTTATATTCTGTTTGATTAATGTTAATAAAACAACAAAAGAAAATAGAAAAATCACCCAATGCTTTACAGAATAACTTTAATACATTTATTAAGAATCAGTGTATAGTTAATTTATAGTGAAGACTGTGCAGTTTTTTTCCCCATTTAATTATTTAATTTCTTTCTTGAATGCTACTGTTAAAAAGACCTGCTGTAGCTGAAAAAATAAAGCACTGTTTGTTTCATTTGTCTCTTTCTTAAAGCATTTGTCATATTGTTTTTAATTATTATTTTGCCTATTTTCAAAAAAGATAAAATTAAATTAAATATCTATATTGTAATTATAAAATTACACATTTAAAAAATATTAAATTACTCATATCATGAAATAAATAATATCATGAAATTTTGGTCATCCTAACCCACGGGTCGGGAACCTTTTTTTACAGAGAGCCATTTTTTTATTTTTGGTTAATGCATTTTTCCAAAAGAGCCACAGTAAAAAAATAGTATCATATTATTATTAAAAAACATGTTTTTTTCCAATAAAATTTCAACAGTAGTAATTAATAGGTCCATAGACAAAAAATAAATAAGTTGCAATATGAAATTGATTGTGCAGGGCTTTCACTGTGAGGTTGAGTTGCCAACTGATGAGCATAAATCTTTGTGTGTGTGTGTGTGTGTGTGTGTGTGTGAGACAGAGAGAGTGAACGCACACAGTGCTTACATCTATTGTGTTTATGTGAATACTCGACTTTGCATTTTGATATATTTATGTGTTTATTTGGCCGTTTAGGTGCGCAATCAAAGACAAAGGCTACTATGCTTGTCTGTGTTGCGTACAGAGTCACAGCATCCTGTCAATAGAATTAAGTTCTCTTTCGCGACTTATTGATATGAAGCACATCCCGCTCTTTTCTTTCTCATTCATTCATGTTTTGTTATTAATAACTTTAAACAGTATTGTCAACTGAAATCTGCACGGATTATCATAAATAGGCTACCACACATTTATAGGACATAAAGGGTCTCTGCGGCAAAAGCGAAATTACCAGCGGGTGAAATGTTTCGAAATGTCTCTTTGCACAGCAAAGCACCAATGATATACCAATGAAAGGATATATTAAAGTGTATATAGCCTACTTTTACATTTTCGCTGTTCTAATGTGTCATGAAGTGCCCAAAATCTACAATGACAACTTTTGTTCTCTTCCTCACAGAAAGCTATCGTATGACTTAAACAAAAATTAAAGTTGTAAAGAAAACTATGTTTTACAAGAAAATACTATTTCAGTCTTTCTACTCCAAAATGTCATGTTTAATCCATTGTGTTACTTACAGTATCTTTGTAATAACTTTACTAGCAATTTCTGAGTGAAAATAGTTTCAACGTAAATCCTGTACCAAATTTTTGTCAGTGTAGTGCACTAGTCATTTGTCCTTTTTGGAGCTTTATGCAAAAACTGGCAACCACTTTAACTGTATGGAAAAGAGCAGTATGAACACTTCACATGTTTTTAAAGACTTTTGAAGACTTTACTACTCACTGTGATCTTTATTCTGTCCCGCAGGGGTGCCCACGCTGGGCTGTGGTGTTACTGGAACAGGCATCAGGGCCTGGCGGATGGCCCTCTCCCAGCCCTGGGCCACCTCCAGCCCCACGCCTCCGGCCGCCAGTGCAGGGTTGTGTATGTGGAGGTGGGGGCCACCTGTGTTCTCCCCAACGTAGTACACCATGGTAGCTGTGATGACCTCAAAGCAGTGTGGATTGCCCCCCAGGGCTAAACTACCAAAGTCATGCGCAACCTCCACCTGCAAGATCTCTGACAGGGGAATCTCCTGCGGGTCAGACAATGAGTCAGAAAATTCAGACACTGACTCACTAGAGACAGTTAGATAAGACCGTTTAAACAATTAAACAACCTCGCATTTGAGTCATGAAATTAATCTATGTGATGCTGAAATACAATCTCCAGTCTAGTTTGAAGTTTGGCTTGAAGAGTTGACAGAGTTCATTAACTCTATGGTGTCTCGCTGATGAGAAGTAAAGAGCGGTCACTCCAAGTCCTTTCCAAGTCCATGTGGTTCCTCCAAGTTCAAAAAGATTTTCCTTATCAAATTTTCCTTATCACATGTCAAAAATACACCATCCTCAAATGCAGCCCAAGGTTGCTATCCAAAGTTAAGCATCAATCTTCAATGATGATGCAAAGCCTAATGTGCCGTGTCTGATAATGAAGTCTCTTAAGAGTCCACCTTCTGCTCAGCCCCCAAACTTGCTCTCAGGAAAAACAGTAGCTGTGGCCAATCAGAGTGAATGCTGCGCCTGCGGTCTTCTCTGAATATGAGATGAAGTGCTTGTGGTTTGGTGGGTGAATCATGTGACCCAACCCTATGAAGAGCTCCATGATTACAGGGCAGCGCAGCAGAAGCGCTCGTGTGCATACGTGTATGAGTGTGTAGGCAAGTCTCACTCTAGCCACCGATACATTATGTAGGAGCTGGTCACACTTAAGGGGGTGGGCTGCGGTTGTCCTAAGAAAGGCCTGAAACCCCCTTACCCAAAAACCAAAAGTAGTAGGCTTCAATCTTCAAAAGAGAACACTATGATTTCCAAATGTGCAAATCTGACTGGTTCTGTTAAGTTATAGATGAAAATCAAATGCATGATCATGTTTCACGCTGTACTTTAAGTATAAAGCATAAGGTTGTTTTGGGGATTATATACTCTACTCATTGTGCTGAGAAATGTTTGTTTCTTTACCTCATAATCAATTCAGTTAAGAAAAACTTTACAATAAAGCCTGTCTTTGTTATCAAATTGATTGAGTTACTTAGAATAACGGTGAATCTCTCTTATTTTTTTCATGTCAAAACTTTTTAAGACCCTAGCAGAGCGCCAAGATAATAATAAAGTGGTGTGTAAAACAGTCTTAAACACACCCTGAAGTCTCACCCAGGGCAGTGAGGTTTCCTGACTTTAGTTTTACAGCTGGGAATACAGGAACATTCACAGAAACACACAAGTTCTTAAAAAAACAAAAGGGCATTAAAACTATTTAGATTATTATTTTTTTTAAATCTATGGCAATATGACCTTCACATCCACAGATGTGCGCACATTAAAGACGTGACCAAAGCTTAATTCCCAGTGGCAGTCATTACACTACTGTTCTGAAGTTTGAGTTCTGTGCGATTTTTTTATGTTTTTGAAAGAAATCTGCATTTATTTGATCAAAGGCAAAGCTCAATTTCCAGCATCATTACTGCAGTCTTCAGTGTCACATGATCCTTTAGTAATCATTCTCAGAGGTGGAAAGAGTAATAAAATATTCTACTCAAGTAAAAGTACTATTACTTCAATGTAATTTAAGAAATGTAATTTACTCAGTTACTTTTTTAACAGCGTGGGTGGGGGACTTTCCCGTGTAGGGTTGTGATAGTTTTGTATTAGAATTTTCATGATATGATAACCACCTCAGAAAACAGCATCACAAGTTTCACAGCATCACGGTATTAAACAATTATTTAATAAATAAACTGTATTGGTAAATTATGTTTATTATTATCATCTGTTAAAATGGACGTTAAATGGATGAAAACTGTTTTTTTTGGTTGAACAAATGCTTTATTATAACAAACTTGAAGCCGTTTCAGTAAAACATGTCTAATCAACTAAATTCAATAAATGATTATGAATTAGATTAAAATGTTTAAGAATAATAGTCCTATGAAATTTAATACAAATATATGATCAAAAACGGTGGTAATCAAATAAAATGTAACAAACTTTTAAAGTGTTGCAAAACAGAGATTTACTAAATTAAACCATGGATTAAAAATATATATTCTTAAATAATATTTAAATTATGTATTATTGTTATTGTTGTACTTGTCAAAATAATAATAATAACAACAACATTATATTGTAGGCCTACAATAGTAATATATTTCTGTCATAATTTCTTCTAGTTAAACCAAACTTTTATTTTGATGGGTTGTAGTGAGAACCTGTTTCAGAGTGTATTTGACAATGGTTTTTATTCAAATAAAATGATGAAAATGCTCATTAGGGGTTCTCTCAGATCAGCTCTGGAAATGTTCATGTGTTCATGTCCAAATATGGATTGTGAGACGTTAAAACACCACGAGCATCACGCGTACTTGAGTATGTAGTAGACGGCGCTGCTCATTCACACAGAGACAAAACAAGCAGATCATATTTATATAGCAGTGTTGCGCTTTAATATTCACAGACCATGTCACGATTTTATTTATTGTACAGCTCTACTTTTGATTTATTCATTCATCCACTTTGCGTGTTTTACGTGACATCTGCGTTATACTTTAAATTCAATGTTCATGACTGGATTCCGGGATTCCCTCTGCATCACAGAAATCATTCGGCCTTAAGTTATAAACAAACCTTTATCTGCACAGAGGGATGGTGTTCCTGAACATGTTCTGTGTGTTTCCTCCTTTTGCATCCACTTTGCATCCACATTTTTTGCTAATTGGATATCCTCCAGGACAACGGCACGTTATTTTTTTTTCTATATCCGAGTATTTTCACAACGGTGTTTCGCTTTCAGCTGGGTCTGCATCACTGACGTCTGTCTTGTCCGTCTCTATCTTATTGTGATTTTTGCGCAATGGTTCCCTTTTAGACGTCGGACATCACAGACAAACTGGGATCACTTCTGGGAGCCCTATCAGCTTCTAATGTCTACAGAACGAGCCAATGCACATTGGTATGCAATATAAAGGAAGCAGATGCAGTACACATTGTTCTTCACTTCGGAGCCGAGCAGTTCTGTGCTCTCTCTGAAAAGTGTGTATACAATGACTACGAATCAAAAGCAAGCTTTCTGGACGGTGTTGGTGTGACGCCACGTACAGCGGTGATCGCGAGCATTTCTCAACAACTGCTGTTTTCACAGCATTTGAGGGGGCGTCTTCAAAGAGTCCGCTGTTTATTCAGCTGTGAGAAGGTTCGGGGAAGGCATTCCCTGTTGAGTGTGCACAGCAGGAGTGCACTATTTCCCTGTCT
The DNA here is from genome assembly GCA_039654625.1 of Rhinogobio ventralis. Lineage (NCBI taxonomy): Eukaryota > Metazoa > Chordata > Actinopteri > Cypriniformes > Gobionidae > Rhinogobio > Rhinogobio ventralis. The sequence continues at coordinate 6,131,777 of CM077202.1, forward strand.
GTGCACAACGGTCATCCCTGGGTGCTTCAGCACTAAGAAAAGAGAGCTTTTCCCCCTAAAAGAGTAACACGAGTGTGACACTGTGTCTTTTTAAAAACGACATTCCACTCGTGTGTTTCTGGATGCGATCGTTCCCTATCCTCATTATGACGGCCACAATCACCGTCTGGCTGCACAGGTTGTCACGGCAACCCAGTGCTCACTCTGCACTCTAGATGCGAGGTCAAGACTTTGAAACCTCAAATGGGGTATTCCCCGATCTAGTTTCTTTTCTGGTGCACCAGAAAAGGGCTACTTCGGCTAATACGCCTTGGTGACCTGAGGATTACAGTGGGTCTTTCCCCGCAGAGTACGTCTCCGTGGGCCCCCCACTCCTCTATCGCATCGCAAGCATGCTGAGACTGTGTTTGTGGGTGGTTCATGTTCTCTCATGAGACCACGTCGGCTTGTTGTTCGTCTTGTCTTTTTCATACGGGCTTGAGCGTTCAGCGAGCCGTGTGCCGTAAAATTTGACGGCCACGTTCATCGTCTCGCATGGCTGGCAGCTACCGGGTGGGATTGCTGGTCCTTCTCATGGGGGACCTAGCGTTTCATTCGGGGCTCCAGAGGATCAGATGTCGATTGCTGCATCGGAGAGAGGGCTGTTATGCTCTGGAAATGAAAATGAGGCCCACTTTAATGGTGGGTGCTCATGCTGAATCAGATTCAGAGTTGACAGCCATGCTTTCCCAGGCTGCTGCGCACTCGGTCTAAAAGCTGAGTTTCGTGGCCGGTGTATAGGGGCGCGACGCATAATCGCTTTGCCCCGCTCCGTGCTTTTTTCCCCAGATGTGCATGGAAAACTTGGCAGTATGGTGTTGGTGCCAATATGGAACGCCAAAAGGGCCAAAAGCTGCATAAAAAGTTTTTTCTCTCTCACTACCCTTGATGGTGGGGCGGCAGTGCTACTGGCAGGCCGCCTCTAGCCTGCATGCGGTGGCCACCCTGCAAGTCAACGGAAGGCCAAAGTGCTCAAAATGCACAAGGGTAGTTCTGAGCCGAGGTTGAGCTGCACCAGTGACTGACCGTGTTTAAAGTCACAGTGCTGGCCCTCGGCCAGACGATGTCCACCTCGGTGGTCCAGAAGTGCCCCCAGATGAACCTTGCAGAGCTGCGAGAGGTCGTCAAAGCACGCTTTCTCGATGCTCCCATCTCTCAAGGTGGCCTTTTCGGTGACACTGTCGAAAGCTGTGCCCAGCAGTTCTCCGCAGTTCAGAAGCAGGCTGAGGCAAACAAAAGCATGCCCGACGTGTTACCAGAGTCACTCGTGGGCTGCCCCTCAGTCTGCTTGTCGCCAAGGGCGTCAGTCTCCTGTGGTCCCCCGCAGGAAGATGACGTCACCCTTCTCAGCCGCCAAGCAGTCGGTAAAAAAACACTCCTGAGGCGGGTGACCCGGTGATGGACGGAGCTGCTCTTCCCCCAGAGGAGTGCGGGGTGGAGAATCTTTTGTCAAACTTCTGTTCCGCTACTGGCGTCACAGCCAGCAGAACCCAAAATTCTCAGCTAAAGCAATTTGTTCTATCTCTGGGTTCCAAGAGGTCGCATTTGGCGGTGTGCGACGCTATGCATTGCCACCCTCACCTCCTCTTCTATCGCAATTTCAAGGGCATTCAGTTCACCTGTGTTGAACGAGGGTGCTCCTGTGTTACAGGGGGAGATCACAGTCCTACTGGCGAAGGACGCGATAGAGCCGGTTCCTCCAGCCCAAATGAGGATGGGGTTTTCAGCTCGTACTTCGTTGTACCCAAGACAGGCGGTGGGTTACAGCCGATCTTGGACCTGCAAGTTTTGAATCGGTCCCTGCTCAGGCTGCCATTCAGAATGTTGATGCAGAACGCATCTTCAGATGCATCCGTCCCCAAGATTGGTTTGCAGCGATCGACCTGAAGGATGTGTTCTTTCATGTCTTGATTTTCCCTTGACACAGACTGTTCCAATGCTGTGCGTTTAAGGGACAGGCATATCAGTACAAAGTCCTACCCTTCGGGGACCTCAGGCAGTTGGGTCTTTGGGCCAACTGGGAAAAGAGCAAACTCTCCCCTTGCAGTGGATCTCTTTTCTCGGTATGGAGTTGGATTCACTGCTTGAATTCGTTCAAATGCAGGACGGCGGCTCCACTGAAACTTTTTCAGAGGCTCCTGGGGCATATGGCATCCACAGCCGCAGTACGCCGCTCGGGTTGCTTCATATGAGGCCGCTTCAGCGCTGGCTTTACGACCGAGTCCTGAGATGGACGTGGCAGAGCGGCATGTACCGGGTTCCCATTACCCTGCACTGTCGTCAAACTTTCAGCCCGTGGTCGGACCCTTCGTTTCTATTGGCAGGAGTTCCCCTAGAACAGGTGTCCAGGCATGCTGTGGTTTTCACGGATGCCGGCTGGGGCGCCACGTACAACGGGCATGCAATCTCGGGTCTGTGGACGGGGCCTCAAACTGCATTGGCATATCAACAGCTTCGAGTTGTTAGCAGTATGTCTTGCACTGGGCCTCAAAGGGCCGCTACGGGGCAAGCACATACTGGTCCAAACGGACAGCACTGTGGCCACTGCATACATCAACTGACAAGGTGGTCTACGCTCTGTTGCATGTCACAACTCCCCCGCCATCTACTCCTAGGTCGCTTCGCGCCACTCACATTCCAGGCCTGCTCAATCAGGCAGCCGACAAGCTCTCACGATAGCAAGTGCTTCTGGGAGAGTGGAGACTCCATCCTCAGGTGGCCAGCTGATTTGGAGGCACTTCGGGACCACACAGGTAGACCTGTTTGCTGCCCCAGACACATCGCATTGCCCAATCTAGTATTCCCTGACCGAGGGGACCCTCGGCACGGATGCACTGGCACACAGCTGGCCCTGGGACCTACGCAAATATGCGTTTTCCTCGGTAAGCCTTCTCGCACAGACAATGTGCAAAGTCAGGAAGGACGAGGAGCAGGTCTTGCTATTTGCTTAATGAACTGTTTGTTCATGTGCCAGAGGAGACCTGGACCCCAACTGAGCCTGGGTTCTCCCAAGGTTTTTTTTATTGAGTTTTATTGAGTTTCAATTGAGTTTTTGTTCCTTGCCACTGTCGCCTATGGCTTGCTTAGTGGGGACATTTAAATTGCAACTCATGCTCCTCACGACAGCCCCTCCTCTGGCCCATTCCTCTAAAGAAGGTCCTGCTTTGTCAGAGACGGGGTACCCTCTGGCACCCTGCGTCCAGACCTCTGGAAACGCCATGTCTAGTCCCTGGGCGGGACGCAGAGTTTCTAGGTGATCTACCCTAATTGGTGGTAGACACATCACTTCGGCTACAGCCCCCTCTATGAGGCGCCTCTATGCTTTTAAGTGGAACCTGTTTCTTTAAATGCTGCATACATTTTCGGTCAACGAATCGTGCCTAGAATTTGGGCCAGTTAACTCTCACATGATCCTGAGACCCCGGCCTGGATATGTGCCCAAGGTTCCCAGAACTCCCTTCCGAGACAAGGTGTTAAACCTGCAAGCGCTGCCCTCGGAGGAGGCAGACCCAGCCCTGGCTTTTCTCTGTCCCGTCCGCGCTCTGCCGTTATACATGGACAGACTGCAAAGCTTCAGGACCTCAGAACAGCTCTTCATCTATTACGGAGGCCAGCAGAAGGGAAAGGCTGTCTCCTGGAAGGGGCACGCTTTCCCAGTGTTATCCAATAGTCACTGAATGGGTCATGCGGAACGCAGTGATTGCTCTCTGCACAAGTCTTCCGCCCTAGTATGGGGGCCTGAGAGGCTTGCGCAGGGCACTGGAAGTGGCAGTAACTGTGGCGTTTTCCACAGGGATCCCAATTTGTTGGTGACGTCCAATGTACGTCGAACGTGACCAACTGAAATGGAACGTCTTGGTTACGTATGTAACCCTCGTTCCCTGAAGGAGAGAACGGAGACGTACGTCCCGTTGCCACAGTTGCTGTGCCATCGCTGTACGGCCGAGTCACTAGCTTGGCTCCTCAGTGTAAAACAATGTGTACTGCATCTGCTTCCTTATTTATACCCGCGCTGCGTGGCGGAGCACGAGATTCTGTAGACACTCGAAGCTGATATGGCTCCCAGAAGTGATCCCAATTTGATGGTGACGTTCGACAAGGGTTATATACGTACCCGAGATGTTCTCCAGCTTTTCAATTAAATGCAATAGTTTCCGGAGCGCGATTTTCCCCCCTTTGTATTATTTATTTATTTATTTTTACTCAGTAACGGATATGGTTTAAAATGTAGCAAAATACAATACTTCAAACAAACCATACTTAAGTAAAAGTAAAATTACAGATTTTTAAAACTACTTAAAGTAGAAGTACACAGAAAAACTACTCAATTACAGTAACACGAGTAAATGTAATTCATTACTTTACACCTCTGATCATTCTAATATGATGGTTGCTGTTGTGCTGCGTGATAAATGAGATTTTATTTTGTTAGCATTCTTTGATGAACAGAAAGTTTGCACCCACTTTTTATTAAGCGTCTTTAACTATATGTACTAACATTTAAAAATGTATAATTTGATAAAATGCACTTATTGTGTACATGCATGCTTTTTTTTACACCGTACTTGTATTTAAAAAAATATCTACTTGTAAATTACATCAGTAATTAATTTCTGTAATTACACTGTTGACCCTTCCCTTCCCCTTGACCCACCCTTAAACCTACCCATACCACCAAACCTGTCACTAACCTTACCCGTATCACACCTCAATAGCAGCAAGGGTTTTTTCCAAACAAATGAGATAACAGTTAAAGAATATATAATATTGGACTGAAAGTTTAAAATAACAGCATTTGTACTGTCACTTTTGATAAATGGAATGTATCCTTACTGAATAAAAGTACTGATTAAAAAAAAACCTTCTGCCCAGCAGTGCATGTTTAAAATATTTTAAGTTGTCCACTTAAAATGCATCTGAAACATGCTATAAATATATTTTTTTAAAACAACTTGCATACATGCTATATAGTAACAATTATTTTTTCAAAGTTGTAAAAAAAAAATAATAATAATAATAATTTGAGTATTGGAATATGTTCAACAAGAAAATATTATTTTAGCCTTAGTATTTTAGTTACTTGCGGTTTCTTTTTTTGTGAAATGTACTAGCAATTTCAGAGTGAAATTTGTACAATAAGTAAAGAAATAATTAAATCCTACATTTGATTTTTCAGTGTATTTATCTAATTAAATTGCAGACGTCTGAGGTTTAATAATCACATTAGGTCGAACATTCACCCTTTAAAATGAGAAGTACTACTATAAGCAAGCATGTGCAAACACATCCCAGACAGCATGGTAACATTGATACAATGTTGAGTTTTGATCCAAACCATCATTTTGATGAAAGTCGACAGCACACATGGGTGGAGACAGTGACATTGAACTAATAGTGATTTGTAGTTGATGAGCACAAGATCATGCAGATGTGTATCTCTGCAGAACACTAGTGGGTGTTTCCCAACCAGTGGGGCGTTTTCAAACCACTTTACCCGATTTGCTCTAATCCACTGGGGGCTTGGTTTAGGGTGGGCCTTCATGAGTTTAGCAAGTCTGTTGAAAAATGGTTGAAAAACAACTATTGTAGTTTGAAATTGGCCACTGATTGGTAAACGCCCATTTTGGTTTAGCATGTGTACTTCTCAGTTTGATAGCCTTCATTAGAGAGAAAACACAGGTGCATCCTATACAGTCTTGTGTGTTGAACCACCTGACATACATGACTTCTACAATTTCAAACAATGCTGCACCTACCTTATTATTTTTCTGTTCCTTTATTGGAACAACTTGAGGGTGAGTAAATGATGACATAATTTTCATTTCAGGGTGAACTATACCTTTATACCTTCAGTTGTATTCTTTTATTCTTCAAGATTAACTTGTTATTTGAATGCTATGTAGTTTCACAGAAAATGAACTGAGATTTATGTAATGGTGTGCTATTTTTCCCCATTTCTTTTTTAAAGAAGGATCTTTTATATCTTTTTTAGTCACTGATTGTGGTAAACTGTTAAATAAAATGAATTGACTCAACTGCTGAGAAGGTGTCATTTTATATTTTAAAAGGTTTTCTCCAAATTTGAAATGGTCCATTGAAGCGTAGTTGAAATATTCATGTTTCAACATTAACTTGGTACATCAGATGACAACATTGTTTTATGCTGTCATTACATTTCAGTTGTATTTTCAGTTTCAACAAAAGTGATCTAGAATCAACATCACATTGTAACATTGATCAAACAATATTACCAAAGATTATTTTTGTTTATTTCAGTGTTGATTCAACATCAGTGATGTAGAATCCATCATAACGTAATGCTGATTCAACAATGTTACCATTGACTATTTTTGTTAATTTCATTATTGATTCAACATCAGTGATGTAGAATCCATCATATCCATTCAATAGCATTACCATTGATTTTTATTTCACCATTGATTCAACATTAAATGCGGGTGCAAACATGATATTGAACTAACATCAGTTCATAATGTTGATTCAATGATTATTACAATTGATTTGTGGTTGAAATCTCAACCTTGCTTCAACATTAACTGAGGGTGCAAAAGTGATGTTAAAAAATATCACTTTGTAATGTTGAATCAATGCTATTACCGTTGATTTATGTTTGAAATCTCAACATTATTTCAATATTAACTGAGGGTGCAAAAGTGATGTTGAAAAAATATCACTGTAATGTTGAATCAATATTATTACCATTGATTTGTGGTTAAAATATCAGTATTGCTTCAACATTAACTGAGGGTGCAAGAGTGATGGTAAAGCAACATCACTTTGTAACGTTAATTCAATGTAATTGGCGTTGACGCATCAACACTGACTCAACATTGTTTCAATGATTACATGCTATCTGGGATCCCATATAATACAATACAGAAATGCAGTGATGCAATTCAAGTCTTAGAATAAAAGTTATTATATTGGTTTGTTCAATACAGCAATAAAATTACAATAACCATATTACTACACAGTGTTTCTGATGCACTTCCTGTCTCTTCCTAATTGGCTTTTGGCCGAGCTGAAGCAGAGGAGGAGGAGGGGGTATTCTGTGGTACTTACCAGAAACCTCAGCGGTATTTATGAGAGGGGAAAATACTACTGCTTTTAGCTGTCTGCAATGCTCTCTAGATGAGCAATTAATTATAATGTTTTGACATTACAAAGATCAAAGATGGACTGCAGCATAATCACTTTCGTGAGAAGCATATGAGCAATATTATAATTTCCAGTGTCATTCTAAAGGTTGTTCTCAATAACATTAAAATATACACATGAATGTCACATTTTTCAACCAACAGAGAATATAATTTATACATGAACCCCAACAATTATAACACTACATTTTTTATTTATTTAAGTGTTTTAGTTAAATATGAGTAAAACTCTTACCTTGTAATATTTGGCTCCCGAGTCATTCTGAAACAGAGTCAGACTCTTGCTGTCCAGTCTCCAGTAGTGTCTCTTTCTCTAAAGACAAAACAGATTTAACAGACTCCAAAACTCAGGAAAGTTGTGAGCAAACACATAGATATACCGTCCATTTACTTGTATAAGACCATGATATAAGGTTTATGCTACTTATGTAAGATAGGACATTCAAAATTCTTCTTTGTCTTTCATAAAAAAAAGAAAGAAAATCAAACAGGTTTAAAACAACGTGAGCTTGAGTAAATGATAACAGAATTGTAATTTTTGGGTGAAGTACTATGCAAAATTTCTGCTTTACATCAGATTATATTATTTAATAAATCATAGCAGTTTTTGATCTGGCAAAAAAAAAAGAAAAGAAATAAAACTAAAGTAATCTAAAAAATAACTGCATTAAAACAGTGCTAAAATTAGCATTCAACTACATATTTATTTTGGACTAAAATACATTTTGGATAAAAAGGACTTAAAATGTCACAGGGAAACCGCTGCACTTTTAAAAGAAATACAGGTGCTGGTCATATAATTAGAATATCATCAAAAAGTTGATTTATTTCACTAATTCCATTCAAAAAGTGAAACTTGTATTATATATTTATTCATTACACACAGACTGATATATTTCAAATGTTTATTTTAATTTTGATGATTATAACTGACAACTAAGGAAAATCCCTGCTGCTGACTTGACAGTTGTCCAAAAGACGACCATTGACACCTTGCACAAGGAGGGCAAGACACAAAAGGTCATTGCAAAAGAGGCTGGCTGTTCACAGAGCTCTGTGTACAAGCACATTAATAGAGAGGCGAAGGGAAGGAAAAGATGTGGTAGAAAAAAGTGTACAAGCAATAGGGATAACCGCACCCTGGAGAGGATTGTGAAACAAAACCCATTCAAAAATGTGGGGGAGATTCACAAAGAGTGGACTGCAGCTGGAGTCAGTGCTTCAAGAACCACTACGCACAGACGTATGCAAGACATGGGTTTCAGCTGTCGCATTCCTTGTGTCAAGCCACTCTTGAACAACAGACAGTGTCAGAAGCGTCTCGCCTGGGCTAAAGACAAAAAGGACTGGACTGCTGCTGAGTGGTCCAAAGTTATGTTCTCTGATGAAAGTAAATTTAGCATTTTCTTTGGAAATCAGGGTCCCAGAGTCTGGAGGAAGAGAGGAGAGGCACACAATCCATGTTGCTTGAGGTCCAGTGTAAAGTTTCCACAGTCAGTGATGGTTTGGGGTGCCATGTCATCTGCTGGTGTTGGTCCACTGTGTTTTCTGAGGTCCAAGGTCAACGCAGCCGTATACCAGGAAGTTTTAGAGCACTTCATGCTTCCTGCTGCTGACCAACTTTATGGAGATGCAGATTTCATTTTCCAACAGGACTTGGCACCTGCACACAGTGCCAAAGCAACCAGTACCTGGTTTAAGGACCATGGTATCCCTGTTCTTAATTGGCCAGCAAACTCGCCTGACCTTAACCCCATAGAAAATCTATGGGGTATTGTGAAGAGGAAGATGCGATATGCCAGACCCAACAATGCAGAAGAGCTGAAGGCCACTATCAGAGCAACCTGGGCTCTCATAACACCTGAGCAGTGCCACAGACTGATCGACTCCATGCCACGCCGCATTGCTGCACTAATTCAGGCAAAAGGAGCCCCAACTAAGTATTGAGTGCTGTACATGCTCATACTTTTCATGTTCATACTTTTCAGTTGGCCAAGATTTCTAAAAATCCTTTCTTTGTATGGGTCTTAAGTAATATTTAAATTTTCTGAGATACTGAATTGTCAGTTATAATTATCAAAATTAAAAGAAATAAACATTTGAAATATATCAGTCTGTGTGTAATGAATGAATATAATATACAAGTTTCACTTTTTGAATGGAATTAGTGAAATAAATCAACTTTTTGATGATATTCTAATTATATGACCAGCACCTGTATGTAGAAAAATAATACAAATTATGTGGATCACTCTAGTTTACACATTCTGTCATTGTATCAATATTAAATAAAACTGTTTTGGAAAATTTTCGTTGTTTTACACATAATCGTGTAGTTTTAAAATTAACACAACCTGTGAAATTGTTCACAGCATCCAACACTGTGCAGCCTTGAACAGCCATAATGTGTTAATATTACACATTTACAAATCTTTATGTTAACCTTCCTGACACATTCACGGTGTAAAATCATTAACACAGTAAATGTCAAAAATAACACAACAAGAGTTGTCCCAAAGCTCACCCATTGATGTGTAAGAATTTAACATAATTCTGAGTCAGTTTACACATCCTTTCTAAGAGTGTGGGAACATTTCTGATTACTCAATGATGACTCAAATTTGTCTGCAAATCTTTTGAACCAGTTTGTGAAACAAACTGTCCAAACAAACCAATTCACTAAACCGAATCATCCAAAATGTGATATAAAAACAACAATTAAACATTTTGAAACACTACAACAGTTGTTAGAAAAGAAAGCTTGGAAAATCGACTATATACTATTGTGAAAACCATAGGCGTAATTTGCAGGTGGGGCATGTCCCTACTACTTTTTGCCAGGGTCAATAGTGTCCCCACCACTTTTTGAAACATGACATCTCGCGGCACCAGTGTATGTAATACAAAAGAAACATCTGCAGTCGACTAGCAGCGTTGAATAAGAGGAGGTCTGGCGCTGGAATGGGTTGTTTTTGAAATCACGCTGAGTGTTTGTTACCGCTGTTATCAGTGGCAGAAGGCAACTGTGTTCAGTCTTCACATAGCGCTTCAATTTCCGTTTAACGCTGTTGCAGAAACTCTCTATTCGTTCTGATGAAATCATAAAATGAAATGCCCACAAACGTGTCCCTGCTCTTGATATACAATCACTGATGAACATCTTTGGTTTTAATGAGGAAAAAAAACGATACTAGGGCAGATTAGAACCCAGAACCTCTGACACGCTTAACAAAAATTCTACCATCACTCTAATATTAATTGTGAATCTATTCACAATTGTATTTGTATTGTATTTATTCACTGACATGAAGAATCCCGGAACTAACAATATATTGTATTATAGTAGATGTAAAGATGAAACACGTTAAACATGACTTGATAAACTCAATGTACTATTGAAATTGATTTCTGACATCGTAATGTTATTTCTTTCTGCAATTGTTATTGTACATATCTGATATAGCATTGTATTAGCAACCCCACACACAGACATGAGAACCCCACAAACAGCTGAGCTACCAAAAAATGGCTAACACTAACTAGCAGTTTCAGTTAATTATTCATCCACATTGTATTACAGTTATGCCCTTAGCAGATGCTTTCTTATCAAAGTGCATACATCACATAAATAAATAAAACAGCAGCTTGTAAATATGGAATAAAATCTTACAAGATTGTCTCGACTGGTGTAGTGCACCATCCATCCTTCTTTGACCAGAGTGGAGCTCCTCCGTTTGGTGTGTTTGATAGACTGAACTACACGCATCAGTGGGATATTGGTGCTGGTAGAGGGGCTTCAAAAAGACATGAGAAACATCAGATAAATAGCATTGATGTGGATCAGTGATCAAGAAAAACAGAACTTAAATTTGTATAGTCTCAATTTAATGTTGAGGAAGAGGAACTTTGATATGGAAATCTTGGAAAACATTTTAGGATTATGTATGTAATCCTGGATTCCTGAGAAGGGAACGAGATGCTGCGTCAGTTGCTGATGCTATGGGAATGTGTACCAGGGATACGTACCATGCGTCTGAGGCATGTGTAAAATCATGTCAATCTTAAAATCACGCCTCAGTTAATACCACAGTACTATGTCCAGCAGCCAAACCAGGTGAAAGATGAAGTATGGAGTCACTCGCAGCAACTCCACATATCATCATACCGGCCACTAATAGCCCAGCTTAAGGGAACAGCGTACCATAGGGAGTGTGCGAGGCAAATTCCTCAGTTCTCTATCTGTCCAGTCTTAATGAACTGGAGAGGGCAACAGAGAATAGATCGCTAACCACGATACAGTCTATCCTGCTCTGCTAAAGGCCCCGCTCTGACCCTCATTTAGCCTGTAATGGGCATCAACCCATTCACAAGGGAGCATAACCCTGCTTTAACCCCCAATCTGAAAATTTGGGGAGGGTGTAATGGTGCCCCATTATGTTGGTGTCTGATAAATGTGTTTACATGTTAATGATGATTTTAGTTTATTGTGAGGGGGCGGGGGTTGGGGGACACAATGGTAATGGTGGACACAAAATTATCGGGGCCATGATGTTAGCCTGAACTGGTGTTTTAATCTCTTCATGTTCAGAAAGGGTCTGTGGAATTACAACATTGACGAAAGGTTTGTGGGTATGTTTATGTTCAGACATTTACAAGTGTCTATGCGATTACTACAAGGAATCTGCACTGTTCAGGACGCCAGAGCAAAAAGGTCTGTGGAATTATGATATGAATGAAAGGTTTGAGGATGTTCATGCTCGAGCAGTGTGGTTTGATAGTAGGACCACTGTCACGTTGAGCAGCGTGGTTTGATAGTAGGACCGCTGAGTTCCGTTAACAATTGTTTATTATTGCACTATCGCAAGGCTGAGTGTGGACTTAAAGACTATTAACTTAAAAAAAACCCTGGTTGTGTATGAAGTTTGATGGTTTTTGTGTTATTTGATAATGTGATTATGATGGTTATGGGAGTTTCTGTCATTCGAGCTCTTTGTAAATACAAAATAGCATTGCTTACAACTGCCTTTTACAAGCATGAAGAACGAAATCCATATATTTGCAGTAGTAAAAGTTATGGTGTTACTTAGTTATTTTATTTGGTTTTGAGTTTAAAGAAGGGTTTTAGGTCTGAAGTATAACTATAATCAATATAATTTTCACACTTCAGGGAGCATGCCAACATAGTCCAGACTATGTTTGCACCATCACTTAGTATCCCAGATGGGACGACTAATGGGAAAGCGAACGCCTGAGCGTTAAAGTACCACTTACCTCAAAAATCACCCAGCCGGAGATCACATGACCTGCTGACAGAGATGGCTGCTTAAGTCTGGAGCTCCCCAACTCGGTGCCGATAAATCATCTGTTTAAGTTACCGTTTCGTCACAAACTACTGTAACTATAATTGCTTCGCGGCTTTGTTTGTCTAAACGGCAACTCGTACCATCAACTCCGGAGAAAAAACGGCCAAAAAAGCTGGGTAACGAGACGCTACACAGTATGATGGCTGACGAACTAAAGGTTCAACTCAGCATCGTTTGGGAAATATTTAAATAGAAATTTGCCAGTTGCCGAAATAATTTTTTTTTGGAGAAGAAGATGAAATCAATTACAACAACTTTGAAAATATTCAGACACTGTTCAGAAAGTAAAGCAGGTTTCGGGCGAAGTTAAGCTGTCCATATACATGCTCCAAGACAAGATGGCGAGACTGGAAGAGAAAGTCAATCGTCGATGCAACATTCGTCTCGTTGGCCTTAAAGAAGGGGCAGAGGGCAGCAACCCAATGGGTTTCATGCAAGCACATCTATCTCAGTGGATTCCCTGTCTTAAAAACTGATTAGTAGAGATCGAAAGGGCTCATCGCATCTATACCGGCAACAGTAACAGGAAGGGCCCATGCACAATTATCTTTAAACTGCTTCGCTTCCAGGACAGAAACACGATCCTCAGAGGAGCCCGAGCCGCTGGCCAAATACTTCACAAGGGCAGCCTGCTTCTGTTTTTCCCCGACTACAGCAACCAAACCGCTATGAAATGGCGTGAGATGAACCAGTCTAGGAAAAAACTCAAAAAAGCTGGTAATCCCCTCGTTCATGATCTACCCCGCTTCTATCAATGTAACTCACCGCGGATCTACTTCCCAGCTTGTAACTCTCGCTGAGGTTGAGTCTTATGCCACCCAGTATCAGGGATCTGGATCGCCGATCGCGTCAGCTGATATGTCGCCTGGAATGATAGTGGACGTCACTACGGAGGACTCAGGAGCCGACTAAGATGTCACTGTAAGTGTATTTTGACGAACGTTGCATCGCTGAACTTGCCGAGTTGGACTTTGGACTTAAGTGATCGACTGTTATTATTAATAGGGCATACATTACTCCAAGTATACTGTATAAAATGAAGATTAGGGCAGATCCTTATTGTCATCTCTGCAATAAGTCTATAGTGGGCTCTTATATGCATATGTTCTGGGAGTGCCCCACTGTAGTACCACTCTGGACATTTGTATGCACTGTTCTTTCTGATATTTTACACCTGGAGATACCACAGGATCCCATTCTCTTCATGTTATTGGACGATTCTACACTACAGTTAAATGTACAGCAAAAGAAGACTCTACTGGCAACCGGTACAGCTCTAGATAGAGCCAACCATCTCTACTACTTTCCACTGGCTAACCTACTTTAGAGATATCGCTTTACTAGAAGGTACTACGGCCAAGCTCAATGGAGCAAAGGACAGGACTATTCAGAACTGGGCAGAAATAGCTGATGTGTTGCTTGACAAACTAAAACCCTGATCTTTTATTTTGTTTATTTGACCTACCCTATTATTTTTCATTTAAGGTGGACAGTTTTCATGGCATCTGTTTGTATATAGTTCATCTGATTTGTGATTCTGGATCTATTTCGTACATGCAGACATTTTTTTTTGATCAAAAAAATCACCCAGCCTTACAGGGGTACATTAACATTGTCTTTAGTTTGATTTATTTCCAACTCCAGTAGTACTGGAGAGAGGGCAAACGACAGAAAAAATGGGTCACATCCTTTCACCACAACTCAGCATAGTGTCAGCAACTGACGCAGAGATGAGTTCCCTTGAAAGTTGAGTTCCCTATTCTGGCAGCAGACAGCTGTTAAATGAATAGTTCAGCCAAAAATGAATAATTTACAAAGTCAATTTTGCTATGATCCGTACACAGCTAGCATATAACATTTTGGTGTTTAACAGCCCCAGACATCATTGCATGAAAAGAGTGACCAGTGGCCTATTTCACAAAACCGGTTTCAGAGGCTCCCCAGATAAGTTTGAGTTTAGATTAAGTTTAGGTTGAGTTTCAGGTTTTTCGGGTTCAAGATGGACTGTTTTTTAGCGATGTAACTTACACTACATGGCTAACCTGCTTTGGAAACTATTTTATTCAAGGTAAGAGATTGCTCTGAGAACTCTGAAGAGAACTCTGACGCTCTCCATGTTTTACGTCAGAGGTCTTTCCAACCTGCTTCAGCACACCTACGTGTGTATTTTAAAGCGATCCTGAAGAGCTTGATTAGCTGCATCAGGTTTGTTTGATTAGGATTAGAGGTTGGAGCTAAACTCTACAGGACAGTGGGTCCTAAGGATGGAACGATTACTGGTTTCACGATAAACCACGATAAAATGTACTGATGGTTAGTAATATCGTTTAAAATTTTGTTTGATTATCACGATTTTGAAAACTCGCGGTAAGTCCTGTCCAGTCAGCGTCATTGTGGCGTAGCGTGCAACGTTGTTTTTAGAATGAGAAGAAATAGCGGAAGGCAGTGACAGCGGCGGGACATTTTTCAGCTTTCTAAAAGGACCAAATCTGAGGTGTGGTCATATTTTGGCTTTTACAAAAGTCCTGAGGGAAACTTAATCGAGTATGGCCACCCTGTCTGCAGACCATGCAAAAATAAAGTCGATGCTATAGGGGCAAACACTTCAAATCTGCGAATGCAAGGCAAGTGGACTTTGACCTCAATACCTAAACTACGTCTGGGAAATAATTGAACACGAAGTTGAGTTTAAATATTTTTATCTCACTCACTTAAAATTAACGTGAAGCTTTCACGAAGAAAAGTTTGCAGCAAGTGGCTTTGAGCCAAAGACGAATGAACAAGTTCAGACAAGACTAGGATGACATTTAAGGGATCATTAGTGTATATTCATTGTACACTTATTACACAGATTTTCTTTACCACATAACAAATAATTACGGGGACATATTGAGATTAATGTATAATGTATGTAATGTATAAACCTGTTTATATATCCATTTTGTACAGCATACAAAACAATCGTCCAGACAAGATGATCACAACAAGTTATAGTAATAATTATAGTAGTATTAATAGTAAAGTCCTCTGATTTCATTTTCAATACATTAAAAAAAAGAGACGCAATTTGCATTTGAATGAAACGAGAGAGCGCGTCCCTTGTATTACATGGATGTGCGCTGTTATAATGCGTTGCTATTGACGACGGCCATTATAAGGAAGGAAATCCCACAGAAAAGAATCTTGCTTAAAAAAGAGCATAGAGATGCTTATTTTATTTGTTGTTTGTTGATTTTCAGCGTGTGCATCTGTTCTTTTTGAACACTTTCATCTCTCAACAAAACCGTGATAATGTTGATATTCGTGATAATTTGGGTCACTATAATCGCGATATGAAATTTTCATACCGTTCCATCCATAGTGGGTCCCCAGGAGCAGGGTTGAAGACGTCTGTTTTATGTGATTGCCTATCTAAACCAGGTTGGGTTTGTTTGGTTTAGTCAACTCTCAACCTACTGTGAAACTCTTATTTAACTAGATTTGTGTAACAGGCCACAGGACATTCTTTAAAAAATAGTTTTTGTGTTCCATGTAAAAAAAAAGGTCCTACAGGTTGGAAAACTTATTTGATTATAGAATTTTTATTTTTGGGTGAACTATTCCTTTGTGCTTTAACTCAAACCTTCACTAGACATTTATTATCCAAAGCATATACCTGATGGTCTTCACAGGTTCTTCATCTTTCTCACGGTCCATGAAGGGGGAGTCCATAAAGAACATCTTGTCTTCTGGAGTGGTAGGTTCCTCTGAATCATCCAGACCCCGACTGCTATCGCTGTTCACATCACTGCTGTCTACTTCCATCGTGGTATCAGAGTCAGGACCAGGGCTGGCCGGCTCTGAAAGTACATACAGTACACTTATGGGATGATTTTAATGTTAACACATTTTTTCATTTTAATTGGATGTGGCTGAAATGACCATACCTCCATTGAAGACTCCTAGACAGTCTTTTGGTACCTTTGAAGCACATCGCTTGTGGCAATTGAATTTACAGTCTGGTGAAGAAAACACATTGTGATAGTTTTTTCCCCCTACATTTGACTAGAAATATTTTTTTATTGGAAAGAGTGAAGGAAGACAACGATACACACCTTTGCACTGCATGCCCTGGCGGAAAAGCCCCTTTAGCAGCCGTTTGCAGTACTGACAGATGGTGGGACGGGTGTAGGTGTGAATCACAAATGTGTGAGGAACCTTGACCCGTCCCAGCACCATCTTCTCCATCCAGATAGGCCGACCACTCCATGACGGTATCCGCTTACCTGGCTCCTGATGGAGGCGCTGCTGCAGTGGAGAGCAATGTAATAAAAAAAATAGGCTCAGAAAAGAATACTAGCTGCAATTCAAAGGACGCTTAAAAAAGTATCACGTTTCCACAAAAATATTAAGCATCACAACCGTTTTCAACAATGATAATAAGAATTTTTTCTTGAGCAGAAACTCAGCATATTAGAATGATTTCTGAAGGATCGTGTGACACTGAAGACTGAAGTAATGATACTGAAAATTCAGCTTTGATCACAGGAATAAATTACATTTATTATGTTATTATTAGGGTTGATTCAATTCGATTATTTTGGATATTACAGATCGGTTACAGTACATGGCAAATTTTCTTGATGAAAAAATCTCTAATGCTGTAAACCAGTGGTTCCAACCAGAGTTCGCAGGGGAGGCACGAGAGTTTATATGCTTTGAGGTCAAATATGGATATAAAAAAACCTTTTCGTATAGTTTCTAGGAATGCCTCAAATGATCGACCACTTATCCGAAAATGTTGACAATTACTTCCTTTGATTCTATACTTAGTCTCTCAGCTTGCCGATCACATTTTTATGATGCAAAAGTCGCAAGCTTGCTCACACCAGCTGTGAGAGGTGCGGCTGTGTAAAGATCAGCAGCGGCTGCGTCTCTGGGCTAGAGTACAATAATAATGCAGTGAAAAGGTGTGTATGGTTTAAACTACTTTATTAAAAAAATCCAGAATTCTTCCACTCTCTTCTGAACTCTTTCCTTCACACAGTGTTCTCCTCATTAGAGCTTCAGGTGAAGTGTTGCCAGTAGCAGAGATACACCAGTCTACCAACCATCAATCAGAACCGGCCAGTTGCGTTTTTTGTTTTATTTCACCCAGTCTCTGTCCCGGACTTGCATACAAAATGCATTGCAATCATTTCCCAAAATGTAATTTGTGTGGACGTTAACAGAGGCCAGAGACGGGATACGCTGAAGACGGACGCAAAGAGAAGAGCAGAGAAAATACAGTGCATCCGGAAAGTATTCACAGCGCTTCACTTTTTCCACATTTTGTTATGTCACAGCCTTATTTCAAAATTGATTAAATTGATTATTTTTTTCCTCAATTCTACAAACAATACCCCATAATGACAACATGAAAGAAGTTTGTTTGAAATGTATTAAAAATAAAATAAAAAATAAAAATAAAAAACCACATGTACATAAGTATTCACAGCCTTTGCCATGACACTCAAAATTGAGCTCAGGTGCATCCTGTTTCCACTGATCATCCTTGAGATGATTCTACAACTTAATTGGAGTCCACCTGTGGTAAATTTAGTTGATTGGACATGATTTGGAAAGGCACACACCTGTCTATATAAGGTCCCACAGTTAACAGTGCATGTCAGAGCACAAACCAAGCCATGGAGTCCAAGGAATTGTCTGTAGACCTCAGAGACAGGATTGTATCGAGGCACAGATCTGGGTAAGGGTACAGAAACATTTCTGCAGCATTGAAGGTCCCATTGAGCACAGTGGCCTCCATCATCCGTAAATGGAAGAAGTTTAGAACCACCAGGACTCTTCCTAGATCTGGCCACCCAGCCAAACTGAGCGATCGGGGGGGTTACATACTCCGCAAGAGCAGAGAAAAAAGTTCTCGCTCCCAGGGCTGTCATTTTTTTCTCGCAGCCCTGGTTTGGGAGTTCTCGCAGCTTGTTCTCGACACATCATCTGAGCAGAACTTTTTTCCTTTGGGTGTCTGAGAACTATTGTGCGATTGGTCAGGAATTTAAAGTGGGCGGGTTTAATGCGGAGAAACGGAGATGTTCTGCACCTGCTTTTCTCGTGAAGTATGGGATGTACTGGCCAGAACGAACTTTGTTCTTGTTCTTGCCACCTCGAGAAAACTAACAAATTTCTTTGTTCTTGCGGATTATGTACCAAGCTTAAGTCAGGGAGGTGACCAAGAACCCGATGGTCACTCTGACAGAGCTCCAGCATTTCTCTGTGGAGAGAGGAGAACCTTCCAGAAGAACAACCATCTCTGCAGCACTCCACCAATCAGGCCTGTATGGTAGTGTGGCCAGACGGCACATAACAGCCCGTCTGGAGTTTGCCAAAAGGCACCTCCTCAGGGTTTCTTATATGTAAGGAGGGGGGGGGGGCTTCATGGACAAAAGGTTGGGAACCACTGCTGTAAACTATACATGGATGTCAGTTGGTACTACATTACTATAATATTAAAGGTTAAAATTAACTGCTTGTATACAAGCACTTAAATTACACTCAAGGATTTTTTTTTTATAATAATAAAGTTATAATAACTTTACAATTACATAATCATATTTCTACTCCAAACGTTTTATTTTTATTTTTAATATAAACATTTAAATGGTGGATTTCATAAAAACTTTACTGATTTATTCAAACATGCATTATATATTGTAGAACATAAAAAAATTATAATGAATATATAACGAGTTTAAGGTCACTGGATATGTTTTTTCTGAGGTAAATGTAACATTGCGTGACATTGTTTACAAGCCTTTTTATTGACGTCTTTCAATAAACACTGAAACACTGATTGAGTAATTGCATGTGACGCGATACGGATTTCAGTAATCAGATTGTTGTATCAGTTGTACTCTATCTTTTAACATACCTTCAGATGTTCTTTCATGTTTATTTCAAGTTGTAACTGGTATTAAAGCGGAGGAGACGATCAGATCACGCGTGGGCTCCGCACTGGCGTTTCTCTTGAGCTGAAGCGATCTGTCATGCCACATTAAACAGCGCCAAAACAGTATTCATTTTTTAAAATTTCGTAATAAAATGGAAGTAATTTGATTATTGCAATTTATTGGATGGGAGGCACGCTACAATGTTCTATTCATTCATGAACTGAAAACAGGATAGACGAATCGATTCTTGGGATTGAGAAATCGATACCTATTTGTAAAAATGAGAACCGATTAAAATCGAGGAATCAATATTTTTTACCCAGCCCTAGTTATTATTTTAAACTGTAATAAAATGTCACAATATTACTGTTTTACTGTATTTTTGATCAAATAAATGCAGCCTTGGTGAGCATAAGAGACTTTTGAAAACATTTAAAAAACTCAAACCTTTGAACGGCAGTGCAGTCATTGTAGATTTACATTCAAGAATACATAGTTCAGCAGCCCTTCGTCTACAGTATACGCATACACAGTGAAAATGATCTTTACTATTTGTTTTTCACAGCACACACTACAGTGACCACATTCTGGAATTGCAGCTCAGATTCATTACTGTAAATAAATAGAGAACTGAGAACTTCATTTCTTCTCAAGAATGTTTCGAAACTAACCACTTAGTTACAATAAAACCTGTTCAACCATAGACGATTTGCAGGCATAGATGATTTTTGAGACTGATCTCAACAAAACAGGGATACATCAGAAAATTCTTTATTTGATTCACCTTAATTCTAATTTAAAAATGAGGTAAAAAAAACAACAAAAAGAACATTTTCTTTTGCTTTCTATGCATTCATGCACTTATGTGGAAAAGGTTTCATTAGGTCTGCTGCCAGCCTGATTTTGTTATATTTCACAATGTACGCATGCTTTAAATACACCTGCATGTTTTGGTGGGGACACAAAATACAGTGTCAGGCCTCAAGAGTTGTTTAATTTTAAATAAAATAAGCATTACATTAAAAGGGAAAATAAAGTGTCCAAGGGGGGTATTTTGAGACAACTAAAAGGGACATAATGTCCTTGCCATGTTTGGGTTTGGGTTGATGCAAGGCCATTGCTCTATCACAATGCATATCTTGCAACCCATTTTGTCACAAAACAGTGTTAAATTGAACTAGCAATATAAATTAATCACAGGTAAAAGCATAAAAAGTATTTGGATACATGGCACATTTATATGTATGCATTCCACTACACAAAATATCAAACCAAGGGGTATCGACAAAAAAAACAAAAACAAAAAAACACACTAGACATTTTCTCAACTAAATACATTTTTGGTTAAAATTTGGTAAATCAGGTGTCAGTTCCTCTAAGGTTTACACAGGTAACCTATAATATTTAATATTATATATTAAATATAATAAATGTATTTTTAATATTTTTATCAATAATAAATATTTATAATAACCCTAATAAATGCCACTTGTTTTGATTGTGTTGTAGTGTGCTATGGAAAGACTCCAAGATGATTTAGAAATGTTACTTTATTCAAATAAATGAATAAAGTCAGACAGATGTCGAAAAATTCTTTCCTCACCTCTTCTAGGCCCACGACAGCATGCTCAGCTGGTGCAGGACGAGGAACAGACAGCGAAGGGCCAGGCAGAGACTGATTGGAAAGACGTCTTTTCCTTACACCGCTACAGTTGTTAGGGATCTTAAAGGCGCATCGCTTGTGATAGTTCAGGCCACATCCTAAAAATCCACAAGGAAAGCTTTAGTGTTCAGGATTAGAGTCAGAAGTAAACCTGAGATCTGGTTTAAAACAAGATCAGGAATATGGTTACGGTTCAGGTACAAGGTAAAGTAGATAAAAAAGCGAGTATATGGTTTAAGGACAGACCTTTACTCTTAAACTCCAGCAGAGGGCTCCCCTTCTCTTTTTAATCTTACAGACCTATGGGCACTTAAGCACGTTTATATCCTCCTGAGAAACCAAATGAATCTCCTGAGGACTGGGTGGGGATTTTAGATCTAAACTTCATGAGGGTTTTTTTTCACAACAGTCTGAAGCGTAAAGTGTTTTAGCATGCCTCTACATATGAACAGCTTGTATCCATCAGTGTGGCTTCTTACAACTGGAGCCCATAATCTTCATGCAGCTTTTGAATGTCACATCCAGCGCTTGGCAGAAACACTGGGTTCCATTCAAACAGCCCCTGATTTCAACTTCAAAGCCAGACTGATGGCAGCACTGACACATCACACCGCATGCCTGAATCCATCGCCTCCAGTCAGACTCGATCAGAGATCTTTAAAGCAGATTCCAGCATTTGAGCCAGACTCAATAAGAACACTCTGAAACAGAAGAATCCTTTGATTCAGATCACTTGTTCTTTTGTTGCTGTCTTTTGAACTGTCAATATTTCGTTATGTAAATTTCCTCAACACAAACTTAAAATAATGTTAATTGAAAAGAATATAATTTTTGTTGATGTTAATAACAAAATGCAAAATGACAAAAATGTGTGTCAAACTGTAACAGGCAAAAAGCACTAATCGTCCAATTACTTCTAAAACAGCTTTCACTCTTCTTTGGTTTTCCATGAGTTGGAATATGGATGCAGGGATTCACTCCCATTCAGACACAAGATCATCAGGGAGATCAGACACCCAGATCACCTGTTCAGCTCATGCGGGGCAACCATCAACAAACAAAGACTGGATTACTTAAATCCTTTCAAAAATTTTCTTCTTTTCATAACAATGGTAGTAATGATCTGCGAGATCAAAAATCAATACGACAGAGGGCAAAGTCTCCATTGTGCTATGATTAGCTTATTACCTAGCTGGTTTTTCCTGAACACCTGGTTTTGTTAAGTTATGTCCTGTAAATTGATTATTATTAATAAAGCTGCAGTCACACTAGACTTTGCACTTCATTGACATCAATTCATACTAACATGGGCATACATGAGAGACCGAAAACAAGATGTTTCACGTAAAAACCCAGATATAGTTCTAGCTAAATCAAAGAATGAACTGGTTTTGAACAAAACCAGGACAAAACAAAGTTAGTTTCAGGAGTTCTAAACAGCTTGGCATAGTGAAATTTCCGGAAAGGTTCGCTCCGGTTAGGTAAGCACCTTCAAACTACCATTGGTCTGTGGCGATAATATGTAGATGTGGAACTTTTTAAATGTGGAACTATTCTCCTGCTCTTTTCTCCTTCTGTTCAGTCCCTCAAGGTCAGACACGAGTAAAAACATGAACACACTGGAGAGCTGCTTTATAGTAGAAATTGAAGTTGTAACGTTTACTTTTTGTTATTGAGTGGAAAGTGTGCAGCACATATTTACATATTCATCTAAACGCTGCTGTTGGGATGTTTACTAACAGCATACCACTGCTGAGGTATAAGTACTTTTACCCCCAAAGGAAGAAGGAAAAAGAACTTTGCTGTGAGTATATCGGGGCCTTAGCTTTGGAGAACTCTGACGAATATGAATTTGCATAAAGAGAATACATGTGACAAACAGATGATCTAAACATCACAGATTGACCTCTTGGCTCAATACACTGGCTCAATGAAAAATGGCTTTAAAAACTTAATAAAAATGTTTATATTAGGGATGCACGATGTGAAACATTTTAACCGGTACCGATGACTGATAATTAAATCCTTCTCATGGCCGATTCTGATACCGATAACCAGTAAATTCATATTTTTATATTATAATTTTCATATAATCTGCAGTTTGTGCACCCAGGAGAATAGAATATCTAAGATGTACTTATGAAACTGATATTTTAGTAGCTCTGGCCTAATTATAATGGCAAACATCAGTCCTGACTCTTCAAATGTTTTTATTTTTTGTGTAAGGCACCACAATACTTAGTAACAGAAAGGGTTTAACAGAACTATGGTTTATCTGCACTTAACAACTCATTAACAACTAATTTAAATTCAAGTATTTCATGCATAACAAAGAAATGCATCTATTCAACCTTTAGTGCACAAGGATGAGGAAGGTATATAGCCTTTTCTATTATTCAAATCAGTTAAATGATTGTTTTAGGCTGCATTAACTAGGTCAGCCGGAACCGGGAACACTTCCCATAACGCCTGATGTACTCGTTACATAATAAGAAGAATGGCATCTACGCTAATGTTAGTCTCTCTGTTTACCCGGAGGTTTACTGCAGCCAGCCGGATCCAGGCCGTATCCAGATCAGACGGTGGACCTGCGCCTAGACATGACCAACGCATCTCTGAAATATCTGCAGAGACCGTGTCAATTAAACTCCACCCTGTAAATGCCGCATCGACACGACATCCTCATTAAACCCGTCTCCGGCGTGACGACTCCAATCTTTCGAATAATCCTACGAATATCTGTTGATCTAATATGACTTCTGACCTGTAATGTTGCCAGAATCATAATCATACACTATTTGTTCGAGAACTGGCACCCCGACTGAGCCTGGTTTCTCCCAAGGTTTTTTTCTCCATTCTGTCACCTGAAGGAGTTTTGGTTCCTTGCCACCGTCGCCTTTGTCTTTTGGCTTGCTCAGTTGGGGACACAAAAATTTCAATTATATTACTGATCTACCCGCATTGACACTATGATAATTGAAATGACCTGGATGACATCACCGTTTTCTCCAGAGCGGCTGTACAGCCGAATCAAAATCTGTTGCATTATTTTCCTGTTAACACTGTGAAGCTGCTTTGAAACAATCTGCATTGTAAAAAGCGCTATATAAATAAAGGTGACTTGACTTGACTTTAAGTCACATGTTTTTCAAATACATAATAAATAAAATGCATTGACATTTGTCAACCTCTGGGAAAAAGATGAAAAACAAAAAGTGCATCCTCAACAAAACTTTAAATTCTATTACTTTGTCATTTATGGCTTTAGCCTCTTTGCTGTCTCTGGAAAACATCTTACAATTTTCAAATGCCTGCTAAATGGGGACATCAACGCTCCGTGTTTAGTAGATGCTGCAGTGGCTGCTTCATATTCTTTTAATACAGCTTTGCCGCGATGACGACCTTTCAAGTGAGATAAAAGATTTGTTGTGTTAAAATTTAACGCCTTTTTCCTCCTCTCGGAATCCTTGCTGAACATGCATTGTCCTCCGCTGCTACCGAGAAAAACTTCCAGAAGACATGTTCACAGATGATGACGTAATTAGCGTGACAGTTTTAAAGCTGCAGTCACTTGGACTCGGAAAGCGGATGAATCTCGGATAAATCAGACTGATATACCAGCAAGCGTACTTTATTGGATCTAGTTATTGGATTTCATTTATTTATCAGAGCAATAAAAATGACGCCATTTTCACCCATATC
Organism: Rhinogobio ventralis; assembly: GCA_039654625.1. Taxonomy (NCBI): domain Eukaryota; kingdom Metazoa; phylum Chordata; class Actinopteri; order Cypriniformes; family Gobionidae; genus Rhinogobio; species Rhinogobio ventralis. Next base: position 6,156,648 of record CM077202.1, read on the forward strand.
ACCCAAAAATGTATCGGTCCGATAAATATTGTGCATCCCTAGTTTATATTATATATTTAAATGAATGATAACAGTATAATTGGTCAAACTCCAAACTTATAGTAAATGACTGTTGCAATGTTTAATATGAATAAATGTGATTTGGTTAATTTACAACATGTGCGTGTCTCTTAACTGTTGTGTAACCCATAGTGGCGATATATATATACTGTAATTATACTAGGATCAAAATGAATCAATCATAACTGCAACATTCTACACACAATAATACTACAATCATTACTTTTTCTTTTTTTATTCACATGCTTAAACAATACTGAAACCTTTTCAGGCAAATATTTCTGTAGAATATATATTTCTTATCTGACTGCTACCTTCACATTTGAGGCCCTGCCGGACGAGTCCCCACAGCATCTCTCCGCAGTAGTCACAGAAGGTGGGCGCTTTGTAGGAGTGGACGTAAAGCGCATGAGGTCGGATCTGGAAATCTTCCACTGTAGCTTGAGCTGGAATCAAAATGCAACTTAAAGGACAACTCAGGCAAAGAATGGATGATGCAACAAAACACTGGACAAAATAATACAAATAAAAAAAGAAAAGAAAAAAGAAACAAAAGAACAGCATACAAAAAAAATTGTCAGCATTAGCAGCATATAATTAAGAGTCTATCAGTCATAATGTTTCATAACAATCCAAAGAACAAAGAAACTACTTGTTTTATGTGCTTTTTAACAACTGGTCCAACCTTTTTTTAGTCAGCAGTCTACAGCCCAATGGGAGATGAGCAGTTTGATCTCCTGAAGGCAAAACCATAGACAAAACTACACAAGGCTGTCCTTTAGTCTGATTCAAAGTCAGTGATTAACTGATGTGACTCAGACAGGAATGAATCCATTTAGATAATTCATGAGGTATGATTCAGAGGCTGAACGAATTGAATATCACTTCATGTCTGTAATGAGAAAGTCAACATGTAAGCCTGTGGAACGACACTGTGCTACAAATGTGTTTCTACAGTTGCTGTTTAATAGTTTGTGGTTTCATCTTAATATGCGACTGCTCTAAGTGTGAATCGCACACTGGGACTACTTGGCAGAGCCTGAGGTTTAGTCTGATAGACACAAAACATTAGCACTTTCTTGTCAGTCGTTCGGTAAGAAAGCATCTGCCGAGGACATAAAATGCACTCTTAAAATTAAAGTATAAAGTCTGGAAACATTTGGTGCTTTGCAAACAACGTGCAATCTCTTGTTTCTGATAAAACCACAGAGTATATCTAATGGGCAGAAAGAAACCGTGTCCAAGATTTCTGTCACAGGTGGATGGTATTCCTTAAAATTATGAGCAACTAAAAAGCAACTTGTTCTTTCATTGTTGAAAACTATAAATACACACCCTGTACTTTAGTTGACAGAGTTCCTAAATTTTTTCCTCATTTTGAGGCATAAGAGTGAAACATTCAGTAAGGTCAGTGTGACACCCAGCAATCCACAAACTATTATGTGTCATCAATCCAAAATAGCACCAAATTCACTTGGTAGTGATTTTGATGGAATGGGACGTGATCTGATATCTATTCTGAAGTACAGAAGAGTACTTTAGAGTCATGATATTGGACCAGTGTTGTTTTTTGAAAGTGTGCAGAATTTTATTTGTGGCTTGTAATTTTGTTAGGGATGGGATTATAAAAGAATGGCTACCCCAACAAATAAAAATAAATATAATGTATAATTTACTGTCTAGTCTAAAGGTGAATTTCCACTGCAAACACACAGAAGTGGCATAGAAACCACAAAGCTGCCTTTAAGCAAACCTTTAATTGCATGTAACAGTGAATCACATGCTTGAAAGCTGATTGTTCGTTCTTCTTAGTCAATAGAACGTGAGATGTAAGAATGCCACAGTAGCTATTTTTCGAGTTTTTGCGAATTTTGGGATATCATTTTTTTATCTAATAAGAAAACATGTGCATAAACTACAATCAAAACACATTTACAGCATAAATCCACCGAAAAAATTTATGACAGCAAAAGTTTCCCCCACAACTGTGTATTCACTGCATGTGGCCAACCTATACAGAGCAATGACAATGCATTTTTCTGTAGGAAATGGGGCACGATAGGACGGCATAACTGGACTATCCAGGGAGCAATTTCAATGTTAATTTGGTTTGGTCACTCTGAAATGCCTGAGTAAAAGTCTGTCATCAAAATGGTTGGGTATAATTACCTCCCAAAACTGTCTCACATGATTGTTTTCACCAAGCACTTGGCATCTGCCTCCAAATGCAGGATAGCATGACAGCATTAATTGCATTTCACCAGCGCGCTCTGAGGTGCAAGTCCTTTGATGTATGAAAAAAACAGCAAAAAGGCTTCCCTGATGCAGCACCTTCCATTTTTATTACAGATATTTTGAGCCAATTTGAAAACTGTGTTTTGTTAACAAATGTTTTATGTGCTACTCAAATTTTGCTCCTAAGTTAAATTCTCAGCTTTGGATGGAAACATAGCTAAATGTCTTGACAACTAGGGGTGTGCAAAATACATATTCTAAATCAACTAGTCAGTGGGTTGATTAAAGACTACTAGTTGTCTAATCTGTCCTAAGGAAGCCCTGTACAATTATTTCTTAGGTGACATTTACATAAGATTTGTTCTTGCGTTGAATTTGGTGGCTGGTCAACCCAAAACTCTCTGTATAGAAAATCTGATGTTTTACAAAGTGTATCTTCCAAATATTTTATTTTTAAATGAGCAAGAACGATAATTTCCCCAGGGTTCTTCCAGGTAACTTAATGTTCTTCCTTTGGTAACATCTAATTAATAACTGATTTAATCAAAGTCAAAAACATAATTTAACATGAATATACAAACATTTAATTTGACTAAGCTGATGGCAATTCAGTAATAGTAATCATAAGACATACCTTATGTACATTGCAACATCTGAAATTTGGTCACGATTCAATTCAAACCACTTAAATTATTTTGGAACGATTCACAATGATATCCAAACAAATTGATTGTATTTTTTGGATAAGAAATGAACTATAATTACACTGTAAAAAAATTTTTTTTTTTTAAATTGTGGAAACTGACAATTACATATTGGCTCAATAAATGACTTACAAATAATTATCCTCATGCAAAAAGATGCATTGTACTAATCATAGCTTATTAAAATTAAAAATGTATATTCACCGAACATAATTAACTGTGCTCAGTCAATCTATCAAGTTGAAGTGAAAAATCTGTGTTGGCTGAACAAATCCTACATCCAAAAAAACTGCATACGCATGTGCAAAATGCTTCTGAGGAAAACCGTTGGTATGGAGTATTCAAATGTGAAAGGGCGGTAGAGTGCGAGGAACCGAACCAGCCAGTTCTGAAGAACGAAACAAACATTCCTAAGAGAATACAGATATTCATCGTCACAAGTTTCAAGATGTTTTATGTTTTCATTTTGTTTTAATTTACTATATATTATTGACTGTATTCGGTCATTGTACTTCACTGTCTTTTCTTTTTTGGAAAGCACACTTTCATCTTAAATTATGTTATAGTGCATTCATTATATTTATAAATTTGTTTAGTAAACTGTTGCAGTTCAGAACATCGCACTTTCTGCTAATTGCATTAATTGTTTCGGACTAATTGTAAACCGTTTGTTCTTCAATGAACAAGGAGTTTCTTTTCAACAAAGAAAGAATTTTCCAGGACAATCAGATTTTTCCAGGACATCTGATGTGTTTTCCAGGGCTGGAAAAATGTTCCTTATTTTTCCCAGATTTCCAGGTTTTCCAGGATGAGTGGGAACCCTGAACTGAAATTATTCTACAAAGTTTTGCTTTAGGACCCGGTATAAAGTTTAAAAGGCACTTTGCAGAATCGTGAGTTCATGCATTCATTGGTTTCATGATCGTGTTTTCCAGGTTACCACATAATTATCTGATAGTAACCAATAGTTTTATTTTCCTCATGTCTTATATGTCTAAAAAACTGCTCGATCGACTTCTGAGATGTAATTTGTGTGATATGTGCGGCATGCGACCGCTGAATACAGTGCCATAAGATTGCAGGCGGCGTCAGCCTCTTTCGGGGCTTATTGCCTTTTAATATCAAGGCAACACATCAAGCTCATGATTTTTTTTATCCATTCATTTTTTTATCGCTTATTTCAGTAACTTTAAGCAGTCCTGAAAAGATGGATATATTTACACACCACGAAATAAACTATAACGCAAAATCTACATCACTTGCCAGAGGTGATGCAGGGGAACTTTCTAATTAATGTTAGTTTTTATTTGCAGGTTTTTAACCTATGCAGTGCCGCTTTTGAAATTTTACCACATTAAGACACCCTGTTATGCAGAAGACTTCTTGAAAGTATTCAGTGCTTTTCAATATTTAAAATAAGGTATTTTCACCAAATATCCTGTGTTGGAATTGATTTGTTAAAAAAAAATGTCAACCCTGTTGTCTGTGTTCTGTATTTTGCTTAATGTATTTGTTTTTCATACATTTTTTTCTTTTGGGACAGTGAGAAATAAAATTTCTGCTACAATTTAAAATATTTAATTGGGCCAACAAAACGGTTTGGTAAACAACATTTTTTCATTGGCTCAAGACATTATTTCTGATTGAGCCCAAGTTAACAGACTGTTGCCACATTGATCAAATTCAATTCACAGAAATTCAATTAGGCCAATTTGAAAATTTTGATTTGACTAGTAAAAATTTTTAGTTGGAGAGGTGAATTTTTTTTTACAGTGTATTCTACATAACTATATATGTTGAACTATATAACGTGATGAACAAATAATCATCATGAGTCAAGGAGTGTTAAAGCACATTTCCAGTTGTGTTCTCCAAATATTTTATGCATATTTTATTTTGCCGCACAGTTCAAATTGGCGGAAGAATGCAGATGTTCCAGAAGTGTTAATGGAACTAAAGGTCTTGAAAATCATTCAGATCTGATATTTTTTCATGTCACTCTTCTTTGTACAATGATAATTCTTCAATTCACTGTTTGTCTCCATTAGAAGGCCACATTTTCAAATGTGGTTTTTGACTATGGCTTTCTCTGATGTTAAGATACAAACAAAAGGAACAAAGAATCTAAAACTTGATCAAATCAAACCGGGTAGTGAAAAAAAGAAACAGAAAAAAGGAGTGCATTCCTTTTTGAACATCAAAGAGAGAAAGTAGAACATTTGAGCTTGCAGTGAATCACATGGCAGGCAGCAGTCCAGAGCACTGGAACACAGGCTCATAATGAGGCATTCATGAAGACACTGCATACATTATGACAAATGAGGAACCCGGCATCTCAAAACTCGTCTATTAATCTTCAGGCATAAAATCCAAACATGGTTAATAAACTCTAAATTCTTACTCTAGAAACAATACACGCAGTCTTTTAGAATACCTTCAAAGTCCTCCTCAGAAACAGTTTCAGGAGTTCCTCAAATAAAGTGTGATCTGTTCCGCTGCTGAACTTGAAATCAAACCAAAACAAACAGCTAACAGTTTGAAACTCCACTTGAATACACAGCACAAAGTAGGACAACAATGTCTAATACAGCAGATCCTGTCGACACACTATCTCAGACAAAAGCTCACAGTGATAGACGTCCTGCTGTTCCCTGAACCAGAGCTGCTCTCCACAAACCCTGTTTCTTCTCAGCAGAAGCACGACCATCACCTACTGCAACAAAAACAAGCTTTTGCCTTTGAGCTGACCGCCAACAAAAAGATGCAGAGTGTTTTATTAGCACAGCCGATGGATGCAGGGATGAGAAAGACAAGACAATATTGAGGGGAAGTGTGGAGGCACACAGTTTTTTTCTAAACCAGAGATTATCAACTAACGGACCGTGGTCCAGATCTGGACTTAAGACTGGTTCCATCCAAATCATTTCTCATAAGTGTCATAATATTAAACTATGTTTCAATGTGGAACAGAATATCAGAATCAGAAAGAGATTTACTGCCAAGTATGTTTGCACACACAAGGAATTTGTTTTAGTGACAGAAGAAGCTTCCAGTACACAGATACAACAACAGTACACAGATAGTAAAATAAATAAAAAAATAAAAAAATGAATGTACATATTTTAATGTGAATATATTTTATTCTTAATATTGTGTTGGTCCCTGTAGCAACTCATAATGTAATAACTGCACATAATGTAATAAGTATTACATTATTATTGTAATAAAATGTTCATGTAATGTTCAATGTAATAATTTTCTCAAAACGTAATAAAATCTTGAGCTCATGATGTAATAACAAATTTTACATTATGAGAAATTTATTACATTATAAACTTTGTTTTATAACTTTTTTAAAAATTTATTACCAAAAACATGTCATATTTTAATTTTTGTAATAGTTTTAAAACATAAAAAAATATTCGTATTCCCTTACAGTACATTTTTAAATATCTAAATCAAGTCTTAAACTACCTGCGGAATGCAACAGATTTAAATATTAATGCAATTATTATTATTATTAAAAATGATTCCTTTATAGTACATTTAAAAAATCTAAATCCAGTCTTAACCTGCCTACAAAATCCACCAGATCACTACTACTAGTAGTAGTAGTAGTAGTAGCAGTAGTAGTTTAAAGGTGTAAAAGTTATTTATCTTTCTTTTTTTCTTTTTTACATCACAAAACCCAACAGTTTTAGCAGGGTTGTGTTGTACTGTATTTTTCAACTCACATGCAGACACACTCACACACACATTCTTGAATATGCTGTTCACAGGGACTCTCCATAGGTGTAATGATTTTTTTACTGTACAAACTGTATCTTCTATCCCCCTACCTGACCAATAAAACCTACACAAAAATTCTTATGTATGTTGTTTTAAGCCATTTGGTTTACAAGGACGCAGGAAGTGTCCTCATAAACCATGTTTACGTTGTAATACCCATGTCATTATACACATTTGTGCCCTCATAAACCACATATACCTGCGCGCGCACACACACATACACACACACACACACACATTAGTATATTGATAATGTTTTTTTGTTTTTTTTTACATTTAAACAGTGTTGCCATTTAACGCTGTTTGTCATTTAACAGTAAGTATACCATATGTATACTAGAAGTAGTAGTAGTTGTAGTATAAGTAGTAGTAGTAGTAGTAGTAGCAGCAGTAGCAGCAGTATCAGTAATCTGGTGGATTTACTCTAAAGGAATACCAATGCTTTAAGGTTTAATAAACATATAATAATAATAATAAAAATTGCATGAATATTTAAATGCTGCACTTCACAGGTAGTTTAAGACTGGCTTTAGATTTTTAAAAATGTACTGTAAGGGAATAAAAGCTTTAAAAGCCATTACAATATTGAAAATATTGGAGAGTTTTTGGAGAGTTGATAATGTAATAATTTTCTCAATGTAAAAATTGTTATTACATTATGAGCTCCAGATTTTATTACATTTTGAGAAAATTATTACATTATGAACATTTTATTACAATAATAATGTAATACTTATTACATTATGTGTAGTTTTTACATTATGAGTTTCTACAGTCCCCCTTTTGCTGCCAAAACAGCCCTGAACCGTCGAGGCATTGACTCCACTAGACCCCTGAAGGTGTGCTGTGGTATCTGGCACCAAGATGTTAGCAGCAGATCCTTTAAGTCCTGTAAGTTGCGAGGCGGGGCCTCCATGGATCAGGACTTGTTTCTTCAGCATTTTTGCTTTGTGGCAGGGCACATTATCCTGCTGAAAGAGGCCACAGCCACCAGGGAATACCGTTTCCATGAAAGGGTGCACATGGACTGCAACAATGCTTAGGTAGGTGGTACTTGTCAAAGTAAAAATAGTTGCTGGAGGTGTTCTGCAGAGAGACCGTCAGAGTGGGTAGAAATCATTCAGGTCGTCGTCCAGTTGTTGATTCCCTACAGAATTGGGGGATGGCATCTTGTTGTTTACACTGGCAGAGGGTCATTGGCTGAAAACCTGTTTTCCAGCTTTTTAGAGTAGCTCCTCTTAAGCCGGGGACACACTCAAAGACTAGCTGAAACATTCTAAGACTGAACTGAACACACATATAGACTGTTCCCTTCGACTTTGACAGTCAGAGAAGAGCACAAACGTTTACACTGAGTCAGTCCACACAACACACTTAACGATAAGTGAGTCACAACGTGACATTCTGCTGAACTCAACTGTGCGAGATCTTGTACCGAAACAAACATGGATGTCAACAGACAGTAGGCTACTACTTATTTGCAGTGCAATTTGTGCAGAAAACAAAACAAGAAAAAACCCTGCCAACAACACAGTTTTTTTTATTTTTATGAAACATTAAACATAAAATCAAGTTTTCTTTTTGCCGTTATTGTCTGAGCAGACACATTTCATTATGCATTTCCTGATTCATTAATTACAAAAAATTTTGTGCTATTTTTTAAACCTATAAATCAAGCAATAATGTAGTGTTATTCACAAATCAGGAATTAAAAAACGAATTGGTTCGTATGAGCAAAAACGCTGCGCTATTTTTTCGTTCTGTTTCCAGAGTTACCAGTTACCGGTTATAACGAAATAAAATACTGCTTTATTTATTCTGAAACAGATGTCATTCAAAATGTTATTTTTATTTTTTTATTTTCATTTTATCAGTCTACAGTAAGTGTACAACGCTCCCAAAACCATTTAACGGGATTGACAACATTGGATACTCTGCAGCTCTTCTGTCAAATGAAGTCATGCTTTCAGAGATATTCAAATAGCTGTATTTCCTCATCATATTCCTCATATTAGATATAATTAGTGTACATATATAAAATATATATATATATATATATATATATATTTTTTTTTTTTTTAAATGTATTTGTTAGTCTTTTTAAATTAACATTAGGCTATCAATCATTAACATTACTATTCTGAAACAAGGGCCATTATATAGCCTACATAAGCTACCATTTTTTCTGTTTAACTTTTATTAGACTCCAAGTACATAATCACAAACATGCACAACGCATGATAGAAAACAGAATGCGGATCAATATATTGTTTCTTATTATGAATTTGGTGCTATTATGCGCAGCTGAGTAAATTACATTTGGGTGTACTGTATGTGTGTGTCGGATGAAGGAGGCTTTCTGCTGCATGCTTGCAAAGGGACTCTTGAGGAGACAGTGGATTGCCATTCATTTGTTGCCCTGATTGCACTCGCAATGCACGAATACACTGCATGCTCGCTCTTGCTCGTATCCAAGGTAGGCTAAATCATCAACACTATCATCCCTTACATGTGTTTTATTTAACTAAATACATTATAATCGGCTAAAACGAATGTGCAGGTTACTTTTCTGAACAAGAGCGAACTCAGAGCACCTCCTCCAGGGAGTCTCGGGTTCGGTAGCCTGGTGCGCTCCCAGGTCCGCATGACAGCTTTCACATTACCAATTTTTCATGCGAACCGTGCCCAGTTCTGAACTAAACTGCCAGTGTAAAATGCCCTTTATTTCTATTTTTAAAATGAGAAATCACTGCTTATTCTGAATTTTTACAGAATGCAGTTTCACTTTTTTCCATCTGCAGCACAAAATGAATAGCCTTAACTTGCAATGTTAACTTATGAATTATTACAAAAGAAACATCAAAAAGACTGTGTTTGATAAAATTACAAGAATGATGTTTGACAGGGAACGCATCTCCTCAGCATAATCGCCTGCGCGAGTCGCAAATATTAAACATGTTTAATAAAATCTTTGTGATTCACATTCTTAAAAGCTGTTACATCTGTACACCACTTTTCATTTATTTAGAAACATGTCCCACCACCACGCGATTTCCCCGCTGATTCGATGTCCTGATCCGCTCTGAATAGCTGGAAGCCCGGCAGATGTAACACGGTATCCGGAATGGCTCCACTCAGCCAAGTTTCCGTGAAACACAGAGCAGCTTGAAAAGTCTTTATTTGTTCAGGAAAGTCCATTTGGTTGGGTAGAGAGCAAAGATTCGCCAGATGGATACTAGGCACTGTCTGAGCTTGACTAGCATGCCAGTTCGCTTCCCATGCTTATGCGTCTTAGAGCGCTTGAGCTTCGCCGCTGCTCCTCCAACTACAATGTTCAGAAAAAAGTCTGAATAATCAAAAACTGGCAGAAGATTGGGTGGTGTGTAATGCCGAATGTTCAGCAGTTCAGCATCCCTGGTGAAACTGATTGTATAAGAAAAACAAAAAACAGGACAAACTAACAAAAAAAACTAACAAAAACAGTAAAACAACTGGAGAGCTCCACACCGAGGCGGCCATACACAGTGCCATTTTGAATCTTGAATATACTAAGGATAACGTCATAGTGTAAAGACAGCTTCAGAGTAATTTCTGTTTGTCCATTTGCCAACTATTAAGACTCAAAGGAGAAATTGTCAATCTAATCCTGCATTTGTTTTATCAAAAACATAAGTTTTATTTATTTTTTTAAGCGGACAAAATGTTTGCTGCTGAAGAGAAAGCCAGCCTCAAGCAGAATGTCCAGGCATGGAGCAATCGGCTGGCAACTTTCGGCCTATGCCTCAATGTTAAAAAGACAGAGTACATGACAACAGACCCGAATGAGCAGGGTACGATCAAGATCGATGGCACTGACCTACCAAAGACCAAGACATTCAAGTATCTTGGCTCAATGATCGCAGTTGATGGAAGTCTTAAGTCTGAAGTCTGCCTGGCTGAAGTGGCGCACGACGACCAGCATCATGTGCGATAGGAAGACCAGTGACCGTCTCAAGTCGAAGATCTACCGTACTGTCATTCGTCCTGTTGCTCTTTATGGCACTGAGTGTTGGCCTGTGACGAAAGATGTAGAACGCCGCCTCTGTGTCATGGAAACAAAAATGCTGAGATGGATCTGGCATCACATGCTTTGACCACATCTGTAATGATGACATTTGGCAAGGGTATGGTGTTGCCTTAATATCTGACAAGCTACATGAAGCCCGGCTTCGGTGGTACGGCCATGTCCTGCGCGCTGACCATACCACACTTGCCAAAATGGGCTTCCAGCTGGAAGTCATCGTAAAGTGACCGAAGGTCTTGGTGAGCTTGGTTCAACATGGCACGATTACAAATCATTCTCGGCCCGTAATTCTCATCGCAGTTGTCTAACCATCAGGAAAACTTTCATGAATAAAAATCTTCTTTTCTGTTCTGGGAGACCACTTGGAATTTTACACAGAATAGTCCAGCATACTGGCTTGGAATACTGGCCACTGAGTGAGGAGGATGTGATGAGCAGGTGTGCTATACAGCTCCCATGTGAACACACTGCCGACAGGAAGATCAGTTTCATACAGCAGGCCTACACAGGATGTACAAAGCATTCTGCACAGGAACAGAGATGAGCTCAAACCCTCAGTGGTGAAGACCTACTGTACTAAGAGTCAGCAGAACTGGATAGTCCTGGCTGCAACATACTTATTACATAAATGTATCTGACAAAGTCACTTGTTCTTGTCAAGTAAACAGAACCCTTGAGCCAACATGATTGACCATAAATCTTTTAACACATGGCTCTGTACATTGAGCATGTGGTAAAATTAGAAAACTGATTGTGATAGGTGGTCTTAGGGGAATTGGTCTGCCTGTGTTAACAGGCGTTTGAAGGGAAACCACCTGAAGTTCACATTGACTAGATTCACATGGGCCCCTCCATCTGGCACACATGTGCCACAACCGACTACAATCTAATCACAGAGTCAAACTCATCTGTTCTGTTTTGCAGAGATGCAAGCGATACACGGCCATCAGTGTAACCAGCTGCAGCCTGCAAAGCTATAAGTCATTACATAATTTAAAGAAATTAAAACGAGTGAAGATAACCTGTAGGGTTTCTGGCTACACTACAAAACAAAATAAGGAAGCCACTGTAAGTATCTGGTTCTTAATGTGTGATTGTTACTTTTGCTATGGAGATTTTAAATTGTTTAACTCTATACAACGTTTTTTCCACCATTCTACTGTTTCTGATGAAATAGCTCCCCAGCACTGTACATATATACACTACAGTTCAAAAGTTTGTGGTTGGCAATAATTAATGCTTTTAAAAGAAATCTCTTAAGACTATGGAAGCTTGTTTTTGCAGCAGAATAAAAAAAATTAAAAAGCTAATGCAAGTTGTCTCATAATTCTGACTTTTAATCTCACAATTGCAAGTTTATATATCACAAATAAAACATTATTTCTTAGAATTGTGAATTATAACTCGCAATTGAGACTTAGAAAGTCCGAATTGTGAGATCAAGTCACAATTAATAGTTTTTTCTCACAAATCATTCAGAGCTTCTGAGTTTATAAACGTGATATTGCGAGAAAAGTAGGGCCGCAACAACTAGTCGATAAAATCGATAATGAAAATCATCGGTCTGCCACCAACTTCCACCAGTCGTGCCAAACGCAAAACATTTTACAGGTTATATCCACTGATATCCACTTCTATTAGATAGTAAAACCATGTTTTTTTGATTGATTACCATTTGTATAACCACACAAATACCATATAGTTGAACTATGGATTAAAGTAAACTATGGTTAATTTGTGGTTACCATGGAATAACTACAATAACCCGGTTTTATTTATTTATGTATTATTATTATTTTTATTCATCATAAAACCATGGTTAATATTTGTAAGGTATATTCACTATGTATGTTTTCATAGATCTCAGCTGACACGTTTGTTTGAAGGACAGCATTGGGCAGGATGTGGAATAGTGTGTTTTGTCAATAAAATTATGTTTTTGTTTCCTGATTAATCGATTAATCAAAAGAAAGAGAGTAAAAAAATAATAATAATAAATCGGCCAACTAATCGATTATCAAAATAATCATTAGGTTGCAGCCCTAGAGAAAAGTCAGAATTCTGAGATACAAACTCACAATTGCAAGAAATAAATGTCATTACTTCAGTCACATGATCCTTCAGAATTTATTCTAATATGCTGATTTGATGCTCTGGAAACATTTCTTTTTATTATCAATGTTGAAAAGAGTTGTGCTGCTTAATATCTCTGTAGAAATCATGATACATTTTTTAGGATTATTTGATGAATATAAAGTTCAAAAGAACAGTGTTTATTTGAAATATAAATCTTTTGTAGCATTATAAATGTCTTTACTGTTTATTTTGATCAACTGAATACGTTCTTGCTGAATACAAGTATTCATTTCTTTAAAGAAAAAAACAACAACATTGTGCTGACCCCAAAATTTTGAATGGAGGTGTATGATAAATGAAATACATAAGAATTTTATACAATAAAATGAGAATGGTAATGGTGGTGGTGTTATTTTAAAGTGATACTTTTTTCTCAATCAATGCATGTTATTAAAGGCACAGCTAGCACAACTCACCAGACAGGACGACCTCAATCAGATCTCCCTCATGGATATCCTCTGCCGACGTTAGCCGCTGGAGGATGTTGTCCGAGTTCAGATCATGGCGGAAGAGCAAGATCTTATCGTACAAGCCAAAGAATCCACATTCTGGGAACTGAGGAGGGGAGGATGGGATATGTTATTAATAATCAAATCAAACATCAAAGGAGATCAGAACTTTGCATTTTATATTATAAACTTTTGAGAAGATCTATTTTTATCTTTATAGAGTGTTGATATGAAAAAGAGTAGCATATGAAAGTAGCATCAGTATGTTGCTATGGAAAATTATGAAAGATGAGCAATCATTACACAATAATGCCACACACAACCAATCACGATCAAGTATTCCATAGATCCATATAATGATGTGCGATGAATCCAAATTCCTGTGCCAGAGCCAAAGACAATATGGCAAGAGAGAGAGAGAGAGAGAGAGAGAGAGAGAGAGAGAGAGAGAGAGAGAGAGAGAGAGAGAGACAGAAAGAAACATCCAGGCCCTGTTTTTCAGCAATGGCTCCCCTCTAAGGAGATTACTAAAGCTGGGAGGCATGCAGAGCAGAGCGCCTGGAATATTAGCCCTGCAAGGGGAAGGTCTGTAAAACATCTGTTAAAATCAAGCCCACAGTGATGAGTCACACTACTGTTCTCCACTTCCTCCACCACAGTTCTTCTCCACGTGGAAGAAATGCCAAACACTAAAAGAAAATTACATGCAAGATAGTGAGGGCTCATTAACCTTGCTTATATGACCTTTTGTATTTTTTTGCGAATAGGACCAGTTACATTGGTGCCATGACCCGGATGGGAGCGAGGTTTAGGGGGGTGAGTGTAGAGAGGCCAGCTAGTAAAGATCTGTGCAGGTAAACCTCACTCCCCTGGCCTCAAGAGGCGCATTAGCGACTGATGCTAGAGGCTGTGGTCTTTAGTATCCTTGTTAACACTCCTGCCTCTCATGCTGCTGAAGCTGGTTCAAATCACACTCAGAGCGGGAGTAGGACCAGTTACACCTAAATATATCCATAAAGACAGCTAAATATTTGCACACACAGCAAGCAGTGTCTCTACAAATCAAATACACTATAGAAATGATTTTTGAAGTTGTAAATAAAACAAAGATTATTTGAGTACTTTTTACAAGCAAATACTATTTCAGACTTTCTACTTCAAAATGTTTAATTCAATGTGTTACTTGCTGTTGCTTTGTAATTATTTGTTAAAATTTATTAGCAATTTCTGAGCGAAAATTGTTAAATCCTACACCATTTTTCTGACCACCATTATGGTCAGGAATTTGAACAATTAACCGGGTATATTAGATGACACTAGTTAAGTTTAGAGGAACGCATAAACATTCCAAAGTGGAATAGTCACACAGTCAGAGGTGAAAAGTCCTGTCAGGAAATGGTGATCACAGCCAATTCTGAGGTATTTCCTCTTATCAAGAATCACCAAACACCCTCCCATTCAGAATATTTCACACTGATATGTCTCTGGTGTACTCTGGAATCTCTGGGATCTACATCAGGTCTTCTTTAAACCTAAAGGGTTTTGGGAGTATTTAGAGAAAGAATCATTGAATATGTCAAATCAAGTCATTTTGTATTTGTGTCAAAATGTACTTGTGTAGTGCTTTTCACAATACACATTGTTTCAAAGCAGCTTTACATCAAAATCATCATGATGTTAATGTTTATAAAATCATAATATCTTCATGCCTTATAGTGGCATTTAGCAGATTAGAGCTGGCCTCAGCTGGGCGATAATATTTAGCGATTTTCTATATATTTTCTATATAGTATATCTTGCCATATGCGACATATTGTGTATGTATGAGGATAAAGCTGCACAGAGTTATATATCTAACATTATATAAAGAGCTGGGTGATACATTTTGCAACTGAATAAAAAAATCAGGCAGTTGAAATATTTAAATATACACTCACCTAAAGGATTATTAGGAACACCTGTTCAATTTCTCATTAATGCAATTATCTAATCAACCAATCACATGGCAGTTGCTTCAATGCATTTAGGGGTGTGGTCCTGGTCAAGACAATCTCCTGAACTCCAAACTGAATGTCAGAATGGGAAAGAAAGGTGATTTAAGCAATTTTGAGCGTGGCATGGTTGTTGGTGCCAGACGGGCCGGTCTGAGTATTTCACAATCTGCTCAGTTACTGGGATTTTCACGCACAACCATTTCTAGAGTTTACAAAGAATGGTGTGAAAAGGGAAAAACATCCAGTATGCGGCAGTCCTGTGGGCGAAAATGCCTTGTTGATGCTAGAGGTCAGAGGAGAATGGGCCGACTGATTCAAGCTGATAGAAGAGCAACTTTGACTGAAATAACCACTCGTTACAACCGAGGTATGCAGCAAAGCATTTGTGAAGCCACAACACGCACAACCTTGAGGCGGATGGGCTACAACAGCAGAAGACCCCACCGGGTACCACTCATCTCCACTACAAATAGGAAAAAGAGGCTACAATTTGCACGAGCGCACCAAAATTGGACAGTTAAAGACTGGAAAAATGTTGAAAATGTCTCGATTTCTGTTGAGACATTCAGATGGTAGAGTCAGAATTTGGCGTAAACAGAATGAGAACATGGATCCATCATGCCTTGTTACCACTGTGCAGGCTGGTGGTGGTGGTGTAATGGTGTGGGGGATGTTTTCTTGGCACACTTTAGGCCCCTTAGTGCCAATTGGGCATCGTTTAAATGCCACGGCCTACCTGAGCATTGTTTCTGACCATGTCCATCCCTTTATGACCACCATGTACCCATCCTCTGATGGCTACTTCCAACAGGATAATGCACCATGTCACAAAGCTCGAATCATTTCAAATTGGTTTCTTGAACATGACAATGAGTTCACTGTACTAAAATGGCCCCCACAGTCACCAGATCTCAACCCAATAGAGCATCTTTGGGATGTGGTGGAACGGGAGCTTCGTGCCCTGGATGTGCATCCCACAAATCTCCATCAACTGCAAGATGCTATCCTATCAATATGGGCCAACATTTCTAAAGAATGCTTTCAGCACCTTGTTGAATCAATGCCACGTAGAATTAAGGCAGTTCTGAAGGCGAAAGGGGGTCAAACACAGTATTAGTATGGTGTTCCTAATAATCCTTTAGGTGAGTGTATATTGCTTTGAATGTACTGTATGTAGGGAAAAAAGTTGGATATCATATGTGACCCTTGACCACAAAATAGGTCGCACAATAGCCAACAATACATTGTATGGGTCAAAACTATCGATTTTTCTTTTATGCCAAAAATCATTAGGATATTAAGTAAAGATCATATTCCATGAAGATATTTTGTAAATTTCCTACCATAAATGTATCAAAATTATTATTATTATTAGTAATATGCGTTGCTTAGGACTTCATTTGGACAACTTTAAAGGCAAATTTCTCAATATTTAGATTTTTTTGCACCCTCAGATTCCAAATAGTTGTATCTCTGCCAAAATATTGTCCTATTCTAACAAACCATACATCAATGGAAAGCTTATTATTGAAAAAAATTGACCCTCATGACTGGTTTTGTGGTCCAGGGTCACATATATAGCTTACTTTATACAGTGTATACAGCTAATAATACAATTTACATTTTTGCAATGATATAAACAATTATGCCTAATGTAATTTATTTACTCTCATTTTTCTAAAATCTATGTCAACATCATGATCAATAATTCCCTTTACTAAAGCAAGCATCACTGTAACTTATATCAGGGCTCCAGACTGCATTTTGCGACCTTTTTTCCTGCTGGTGCGAATGAATTTTGTTAGAGGTCGCACTGGTGTGACCACCATGGTGCCCAACTAATAAGAGCTGCCATTTTTCTGTTACATATGAGAAACATCAAACAGCAAACGAAACGAAAGTGGAAGGGAACCGCGCTACTCGTTTGAACTGCGCTGCACGGACTGTTCATCAGCTCGGAGCAATAATAGACAGCGCAGCGCGAGCTCATACACAGGCCGATATCGTGACACCGTTAGCCAACTACACAGCGCTAGGAGATCCAGTGAGAAAGCGCTTGAATTCACCACAGTATTAATAACATCGCTACAGATATCAGATCAAACAGCGCTGGCGTGGAAACCAGGAGAAACATTGAAACATTTAAGTGTTTCAGTCCACAAATCATAAACATTCACCATGGATTTTATGTAGTAACACCCCATGGTATTGTGGAAGAAATCGAAAGTCAAAAATGTTTTTGTTTTTGAAAAATAGTTTTTTCACTATTATTGCGTTAACAGTGTTGTTTACATTGTGCTTTTCGGAGGAGGGGCTTCATAGAGGCAGGAACTAAATAGGCCTGTTTTTACAAAAGCATTGTGAGCTAACTTGATTATAGAGACCACTGGTGCCAATTAGAGGTCTGCAAGCCCGTCGGGTCCTGACACGTTGAGTCAATTCGGGCCGGGCTCGGACTGATTTTTTTTTTTTTTTTTTTTTTACAGATTGGGCACGGGTCGGACTCGGGCTTGTTTAGCTTCTCTCCTTTCATTGTGCCCATATACGTACAGAGCACAGGCTACTGTATGAAATATTATTATATTGATTATATTATAATCAATTGTAATGTAACGCAATGTGCATATACGCGCATGTGCATTAGCATACAGGTGACAGTTGACCATGCAGAGCATCAGGGAGAAGTTGGAGCGTGGGGAGTTACTAAAAGTTCCCAATGCTTCGGGAAAAGCTGCATTTTGGAAGAGTTTTGATTTGATTACCACAACAAACAATGAACCAATTGGTCATGTGCAGTGCAGAATCTGCAAACATATCCTTGCACGACAGCAAAAAAACAGGAACGTCTCATCTACAACGGCATGTCAAGCGCGGCTGCGCTACAGTTAACTCTGCTAGTGCAAGCAGACAGCTATCAATGTCCGAGTTCTTCTCAAAGCTAGTGCCACCTAATGCCAGATCCCAAGTCACCGAGAAGTGTGTGGATTTCTGCTGCAAAGACATATGGCCATTCCAAACGGTGGCTGGAGGAGGATTTATAAAGTTAGCCCAGGAACTAATAAACATCGGAGCAGCCTATGGTCGCCAGTCTGCTGAAAAGTTGCTACCTGACCCCATGGCTATCTCTCGCAGATGCCAGGAAAAGGCAACAATAAAAAGAGAAGCGATTGTTGTGGAGATAAAAGAGGTGCTATGTTCAGTTCATGTTGGGTTGACCACAGACATGTGGACTGATGATTACCGCAAGGTCAGTTACATGGCGATTACGTCACTTCATAACGTCAGATTTCAAGTTGAAGAGTAATGTACTCACCACTGCCATGTTCCCTCACAATGAAGCCAAAACAGCTGAAAATATCCACAAGGAACTGCAGAAGCAGCTTGTGTCAGTTCTCAAGATTGATCCCTCTGTAATGAGTAAGGTGGTGTGGGTAACAGACCAAGGTTTGAATATTGTTGCTGCATTACGACCTTACCAGTGCTTGGATTGTCAGGACTACATCTACAACACAGTCCCCTGAACTACGTAAAAAAGCTGGAGTCTCATGGAGAGGCCCAAAGAATGGCTGATGTGTCCCCAGATGTTCTGGATATTTTGGTTGGTTTTCTCCACCCCTTCTACAAAGCCCAGCAGGAGTTGTAAGGTGATCAATATCCAACCTTGAACCTTGTTGTGTTGTGGCATGAGAGGCTGAAGCGTCATTGCCAGCCAGTAAGCACTGACATGCCTTATGAAGCCACTATCCGCCAGCGCCACTTGGAATGGATTGGTAAGAAGGTCTAGATTCAACCACTCCATAAACTGGCAATATTCCTGTGACCAAAATTCAACCAGTTGCGGATGTTCTGTGAAACTGAGAGAGATGTCATCCTGCAAGATGCAAAGAGTTGGATCGCAAGCTATCAAGCAACCGGTGGAAATGCGGCTAAGGAGCCAGCTAGAGAGGTGACGTTAGATACTCTGCCACCGGCAGCAAAAAAAGAGCCTTGTCAGACTTGGAGTGGGAGAATGTCGCCCAGGGTGATGACACAGCTGTGGATGTGGTCCACATACACCTCCACCAACCTAGCAAATCTCGATCGTCATATTCTTTGCTGGGGTTGAGGTTGAGTCAACATCAGAAGACCATTCCTTTGTTGTCAAGACTCGCCCGTCATGTGTTGAGCATACCTGCAAGCAGCAGTAGCAGCGAACGGGTTTTCAGCACAGCAGGGAAGACGCTGTAGGAGAGGAGGACATCTCAGAAGCCTTCAACAGTGGATGCTATTCGTTTTTTTCACAACACTTGCGAATAAACAGTGAATGATGACCACCGTACATGTAGCCTACACAGTTCAACGGATTTATTTATTTTTTATTATTATTTAACGTTAGCAAGTTGGCGAAGAGTTCTTTGAAACATTGTTCTTCAGTTACTTAACATCAAAGAAAGGTAGGCTGTAAATCTTTATTTACTTATTTGCTGCTGGATCACGTATCTTGGCTATATTCTCTACTGCATGCTTATGTTTCTCTGTACTGGACAGTCTGTATTAATATTTGTGGGTATGATTGTCGGTGGTGGTAGTTATGTTTGAGGCCTATAATAAAAGTTTACCTTTTAGTAGCGTGCGCGAGTGTGTGTGTGTGTGTTTGCGTGTAGCAGAGACAGCGTGCATCAAAAAGAGCGCGTCAGAGAGAGCTTACAGTTATATTGATGTTGGTCTCGGGTCGGGTCGGGTTGGGTTCGGGCTGAAAAATTGCAGACGTTGTCAGGCTGAGGCTGGGGTAGGGCTGGAGTTTTTGGCCCGTGCAGGGCTCTAGTGCCAGTTGTTCTATGATCTACTTAGGCTTACAATGCAGTCCAGAGCGTTACTGGCAGACTGGGAAGAGAGGTGCTGTAACAATGTAAAATATGTGAAAAATAAGGAGTTTTTTTAACATTTAAGCATGAAAACTATACTATACTAGACCCCAAAAACAAAATCAAGACTTTGTAAAAAAGGGCATAATATGGCATCTTTAACACTTTTAATGTCAAAAGAGAAGAATATCTGTACAGTTTATTAAATACCAGTATTCTGTGTCTCACACATTTCCATGGATATTGTCTCTCTGTCTAGCAGGAAACTTCTATATCTTTTCTCTGGAGGATTTTTTTGGAGTGTGCTAGCTTTGAGGAAATGATTCTGAAGTCTTTAACAACAGGACAAATGGAAATATTGGATATCAGAAACGAGGGGATGAAAGATGGTGGAGAGGAAGAGAGGGGGAGATAGGAATAGATGGGTGAGGATCAAAGATGCCCCTTGGTGAAGGGTCTGGATGGGGTTACACCTCACTGCCAACTAACAGGTCTGAAAAAATCCATCAGACACAGCTGCTTCCCGGCTGGGTCTCGACGCACAATGCACCTAAAACAATACTACCCATAATGCCAGGGCCGATGAAACTCACGGCCAATGTTTTTGGCATTGCCCCAATGTCACCTGGCAAAGTCTGGCTTTGGAACAGCTGTGTACTGACTCCAGACCAGGGTCCCACAATTCCCCATCAAAAAGAATATCAGCTGAAATCGTGAAAGAAAGGCATTCATTGTTAGTCCACAACATACAGCGCATCCGGAAAGTATTCACAGCGCTTCACTTTTTCCACATTTTGTTATGTAACAGGTTTATTCAAAATGGATTCAGTTTAGGGATGCAGCTATCGATTATTTTAGTAATCGAGTATTCTACAGTTTATTCCATCGATTAATCGAGTAATCGGATAAGAAGTACTTTTTCTTTATTAAAGAGCAATACTAAATATACAAGAGAAAATAAGACGGGTATCTTAAAATGAACAACTAATTTGTTTCCTTTTTAGAAAATTACGTTTTATTGCTGAAATTGCATACATTAATATCTGTGAAAACTAAACCAATTTAGTGCATTCAATTGCCATATTATATACTAAATGCTAATACAAATATATAAATAAAAAAATCATAAATAAAAATATGAAAATACATTTGAAATTACTTTAAAAGGGTAAACATAGTACAACCTAAAACTAAACCTACAACCTATAAATCAAAATAATAGTAATATAAATAATAATGCCTAAACATTGCATTTGTGTTGTGCAACTTAACTTTCAACTTCAGCTCAGGCATGACATATAAACCTTTACTGTCTTCTGAAGGCTTTGTGGCTTTTGTAAGAAGCAAAAAATATTGGACAGGAAGGTAACTTGGAATAAGAACAAGAGTAGAGATGGGCATACAAGAGATGCGCGGATCAGCTCTAACGTCACCGAATCTGCTGTTAAAAACAAACCATCCACCCGCACATGATTTTCTCTAAATTTAGATCCGAACCCGATCGTCACATTACAATGATTAAAATTCTCAGTGTTAAGCGCGATGCTATCGTAACATTTTAGCTACACTGAAGTAGGTTGCTTTAAAAATCTTCTTTTTGGCAAAATTTCATTTCTTAAATAACCTAAATCAGGGTCGACAACCTATACAGCACACGGAGGACTAACCGCTAGAACGTGAGCAAAAGCGAGAGGTGTTTGTATTTAATTCAGATAAAGTACATCGCACATACAGATCTACATTTTGAGCTAATCATTCATCATAGTAACACAGCTTGTTTTATTAATTGAGGAGCTAAAAATATGATTAAAGTTTGAGATTTAAATTACGCAAATCAATGAAAGCACGCAGCTCTGAAAGCATGAACAGTTACAGCTTGTTCTGTTATTTGTTGCGCTTAGCTTTGAGAACATTTTAATTAATGGTGTATTTCGGAGATATCAAGTACATAAAGTCCCATTAAACATTTTACATACACATCACAATGACGGTGATGCACGTGCAAACTCCATTCAAGTGCTCGTATTTCTTAAGCTGACGCACAAACTGCTGCAAATGAAACTTAAATGTTCAGCGTCGCATCCTGAAGCTCAACAAACAGTTGTCTTCATTTAAAAATAGCAAGACTAAAAATTATAAATTATATATATTATAATTATATATAAATTATAAATTATATTATCAGTGCTGATGCCGCTGTCTCTCGTATTGCGGTCTTTGATCTTGAAATAAGCTGAAAACTAAAGTTAAAGAATGACACACATTCATTGCCTTTTACCGTGAAATGAGAGTTCCGCGTCTTTATTAAAATCAACACATTAATGATTTAACCCTCATCCACCTGCAATTTTTGGAATGTTACTTTTTATTTACCCACCTGACCCGCGGATATAACCGCAATCCGCGCATACTCCGAGTCCTTACACAAAAATAGTCTTTCTGCAACATGACTGTGTGAAGTTAAATGGACTAAACGAAACTTCGAGGTGATGATTTTTTGAATTCGAGTAACTCGAGTTACTCAAGGAATCGTTTCAGCCCTAATGCAATTCATTATTTTCCTCAAAATTCTACAAACAATACCCCATAATGACAATGTAAAGGAAGTTTGTTTGAAATCTTTGCAAATTTATAAAAAATAAATAAATAAATAAAAATTCACATGTACATATGTATTCACAGCCTTTGTTCAATACTTTGTTGAAGCACCTTTGATACCAATTACAACCTCAAGTCTTTTTGAGTATGATGCTACAAGCTTGGCACACCTATTTCTGAGCAGTTTCTCCCATTCTTCTTTGCAGGACCTCTCAAACACCATCAGGTTGGATGGGGAGCGTCGGTGCCCAGACATTTCCAGATCTCTCCAGAGATGTTCAATCGGGTTTAAGTCTGGGCTCTGGCTGAGACTCTCACAGAGTTGTCCCGTAGCCACTCCTTTGTTATCTTGGCTGTGTGCTTAGGGTCATTGTCCTGTTGGAATATGAACCTTCGCCCCAGTCCGAGGTACAACCTGCTCCAGAGCGATCTTTCATCAAGGATGTCTCTGTACATTGCTGCATTCATCTTTCCCTCGATCCTGACTAGTCTCCCAGTTCCTGCCGTTGAAAAACTTTTGGCAAAATCCAGGCAGGCTGTCATGTGTCTGTCAGAGTGACCATTGGGTTCTTGGTCACCTCCCTGACTAAGGCCCTTCTCCCCCGATCGCTCCGGGGTGGCCAGATCTAGGAAGAGTCCTGGTGGTTTCAAACTTCTTCCATTTACGGATGATGGAGGCCACTGTGCTCAATGGGAACCTTCAATACAGCAGAAATTTCTCTGTACCCTTCCCCATATCAGTGCCTTAATACCATCCTGTCTCTGAGGTCTGCTGATTCCCTGATCACTGCCCTGACTACTGAACTAGGGAGCTGATTGATGGTGGACTCCAATCAAGTTGTAGAATCATCTCAAGGATGATCAGTGGAAACAGGATGCACCTGAGCTCAATTTTGAGTGTCATGGCAAAGGCTGTGAATACTTGTGTGTTCATGTGATTTTTTCGTTTTTTATTTTTAATACATTTGCAAAGATTTCAAACAAACTTCTTTCACATTGTCATTATGGGATATTGTTTGTAGAATTTTGATGAAAATAATGAATTGGAAAATAATGGAATAAGGCTGTTACATAACAAAAAGTGGAAAAAGTGAAGTGCTGTGAATACTTTCGGGATGCACTATCATGAAGAGGTGAATGTACACATAAAATGGAATTGCGAATAGTCATCAATGTTCTGGCAAACTAGCCAATCTATGTTCTAATTAGCAATCCATCATACAACCTCTGCAGTATGAAAATGTTCTGTATTGTGTCAATTAGGAATGGGAATTTTTGTCAATTTCTCATTTCGATCATCGATGGGTCTCAAAAAACGAGTACTTTAGTACTCGGGGGCGGGGCTTGTGCGGGGGGCGGGGCGTCTCCGCCATGGATATATGAAACTATTTTAAGACTTTTAAGACTGTTGCCTTTGGCTTGGCTTGCTCAGTTGGGGACACTAAATTTTCAAATAAATATCCAAATAAATGTAATTACTAAACTAAATTAACTATGTCAACTACATTATTTGAATATATATGATAACTGAAATGAGCTAGATGACATCACCGTTTTCTCCAGAGCGGCTGTACAGCCGAATCAAACTCGGTTGCATTATTTTCCTGTTTAACACTGTGAAGCTGCTTTGAAACAATCTGCATTGTAAAAAGCGCTATATAAATAAAGTTGACTTGACTTGACTGTTACAAAAATGAATGCTGACAAATACAAACATGACATGTCTATGAAAACATGAACACATGACTAGAAAAAATAACTGGTAGATTATGATGCATAAATGTTTTTGAAAAAGAAACATCTAAAAACAAAATAACCGTCTCAAATAACCCAGTCAATAATATTGGGCATTGTATTTGAGCTGAAACTGTGAATAAACACCACCCTGCAGAGCTTTGCTAGCGAGTTAATAAACTCAACCAAACGCATCCTATATGAGATTAAGCAGATATGTACCTATTACAATTTAGGTACATCAGCACAAAAGGACACGAATGCGCACATGAACTTGGCCGTGCTAGTTTTTACAGGCTATGGTTTAAAAGGGGGAAACTCGCATTTTGAATGCGCTCTTTCCTTAACAACAACGCCGATACACGGACAACGAAAGCAAAGAGAATTTACAACACTATTACAATCGTGTTCTCATTATAATGCTATATGACAGATTGGCTCTGCACATCTTGCACTTAATTTTATTTTTCATGATAAAAGTGATTACAGACATCACTGCGTGTTTTCGAATCCATAATGAGAAACAACTTTAAATAAAACATAGGTCTACTGTTAAAAACATGAGAACAAAATACCACTGCTGCGTTATTAATATCATCAATGATTTTGAAAAAGAAACAGCCTATCTAAAAAGAATATAACCGTCTCAAATAACCCAGAGTCGATAATGTCGGGCATTGCATTTGAGCTGAAACTGAAGAGAATGAACACTAGTCGGTAACGGCGGCACTTTGCTAGCTGGTTAATAAACTCAACCAAACGCGTCCTATATGACATTAATCAGATATAGACAACAGAAAAGTAATCTTACAACTTGCATCTGCACAAAAGGAGGCAAATGCGCACATGAACTTCACCGCGGTTGTCTGATTATTGAGAATTTACAACATTCCATCACAATCTTGTTTTCATTATAATGCTATGTATATGACAGATTGGCACTGCACATCTTGCACTTCATGATCACAATGATTCCAGGCATCACTGCAGCCCGCGCTTCAGTTTCACTTTATTTCGCCGGTCTGGAAGGCGTGCTGTCTAACTAACTAAATAATCAGACCTCAGTTACCGCCCAAAATGCAGAAATAACCAATCAGAAAAATAGACAAATATATTTCAAGTCAGGGCGATCATCGTTTTCATGATCAAATCGGTGCTGTCACGTTCGAGTACTCAAATACTCGACCACTGTTGCCCATCCCTAGTGTCAATACTGCTAATACCGTGCACGGAGCTTGTGCAAGCATATCCACATCGCTATGATCAGATGCTTTCTTAACTGCGGAAAACAAAGTACACCTTGGCCATAATGCAATGCGCTCGACCTGTCCTTCCATATTTCCAATGTGATAAATAATAAAAAAAGTATTTCTTTTCTGACTCATTATTCGATCAAACTACCAAGCGTTAAACATTTTTTACACAAAATCAGGTTTAAAATTTATAAATGTTTATGAGATGACCGCTCTCTTTAGGTATTTTAAACATATATACAAACCCAATTCCAAAAAAGTTGGGACACTGTACAAATTGTGAATAAAAACAGAATACAATGATGTGGAAGTTTCAAATTTCAATATTTTATTCAGAATACAACATAGATGACATATCAAATGTTTAAACTGAGAAAATGTATCATTTTAAGGGAAAAATAAGTTGATTTTAAATTTCATGGCATCAACACATCTCAAAAAAGTTGGGACAAGGCCATGTTTACCACTGTGTGGCATTCCCTCTTCTTTTTATAACAGTCTGCAAACGTCTGGGGACTGAGGAGACAAGTTGCTCAAGTTTAGGAATAGGAATGTTGTCCCATTCTTGTCTAATACAGGCTTCTAGTTGCTCAACTGTCTTAGGTCTTCTTTGTCGCATCTTCCTCTTTATGATGCACCAAATGTTTTCTATGGGTGAAAGATCTGGACTGCAGGCTGGCCATTTCAGTACCCGGATCCTTCTACGCAGCCATGATGTTGTAATTGATGCAGTATGTGGTCTGGCATTGTCATGTTGGAAAATGCAAGGTCTTCCCTGAAAGAGACGACGTCTGGAATGTGAGCATATGTTGTTCTAGAACTTGGATATACCTTTCAGCATTGATGGTGCCTTTCCAGATGTGTAAGCTGCCCATGCCACACGCACTCATGCAACCCCATACCATCAGAGATGCAGGCTTCTGAACTGAGCGCTGATAACAACTTGGGTTGTCCTTGCCCTCTTTAGTCCGGATGACATGGTGTCCCAGTTTTCCAAAAAGAACTTCAAATTTTGATTCGTCTGACCACAGAACAGTTTTCCACTTTGCCACAGTCCATTTTAAATCAGCCTTGGCCCAGAGTAAACGCCTGCGCTGGATCATGTTTAGATATGGCTTCTTTTTTGACCTATAGAGTTTTAGCCGGCAATGGCGAATGGCACGGTGGATTGTGTTCACCGACAATGAGCCCATGTTGTGATTTCAATTACAGTAGCATTCCTGTATGTGATGCAGTGCCGTCTAAGGGCCCGAAGATCACGGGCATCCAGTATGGTTTTCCGGCCTTGACCCTTACACACAGAGATTGTTCCAGATTCTCTGAATCTTTGGATGATATTATGCACTGTAGATGATGATAACTTCAAACTCTTTGCAATTTTTCTCTGAGAAACTCCTTTCTGACATTGCTCCACTATTTTTCGCCGCAGCATTGGGGGAATTGGTGATCCTCTGCCCATCTTGACTTCTGAGAGACACTGCCACTCTGAGAGGCTCTTTTTATACCCAATCATGTTGCAAATTGACCTAATAAGTTGCAAATTGGTCCTTGGCTGTTCCTTGTATGTACATTTAACTTTTCCGGCCTCTTATTGCTACCTGTCCCAACTTTTTTGGAATGTGTAGCTCTAATGAAATCCAAAATGAGCCAATATTTGGCATGACACTTCAAAATGTCTCACTTTCAACATTTGATATGTTATCTATATTCTATTGTGAATAAAATATAAGTTTATGAGATTTGTAAATTATTGCATTCCTTTTTTATTCACAAGTTGTACAGTGTCCCAACTTTTTTGGAATCGGGTTTGTAGTATTAAGTCAAGAAAGGGATAAAAATGTTGTGGTGGATATTATTTTGGCTCATTTCTCACACAGTTATAGACTGATATATCAGCCAACTGAATAAATTGGCCAATTTATGGCCATTTGAGAGCATTATATTAATTATACTGAACAGTCACCCTGGTTTCTACATTTCTATCGGCATCAACCACTGAAAAACCCATATAGGCAGCACACTGAGTGCATTGCATAATATATACTAGATCCAGCAGAAATAGTACGAGTAAATTCAATGGCGATTAGTTTCATAATGTCTTTTCACCCCTTAAATGACATTAAAATAACTAATCTACAAAATGCAGCTGAAATCCATAAAATGGCTTGGTCATGTTGAAACCAGCATAATTCCATGCAGCTAGGCTTGCTTTATCCTTTAATGTAAAAGAAACATGAAAGCCTTAGTCTTTCTGTTGAATTATATAAGCTCATTTGACACAGCTGGACACTGGACCTAATCTGCATCCCCATTTTATCCACAGTAGATATATGGGCATCCCTCGGCTGTCTGAATCACCCTTTTCAAGCTGGAGTTGCATACGCAAGATGCATACGGACACCAACAGAAGATCAGTTGTTAACTCTCCGCTGGATGCTAGCAACGGCAGTCATGGGTTCAATTCCCAGAGAATGCATGAACTGACAAAATGTATACCTTGAAGGTGTCTGCCAGATGCATATATAGAATACTAAACAATAAAAATATCCATGTCATGACCCCTTTATAAGAGCAAACCTGCTTCCATACGCTGCTTTTAACTTATGTCATGCTCCTGAAGTTTTACAGGCTGCTCCTGACATGCATCCTTCCTGAGAGAAGAATCATTGAAGCTTTCCTCTCTGCTCTGTGCCCAAGTCTGGACCTGGACCCTTCAACTTCCTCCTGCTGGCACGGCCCACACACTTTCCACCCTGCATTTCCCATTCCCTCTCATCAGCAGCTGGTGGCAAGGCTAATGGTTGACTGCAGCGAGCCTGACCACTGCCAGGGAGATACAAAGAAGCTGTAAATGTTGCCCACACCAAGACGAAAAACACATAAAAACTGAATAAATATACTTTGTTTACTGACTTGCATGAAGGGAAAGAATCGTCTGTGTTGTTTATAACACTGATTTATGGATGCAGACCCACTCATAAGCACTGTGCAAATCATGGGATTTAATCATTTAAGTCTCGAGCCATTTGTTGGTTTATTATCCCAGACAGTGTAAACACTGTAGTGCTTTCAAAACAATATGTTTGAGCAGCCTGACATGTCAACTTCTGGACATCTGACCAATAGCAGGAGTTCGGGGCAGGACTAAAGTCCCTTTAAGGCAAATCCATTCACTCTTGGCTATCTTGGCAATGTCTCCTGGCAGGCATACAGTTCCTGATCAGCAATAACATCTGACAAACATGGTATAATTTTGCTTCTCTAATTCAAATCAGGATAAAAACTGTATTTTTCAGGCTGGGCCAGATAATGCACATACATGCTGTAACGTGCTGGAGAAAGCGAGGATCTAAATGCAGGGTTTTTAATCAAATAACACACTGAATTAAGAACTCCAGGAATAAAGGAACAAAGACCACAAGAATACAAGAACTAGAAGCAACCATTACATGTACAACAACCCACAAAAACCAGTAAGACACAAGCACTATATATACACAGGGAAGACTAGCTTAACAAGATAACAAGGGGTGTGGTAAATGGGAAACACCTGGGAAGACTAATCAACAAGAAAAACTACAAAAAACTACAAAATAAAGCACAGGAAACACTTCAATGTAAAAGTCCAAGGACAGACACAGAGCATATGTGACATGCTATATAACCAAAAACAGGTAATTTATTTAGTTGGTTACTACAGTTATTACAGTTCTGTACTTAGGTTTTGCTAGCTGACGAAAACAAGTTGGTGAAAACAGTGTTACTAGTAGGGCTGAACGATTAATTGTGTTTTAGAAACACACGTATTCTGCTTGCTTCCATTTCCTCTCTCTCACACACACACACCACTCGAACCATAAAATAATATTTCATAACGTTCGGAAAGGTTGAAGCGGATTACAATGACATTCGCAGACTTCATTGCACAGGATATGCGCTGTGAGAAACGTGCACTTCGCTTGATGTTACGTTTACAGTGTGTGTTCTCGCCCGCCGGTATTATATACTTACTGACAGAAGGCTTTCCGTTTCAAATTCTCGCATCGCACTTTGTGAAGAGTGCTCGGGCATGCGGCTGTGTGTGTCTCAAAATGCTTTATTGTCTTGAGGAATAAAACAGACAGGACGAACCACATCTTATAATTCAAAAGAGATCTGTGCATTAGTGTGAGTGCAGATCTCCCGCTGTCTATGATGTCTTCATTAATAATCAAGCTAGAGAAATATCACTCACAGTTCAGATACTCTTAAATACTGAAAGCACTCTTTGTTCATTGCTTGTAATATGTTTTTTGTTCCTCTTTATTATTTACTAGCTTTTATGTTTTGAAGCAATATTAGTTTATATATTTAAAATTCTTAAGTAATTTTTAAAATAATTTTTTTATTTTGTAATTATTTAAAAAAGTACTTATTACATATCAAATAAAAAAATTTTTTTTTTAGTTTTATTAATAAGATTAATTAATAAGAAAAAAGAATTGTGACTCCCAGAATCAGAATTGGTTTGTAAGGTACCTAAAGATTGAGATTCCCACCATTACTATACAATTTATTGCTCGTCTTTGTTGAATAATACAGAAGATAAAGAGCTTAAAAAATAATCGCATATTAAAATCACAATCTCAATATTGTTTAAAAAAATAAAAAATAAAAATAATAATATATATTTATATATATATATATATATATATATATAATTTTTTTTTTTTTTTTTTTTTTTTTTTTTTTACATCGCAATTAGATTAATTTCCAAAAAGGAACAGTTCATGCAAAAAATTAAATACAATAATTTATTGCCTTATGTTGTTCCAAACCCAAATAAAAAAATTTCTTCCACTTCACACAAAAGAGAAAAGAGAAAAATTGCTACTTTTTTCTGTGCTGTTTTCTATGCAATTACAATTAATGAGTACAAAAGCTTAAAAGCAAAAGAATCACAAAAGTGGTTACACTCTATATTCCCAGTACACTGGTGTGGGGTGTTTCCCATACAACAACTTAACTCATTGCTTAACTACCATAGTACGATACATCGTTGGAGAAATGAACTAGCTATTAAGTAGCTAATCATGACTGCTTCTCGAAATGATAGTTTGTTGCCAGTTTTGTTGCTAGAGGTGTAACAATACACCATGTCATGATTCGGTATGATTCACGATACGATACTTTTGCAATACTTTAGGCCAAAATAAACGAAAGTTCAGACTACACCATAATTTTTGAATTGAATTGAAAACTTTAAATAAAATACAATAAATTAAATACATGAAATAAAAGTTAAAAAATAAATAAATAAAAAAATACCCCAAAAGCACCCAGCAAACACAACATATCAGACACAAAATAACACAAGACATGATCACATTTGATTGAACAATCTCACGGCAGTTGGAAAAAAGGACCTTTTGTATCGCTCTTTTGAGCAATGTGGTTAGATAAGTCTGTTACTAAATGAATATAATACACATAATACACACATGATGGAAGACAGTTTCACTATCCCTACCATCCCATCTTGCCTAATTTCATCAACAGAGAGCAAAGAACACCCCACAACTGAACTCGCCTTCCTAATCAAGTCTGTTTTTGTCCCTCTCCAGAAATCCCCCCACCCCAGCATACCACAGCACAAAAAAATGACAAATGCCACTACAGTGTCATAGAAAGTCCTCCTCAACAATACTCGACACACCTCAAAAGATCTCAAATGTCTCAACAAGTGCATATGACTTGTGATCCTTTGTGATCACACCAGTCCAACTTATTATTTAAGTAGACCTCCAGATATTTATAAGATTTCACAATTTCAATATCCAACTCCCTCAATATTTACAGGAAGTAAATGCTGTGTTTTCTTTCTGAAATCTATTACAATCTCTTTGCCGCCTTCACTGGATTGTGCTCACTCTCTGTCCCTAGCTCTCACTGACACATTTCTGAGCAGCCCACTTTGGAGCTCTCCTCAGGACGGCCACTGCTATTCACATGAGCATATGACAGCTCTCTATCGAAACAGCAATAGTCCTGAGTCAAACCGCTCAAGCCCTTGATAAAGCTGCCAAGTCATTGCGTGGTCACTATAAAATGCTTTCATTGCATGGAACATCACCATTATATATAAGATAAAATAAAAGTTTTACGGAAATGGGTCACACCATTGACATTACCTGAGCAGTTGAAGTAAAAAACCTGCTTACTCAAGGGCGGGCATTTAATGCATGAACAGAGCAAACACATAAATGTAAGTATCTAAAATAGTTCAGATGAATAATAAATGAAATTGAACTTACTGACGTTAAAATGAATGTACGAAGAAAACTGCTGAAATAACTACAACATTAACAGCACTGAAAATAGAGCGTGTGGTTTATCTATCAATCAGATGTGCTTTAAAGTTGCGTTCGTTACTATAGCAGCAGTAGACACCCGGCGCGTTTTCTTTCAGAATCATCATAAGGAAAATGTTCTGAATAAAGAGAACAAAGAGGGCTTTTCTTTCTATTCCGAGAAGAAAAGTTAGTTTAGGATTAGTTGGAAAAGTGCATGATATTCTAGGGGAGTCTCTCCACTGAAGCATTGTATGTTTAATGCACCTGTAACACTTTAATAAGGTTGTGTAGCCATCAACACTATCTTACACAATAGTTAACATGAACTAACAATACTTTTAAAGCCTTTTTAAATTTTGGCTTATGTAAATTAAGGTGTTTTTTTTTTTTTTTGCCCCCAAATCAATTCGCTGTCTACCCAAAGATTCACAGCCCTACCCATGAACCTTTCCTCCATTGTATAATTCCACCTAGCAGAACCAATACCATCATCTCTCTTTCGTTTTGCCATATTTTTGTGGAAACCATGATACACTACTATTCAAAGGTTTGGGGTAAGTAAGATTTATAAAAAATAAAAAAACATTATATTATATATATATATATATATATATATATATATATATATATATATATATATATATATATATATATATATATATTAAAAAAGAAAGAAAGAATGGAAATTAATTTAAGGGATGCAATAAATGCTGTTCTTTTGAACTTTTTATTCATCAATGGAGTAATGATGCTGAAAATTCAGCTTTGATCACAGGAATAAGTTATATTTTAAAATATATTCAAATAGAAAACAATTTTATATTGTAATGATACTTCACAATATTACAGTTTTTACTGCATTTCTGATCAAATAAATTCAGCCTTGCTTTCAATAAATGCAGACTTCTTTAAAAAGAACATAATTTTAATTAATACAAAAGTTAAAAAGACAACACTAATAGTCTAAATAAAAGATCCTTAAACATTCCCAATTCATCAACCCCCCTTCCTTATTAATGAGACTGACTCACATGAGACAGTCAGCAGATACTTGTTCACAAACTAGATGCATCATTCATTCATGAAGGCAGCATTCCAGTTCATTCTGTTTGGTTATGAAAGATGACACAAAACATTCCGTGAAACGTGTATTCATTCAGTCCAAGTCCAAACAATGATTTGCTCCTTCACATCCTGAACTTCGACGCTACTTTCTTGTTCAGTTTTGCAGAAAAGCAGTCAAACACAGTTTTGCTTATAAAGTCAGTAAGCCAATGTCACTCCCCTTTTTCATCTTGCGACTATGACAGATGATAAGCGACTGCTTTCAGACTCAACTTTTGGTAGGAAGATTGCATTTTTTGTAAAATTGTCATAGTTTTTATATTTCATATTTTTTTATTTTGGTACCTTTAAGTATACAGTATGTTTCTTGACCATTCCAGTCACACTTTATATTGGGTGTCTTTATCTACTATGTACTTGCATCAATAAATAAATAGGTTGCACTTTATTTACAGTACGTGCACTTACACTTTATATAAATGCGCTCACTGTATGTGCGTACATATGATGGTATATGACGGAGCTGACAACTCGCAAAGAGCTTATAAAATGTGTAAATTAATTTTAGTCAAAACAGCGACAGAAATCCCTTTGTCTCACACACAAACGAAGATCTGCTGTGAGGAGACGAGGTTCTGATGCCTGTGTGATGCACCGAACTTGGGCAACATCGTGACTATGATGAAATAAAACAGGTATGCTTGAGCATTCTGTCCTTTTTAGGGTCGTATCTTGTGATGTTGTGTCCCGTTTTTGGTTAATTTGCAATCTTTTGTCCGTGTTGCGTTTATATTTCAGTCAAACTGCACAAGAGTTGCTTTGGAAGCGGTGTCTCATTCCGCTTGTTTGGTGCGCATCAGGGTTCGGATGGCAGCACTCACGCTTATCCAAATGAACCGCACTAACAGAGCAAATCGCAACTGAGGTCATTTTAACTGAACCAAACCTGCCAAGTGTGAACACACCCTTAATATAAAGTGGGACCAATGTTTCTTTAACATGAATCACGAATCAAACTCCCTCAGAACGTCAATGACATTTTCTGCACACATTTTTTTTTAAATCCCTGCATGTGAGCAGAGACCAATCGTATAAAACAATTAAATGTACAAAACTAAATTCACATATAAACATTCATCAACTCACTCATCAGTTGTGGTAAACAGAAGCTCAAGCATGTTTGCTTGACGTGTGAGAACCAATGGTTCATTCTCGTGTGTTACGCAGCACGTTTGAGCTTCCACAAGAACCAATGAGGTTTGTTCTTGCGCATCAAGCACGTTCGGTTGAGCTACTGTTCATGTTCGCTGATCAATGTTTATATGAGAATAAAAGCCTAAATTAAATCTGTTCATCATACAGTATAAAGCGATCAAATCTCTTTAGAAATTTTTGACTAAACCGCTCAATTCATATGGATTAATTTTACAATCTCTTTATGAACTTTTTGAAGCGTCAAAGTGGTGGTTGCGTAGATGTCAATGGAGGGACAGAAAGCTCTCAGATTTCATCAAAAAGATCTTCATTTGTGTTCCAAAGATGAACGAAAGTCTTACGGGTTTGGAACGACATGAGGGTGAGTAATTAATGACAGACTTTTCATTTTTGGGTGAACTATCTCTTTAATATAATATTCATGCCCATGCATCTTCCCCACTGTTGAAGCAGATTCAAATGATATAAACTAGTCTGTTTGCATAGCGTTCCTCTTAAAATGTTAACACATTTTGCCCCATGTGACATCTATATATTGTATTTTATACTATGTGTTGCCACTAGGGGTATAACGATACACTGACGTCACGATTTCGATACTATTGCGATACTAAACTTACGATATATGATATTTATCGCGATATTTTAAGCCAAAATAAAGATATATTTTTTTTATTATTACTTTTTTATTATTTAAATCATTTTATTATTATATTATTATTATCAGGACACACAAATATTCCCCCATTGCATTACTACACATGATATTTAACATTATATACAGTAGTTTAATGTAGTAATGTCACTGAAACTCTGTAAAGTTTTTTATTTTTCTCATGCAGTACTCGCGCCGCGCACACACAGACTCTCCCGGTGCTCGCTATGTTCCGCCTCTCCTGCTATTAATGCACTATACATACAAGAATAAACCATCTAAAATGCTTTGAATAATCATACTACTAAAACTAAATGTTATATGGTGATTTAAATGATGTTTGCGCTTCCACTTTGAGTGTCATTCCGGCAGCACGTGCGCTTCAGATGATCAATGCAATCAATCACAGTTCTAATCGCAAGAAAGCGTGTCAAAGTTCTGCATTTACTCCCTCTCATGTTGTTTTTCCTGTGTCACGCAAGCATTTGAACGCCTGTGTTTATTACAGTATGCACGTCGTTGTAAATCTGTTCATCATATAAAAGATTTGGATTAGGATTAGACCACTTGATTGATTATTTTTACAATGCCTTTATGAAATTTTTGGGATCTTTTAAGTTTGAGAGGAATGGACTTTAAAATGGAGGTACAGAAATATTTCTCTGGTTTCTTGTAAAATATCTTAATTTGTGTTTTGAAGTTAAATGAAAATCTCGTAGATTTGAAACGACATGAGGGTGAGTACATGATGACATTTGAGTGAATTATACCTTATAAATACAGTAAACTGAGCCTTGGATAAAACTAACTCTATATCGCGAATCATATAGTTTACATTAACGTCGCATTTTTATATCACGATATCTCAATATATACAATGTATTGTTACATCCCTAGTTGCCACATATTTACACAAATTTAGTTTTTCCCCATTTTTTAAATCCTGTATTGGTTTATTATTTCACTTGTTTGCACACTTGAAGTATCAGTACATTTATATTATAGTATTTTAAAGTTTAATGTTTTGATAGTGCTGCTTATAAAATAAAAGGTTTGCTTATTTGCAATACATGTATGCACTAATATTTCTTATTAGTCTTATTACTTACTGACAAGTCTGACTAGTGCTGGCTAGAATAAATATGGTTCTTCAAAGAGTATTTTTTCTTTTAATACTTATTAAGTACATTTAAAAAACAAGTACTTTTGTACTTTTACTCATGTAAACCTGAAAATGAGTATCTATTTTAATAGGGTATGTGTACTTTTACTCAAGTACTTGATTTGTCTACTTCGTCCACCACTGGCATAAAGTTATACATTTTGTCGCGTCACTGAACATACCCTTATCTAGTTGACAAGCATGTTGGCTTCTGGTCGCTGCAAAGCACCGTCATTGTGAACACCCTTTCAGAGAGGACCAGATTATGTCTGTGCTTCTGAAGGCCTTTTAAACTTCCTCGTGGTGTGATTATCAGCTGTGCAGATCACTGACTTGCCTGACAGACAGGAAATGCAAACACCTCATAACAGAGTTGTGTCAATCTGTGCAAACTATTCTCATCGATAAAGTTAGCAGTGTGTTTCAGGACTCTGAGAAAAGTGTGGCCTCAATATGGTTTTCATTGTATGAACCTGCCACTATTAACATAATAGGAGGAAATCTCCATTTTTGTGCACTAACAGTGGCTCCATTGTTGTGTCTCCGTGATATGTGGGGATTTTTCTGTTAGGAGTTGTAGTTGTCTATGGTTCTGAGGTGCAAAGAGACATAATGGAACAAAAATCTTGACTGCTGTCTTTCTTTTTGAGCAGTAAGAGTTCAAACTTGACAGTGCCACACCATCTGTGTGTGATTTCAAACTATAGTATAGTGTAAATTTGACATGAAAATATGCAACAATTTGTTGGTATCTGGAGGTAGGTATCCAATGCTCATGTAACATCCTGTCTACTTAGAAGTCTTAATTTGATCAATTTTTGAGGGCATTGCCCGCACAGGGTTCCGAATTGGTTGGGTAAAAAAAATGGTGACAAAATAAGCCAGCTATTTTGTAAAGGTTTTTTGTTAACACTTTAATTAAAGCTTTTAATTAATTCCCTTAATTTGTTCCCTTAATTCTCAAAAGAATTAAGGGAACATTTAATCATCACAGTATAACCAAGTCAGTTAAACTTCAGGGATATCAATCTGTCCAATTAGGAAGCCTATGCGATTGTGAATCAGTTTCACTGGCTTTGGTGCAAATGAAAGTGACAACAGGTACACTGGAGAGGCAACAGCAAGACAACCCCCAAAAAGGGAATGATTTTGCAGGTGGTGGCCATAGACAATTGTTCTCTCCTTATTCTTCCTGACTGATTTGTCTTTAGTTTTGTGTTTTGTTAGCCGCCTCAACTGAAGAAGAACGCCTAATTCTGTAGCCCCGCCCACCGACTCAGGCCTGACATGTTATAGATAAATAACATAGACCTACGTGGAGCTAAACCAGATCGAGCTACCAAGCAATAAACATGCCATTTAAGAATACAAAATAGTGTGCAGTGCCTGTTTGTGGAAGAACACAGTCGCTTCATAAGCTTCCTTCGGATTCCAATATTAGGAATGAGGTTAAACTTTATTTTTAATGAAGTTCCAGCTGACGTGGGCAAGACATTGCCCGTTTGTTTGCTTCATTTCACCGTAGATTCGTTTGTAAACAAGACACCAGTCGAGACTGGATTTGCACACAGAATGAGATTAAAAAACAATGCTGTGCCTTGTATATTGGATCTGACAGGAATGGTGCAACACACGTATGCGAGTAAAAATGTTTTTTGTATGTTTCTATGGCAACCCGAGCTTCCACGGTGACTGTAATGACTTTAAAAATAATATGAATGAACCATCTTGTTTAATCTTAAAGTTTTGGTGATCAGACTCGGCTCACAGAGATGATAGGAAATAAATAATGCTAACGTCAGCGGCCATGGCACCGAACGAGCAATCGTTATAAGTTCAAAAGGGCAAACAGTCAAAGTTATTATGCAAGTTAACTCGAGTCGAAATGCAAATCTGCAAAGTCGCATTTGTCATCCGTCACTGTGACATAAAGTGGACTTTTACAGCTGAAATGATTAGTGAATTAAGCATGCTTGGAATAACAAGAGAGGAATAACATGGATAGAACTTTTTTCTTAGCAAGGATTGTAATGCATCACATTCAGGAAGGGAGATGACAGCTATAGGTAGGCTAAGACAAAAAGTTATATTTTTTCGCAACTTGTTTATTGACTTATTAATAGCAGTTTATTGTGGAATATGTGACAATCGGGTCCAGTCGGGTCTGTGTCTTCCCACCGGGTTCGGTTCCAGCTTTCAAATAATAGATGGGTCCAGGTCGGTTCCGGGTACTACATTTTTGGCATTTCTCGGATCTGCACGGGTCCAGTAACAGCTTTTGAAATAATAGACGGGTCCGGGTCAGTTCCGGACGAATTTTTGGACCGGGGTAGACCTCTAATTTGAGGTGGGGTTTTTTTCCATTCTCTTGCGATTCGGGATCAGACTCGAACATGTATGGGTCAGGGCTTGCAAAGCCTGACATCCCGGGAACAACATTCC
This sequence comes from Rhinogobio ventralis, assembly GCA_039654625.1. NCBI lineage: Eukaryota > Metazoa > Chordata > Actinopteri > Cypriniformes > Gobionidae > Rhinogobio > Rhinogobio ventralis. Next base: position 6,195,378 of record CM077202.1, read on the forward strand.
TTTCTTGATGTGCGTTGTTCACGCTCTTGACTTGTTATTTGAAGGAAAAATACAATCGCGGAAGTTTTTAACATGCTGATTTGTCTGCAGTAAAGTTTTGCTGATGCACGTACTTGGTGTGTGTGTGTGTGTGTGTGTGTGTGTGTGCATGTGTGTGTGTGTTAGTGATGCACGGTTCATGGTTATATCCAGGGTAGAAAATAGCCTATTACTTATTCATTATGATATTTTTGAATGTAAAAAACACGCAAACATTATAAGTTGACCTCAGACAACAGTATAATAAAAAATGTGACCCCTTTAAGGGCATAAAGGTGATACCGGGAGACAGGCTGTTACAGGGACGTAGAAGGGCAACAACCCAGCAGCAGGACCGGTATCTGCTCCTTTGTGCAAGGAGGAACAGTAGGAGCACTGCCAGAGCCCTACAAAATGACCTCCAGCAGGCTACTGGTGTCCATGTTTCTGACCAAACTGTCAGAAACAGACTTTATGAGGGTAGCATGAGGGCTGTTGTCCTCTGTTGTGAGATATGTGCTCACATATCAGCACTGTGCAGCTCGACTGGCATTTGCCAGAGAACTCCAGAATTCAAGTCCGCCATTGGCGCCCTGTTCTCTTCACGGATGAGAGCAGGTTCATACTAAGCACATGTGACAGATGTGAAAGAGTCTGGAGATGCAGGGGGGAATGTTATTACCCAGCATGACCGGTTTGACAGTGGGTCAGTAATGGTCTGGGGAGGAATATCCTTGGAGGGACGCACAGACCTCCATGTGCTAGCCTTACTGCTGGCGGGTACTGGGATGAAATCCTCAGAGCCATTGTCAGATCATATGCTGGTGCAGTGGGCCCTGGGTTCCTCCGGGTGCATGATAATGCCCGGCCTCATGTGGCTAGAGTGTGTAGGCAGTTTTTAGATGCCAAAGGCATTGATGCCTTTGACTGGCCCTCACGTTCCCCAGACATGAATCCAGTTGAGAACCTCTGGGACATTATGTAGCACCACAGACTGTCCAAAAGCTCACTGATGCCCTGATTCAGGTCTGGGAGGAGATCCCCCAGGACACCATCCGCCATATCATCAGGAGCATACCCAGACATTGTCGTGAGTGCATACAGGCACGTGGGGGCCATACACACTACTGACTTACATTATGAGTTGCTGTGATGAACTTCATGCAAGTTGGATCAGCCTGTAACTTCAGTTTTTTACATAGATTTTTGGTATGATTTTGAATCCTGCCCTCAGTGTGCTGATGATTTTAGTTTCCATTGACTGTGGTCACATAATTTTGTTCTTAACAAATTATAGAATGTATATAAATAAAGATTTTCAAATTAAATATTTCATTCATTGAGATCCATGTGTGATTTAAGTGTTCCCTTTTTTTGGAGCAGTGTATATATAGTGTTATAAAGGTATTCATAATGTACAATATAATACATTACAGGGCTCCAGACTAACTTTTTGCCTTGGTTGCACTGGTGCGCCTAACTTTTTTCACCACCTTTAACGCCACAATTTCAAGGTCACCTTTTTATCACGCTCCATATACATTCATAAATGACAACATAATATATGCATTTACACAGGGATTAAATTATTACGGTTAGATCACAGCAGGATTAAAAGTGGTCGAAAGTTTTTTCAAAGAGCCAGAAGTCACTTTGCAGCAGGCGCAACAAATTAACAATAATAGGATACTAACGTTAGCGTTTCAGGTAGGACAGCAGATTTATCAGCAAATATCGTTCTCAAAGAGATTATTTTTGGAATATAATATAACCATGCACAATCACAGTGACGCCGACTGGGTTAAGCATTTACCATATCTGAGGGAAATGTTGCAGCGCGATCTGCCAGTCTCTTCAAAGGAAGATTACAAACGGCGAACACCAATTACACACGATATAAGTTATTTTGGTCGTTTGCTTGACGATGTGAGCACAGGACTCTTTTACTTTAATGACAGACATTATTTTAATTTGACTAAAACATATGGAGCTAATCCCGTTTTGTCTCCCGCTTCTTGATTCTCGCGCCGCCTGAGCTGACACTGACTGGCGGTTGTCAGGTTCACATTCACCCACCCCACCCCACCCCACCCCACCCACACACACACACACACACACACACACTTGTGCTCACACACACACCTTCAGTGAAATGGACTCACAAACCATTTCAGCATCGCCTTTGATACTAGGGCTGAGGTGGGACAGACCCGGCGTATTTTAAATCTGCTTTTATGCAACATTGCGTCTTTACACAGGATTTTGAGCAGACACAGAGCCGCTTTAGATCAGCCGTAACTCGACTGTGTAAAGATGCCTTATGGGTCTATTTCTTTTCATTGTTCGTCCTCTGTTTTCTTGCGTTTATTTTGCTGATGCTGATTGCCGTAATTGATTCTCTGGTGCTCAGGTCGCAATTTCACACACTTAGCACGGAGCAGTGTAGGCCTACAGGAATATCTGGACCACAGCCAATCAGAGGCAAAGACCCGCCCCATCTCTGTCTCTGATTGGTTTAGACAACGGTATGATCCAACCATGAGTGTGAATTCCGTCAAAGGAGAACAAACGCTTCGTTCGTGTAGAGAGGCAGCGGATGCGAGGACATTAGGTGCACCGGTGCGACCTAGGAAAAATTTTTGTCGCACTCTAGAGCCCTGCATTATATCTTTTCATTTAAATAACGCGCGAGATGACTTCCGGTGAGTGAGGTCAAATGTACACGATATGGCGCAGAGATATGCGCGAGAGATCACTTCCAGCGCTTGTATCCGACCGAGATACGCCATATCATGTACATTTGACCTCACTCACCGGAAGTCATCGCGCGCTGAAGGCTGTTGGATAGATCGCATTCGAGGTAAAAAAAATTATATAAATACTGTTCGTTTCTCGCACAAACCGATCGTTTCGTGTCTTAAGACATCAAATGTGTCGTCACGAGCCGCAGGGTTCAATATGGATTCGTATGTGTATGTTTTTTTACTCTCATAGTCCTCATACTTTCATCTGTTCCCATTGACATGCATTATACGACTGGCAGACTGCAACGATTGGGAGTTAAAAATCTTCATTTGTGTTCTACTGAAGAAACAAAGACACCTACATCTTGGATCTTAAATTTTTGGGAGAACTATCCCTTTAAATACTTATATTAAAATCTCAGGGTACTTCAAGAAAATATTTTATTTCAACAGTTTGACTGATAAAAAAAAAGATTGTGAATCCCTGGCTGAAATCATGTATCTCAAATAATATCATGTTCCAAAACCTGTGATCTGCTTAGCTGGCCATCAATACATGGCAACCGTTGAAGTTATGCTATATATGGTGCCTTAGAGGCTGTTTGAAACTGGTTTCTGGTTCAAATAAAAATTTGTTAAAAAAAAAAAAAAAAAAACACTATCAAGTCATGAATTGACATGCATTTGCCTTCTGTTTCAGACACACCCAGTATGTACTTAAAAACGTAAAGTTCACAAAATGTCCTATATACGCATGCTGGACGCAATGCATTTATTTCATCAGAGCACCTTCAGATGGGTTTGGACTTGAGATTCCTCTGGAGAACATCCAGTTGATCATACTTTCCATCCTGTAACTGGCCATGACTTGTGAAGGGTTGAGCTTTTCTGAATTCTTGACACACGTTCTGGAAGATCACTGAACTTGAATAGTCTCATTGACTATCAGGACGGAGAGAACAAAAGCATGGCAGCAGAAGCTTAATTTTAGGGATCATAAAACACTTATGGCTGATGGACTCATGGGCAATGCTTTGATATGTATCACGGTTGTGCTTTGGACGACCTGAGTTGGAGTCCCAGCTTGGGGACCTTTCCTGATCCTGTCCCCCCCCCCTCTCTCTCTCTCTCTCGCTCTCTCCCACATTGCTTTCTGTAAGTCCTCTAACTCAACAAACGCAAAAACGGCAACAAAAAAAAAGCTAATTATAATTAATGGTCGAGCAATACATCAAGGACGATATATCTGCCAATATTAGACTTTTGTTACTGTTGTTTTTCTGTTTGGACTGTGTCATAAACGGGACTTTTATTTTGACAGCGCTGAGAACACCAGCGGATGAGCTCCATTTTCCATTTTTATTAGTTTCTTCATTATAGGTTGCTTCACTTCCGGTTCAAGTATTTGTATGTGCTTCGTTGAATAAAGAGCCGTTTAACACAAGAAGGAACAAGCAAAGATGCGCCCAACCGATTGATTTATAAAAGTTTTTTTTTCTTCTCTTAACATTTAGATATTTAAATCGAATAAAACACCAACAATAAAAAAGAAGTTAGCTGATTACCGTAAACAAGATTTCTCCAAAAAGCCCATGCAGACCTGTTTTCCTGTTTGTTCATGTGATGTTTGGCATAAAACAAAGAAAGTAAACGGTATACAAAATAGCAGAGGTGGGGGACTCGAGTCACATGACTTGACTCGAGTCAGACTTAAGTCGCACTTTTAGGACTTGAGACTTGCTTGACAAATATTAATAAAAGACTTGACTTGGACTTGATATTCATGATTTGAGACTTGACTCGGACTTGAGTTAAATGACTCGAAATAACTTGTTTTTGTTTAATAAATATCTGTTTTTGAACGCACCGCAACTTAACCACGTGACACAGCAGGCAAGCAGAGAGAGCTAACGTAAGAGACAGACGTGAATGAACCGGAATGAACATGGAAGGCGCTAGGCCAAGTTACCATGGTAATCAGTCACTCACGGATCATGGCACGCCCATGCTCACACCCACGTTCAGTGTTGCCAGATTGGGCAGGTTCCGGGCCGCGCTGTATCCATCATTTTCATACGAAGAGGTCGCAATGATGAGTTCAAAATGTGCACAAAAAAAAACCCTCTTCGCTACGAAACCGTCAAGCACTGTAAGTTGAAATGTGGTATCCGACTTGTTGCACAATGATGGATAACTGTATATTATATTTTTCTCGTTGAATAATTAACCAGTTTTGCTGAAGACGCCTACTGTGAGCGTGCGTAGCGTTGTATCTGTGTGTGTGTATGTGTTATACGGAATATCCGCGGGAGTGTTACTAGTATCTCAGTTCACATATAGTTTGTTTCTGTATTGTTTCTATATAAAAATGTCGACACAATGTAAAGTATTTGCTCTGGCTCTTGTTTTCAATCATTTTGCTCCGTTTGTGCTTGTTGTCAACTGTTGACATTGTAGGCTACTGGCGGTTTGTCAGTGTTGTATTTGTGATTGGACGGCTGGGTTAAAGTCACTCCACCATTTCTGTGCGTGTTCTGCAATGGAGCGGATTTTTTACAAATTATGTAACAAAAAGTAATTTTTATAGTCTCCCATTGATTGAAATTATATAAATAAAAAATGCTTAAATCCCCCCAACACCACACAAATGTAAAACATTTTAGTAAAACATGATTAAAGTGAGTAATATTACATTTTGTCTATATTTTTTTTCTTCATTTGGGGTCAAAAAGACCCAGATAGCTTACATAAATAGCATTTTAAGCCAATTAAGCAAAAAAAAATATAAAATTAAAAATAAAACCAATTAGACACAGGTCAGAAAAAACGGGTATAACACTTAACATTCTGTCCCCCTCACTTTTAAAATGATGGCTACGCCCCTAAAATCAATCGACTATTACTGAAGAAATACAAAAAGCTTTATTTCATCATGGCTTTAATATTTTAAAAACAGGTGACAAGTACAGCACACCTACGTGTGCTAGCTAATGAGCCTTCGTCGGGGTGTGAGCAACAAACACAATCTGAGTTCTCTCAAGTTTATTAGTCATATAACAATCACATGGTCACGTTGTACAGGACTAGCAGGAGAGAGAAAATTCAAATAATACAAAGAGAACGTATCTCACCCAATATATTGGCCTAATTTCAGTTACATTTACATTTTAGGCTATGTAGTTTTAATTTTTAGAATTTTATTGTATTAACAACTCGGCTGTAGCCTATGTGGACACCTTTCGAGTAGAAATGCATATTGCAATTTTTGTTGCAAATAAAACTCCCATAGTCCATAACTACTGTAGTTTTAGCTTATTTTAATATATAAATTCAGTTCAATCACCAAACATTTGTATGACTTGCCAGTGACTTGCTTGACCAAAGCTATGACTTGACTTGCTTGACATAAAGCAGTGACTTGACTTGACTTGCTTGATTCTCACAAAAAATGACCTGGACTTGCTTGAGACTTGAAGGTTAAGACTTGAGACTTACTTGTGACTTGCACATGTGTGACTTATTCCCACCTCTGCAAAATAGTATTATTACGTTTGCCTTTCTATTATTTATTTCACCTACCATCAGAATTCAGCAAACATGCATTTATATAATTTAAACAATATCTAATAAACATTTAATTTCACAAACTGGTGAAATTTGGTTACTCATATTTCCAACAATTTCTTTATTTGTGAAAAATACTATAATAGTACTACAGAAGCAAGAAGTTGCCATCTAAAGTATAAATACCTTTTTTAAAAAGGTTTCATTTTTTTATCAATTTAAAAACTTTTTTTCCTTGTATTATAATTTATTAGTAAATAATATTTACTAAATTAGAAATAAGTTATCTAAAATAATTATACATTACATTTGAGCAATTATTATGCATTTGTTTTTACTATATTACAATTAAATTGTGTGATATCATATAGATCCGTTTAAAACATCATGAAATCTAGTTATGCCTAGGATTTACTGGCTAATAAGAAACACAAGCATATAAAGCTGACTCCAATGTCCCGCTGCAACCTGCTGATATACAGACACACACTGGGCTGATCCATCACCTCTGACTCTTCTACCTCAACATAGGGGAGAACAACTGAAAGTGAAAGTACAGATGGAGGAGATTTTGAGTGGTAGCAAATACAAATTACAACCACAATCCTGATTTTCTGTATTTTTTCATTTTTATGCTAAATGTCACATTTTCAACCAGAACCACTGAATGCACAAGTAACCCTTCATCTTTCATGCATTTTTTTTTAAAGAAAGCTATAAAACACCCCCATGTGAAGTCAATAACTGGCTGCACCACTTTCAGAAGCAAAAACTGCAACCAAACACTTCCTGTAATGTTGGCTCCCACCTCCTTGCAGAACTGCTTCAGCTTATGTGACTTATGTGTAGGCTTTCAAGCATGAACTCCATGTTTCAGGTCAAGCATGGCCTTTCTAAACTGTTACTTTTTGCTGTTGTTCAACCATTCTGAGATTTGCTTGCATATTTTGGATCATTATTTTGCTGCATGACCCACCTGTGCTTCAGTTCAAGGACAGATGACTGACTACTCTTCAGAGAATTCTCTGATTCAGAGAAGATTCCTTCAATTGGCACTTTCTCACATAGACTTTTCCAGAAAATGAACAGCACTGTTTTATAAATTGTGGACTATTTTAATGATGCTTTTACTACCTTTCTGGACTTTGAATGTGGTAATTATATTGCGGTCTATGGAGGGGTCAGAGAGATCTCAGATTTCATCAAAAATATCTTAATTTGTGTTCCGAAGATGAACGAAGGTCTTAAGGGTTTGGAACAACATTGTGAGTAATTAATGACTGAATTTAAATTTTTGGGTGAACTAACCCTTTAAGGTACGATCACAAAAATGAAATATTGTCAATAACGTTCTATGAAGCACAGCTTACACAGAAGTCACTTTTAAACCAAGCCGCTTTCTGATGGTCAACATGGCAAATTCGTGTGACCAACTTGAACCCAATGCAAATTCCAGATTGCACAGTCGAAATCGAGTAAACAACCGTAAACGTGACCGCACCTTTACACCAGGGTCAGAAAATAACTTTTGCATTGAGGGGCAAGATTTGCCATTTGGCATTTATGTTTATTTACAAAGATTGTTTAATGCTGCTCAAAGGTGGCATATGTATTTCCACAACAATTGCCTAATTATTACAAAATTAAAAGCAGGAACTCAATATAGGGTCTGGCTGCAAGATTATGACAAAAGTCATTATTGTCATTTAATGCTTTTGATATTGTAATAATGATTACATAAAAATGTTTTTGTGTTTGGGGAAACTGCAAGTCATATTCTGGCTACACAGACAAAACAAGCTAAGAACTGTTTATGAATTAGTTTATTGCTTTTTAGACATTTGAAAATCAAGATTTCACATTGTGTATTTTAGTAGCATGAAAAACAAAATAGTTTTGGTCATAACTTCAGTCTAGCAAGAGTTCTGTACTCTCGCAAAAACTCAGGTTATAATAGGGCTGGAACGATTTGACCTAAAATCAAAATCTCGATTAATTGAGCATTTATTACGATTTACTAGATTACGATTAATGAGTGATTATTTTGCTCTTTTGTTTTTTTTTTTGCTTTCCTTTTTTTGCCCTCATAGTTCACTGATAAGGTTTGTACTGTAAATATGGTGGGATATTTTTTTCTTATGAAAAAGTGATTCTTTGTGATTTTAAAATACTTGAAGGAAACAGCTCACTTTTTAGCAGTTATTGTCTATGGGTCATAACATTTCTTACACATTTCTGTTTGTTATACATCAGATACAGATAAATTAGCACAGTAGGCCTACATTACATTAATTTGAATGCATTAATGAGTGAGTGATTGTGTGTGTGTGTGTGTGTGTGTGTGTGTGTGTGTGTGTGTGTGTGTGTGTGTGTGTGTGTGTGTGTGTGTGTGTGTGTGTGTGTGTGTGAGAGAGAATTCATACCGTCTCTAGTGGCTAAATTAACAAAAAATAAAGCTTCAACTTCTGACGTTTGTAAACAGCACAGCAGTAATGACTTTATGAATTATTTACGTGCAAGATTGATAATATTAGGAAAAAAATTATAATCATGCAGCCGTCTACTACAACATCGTGTCAGACAGTGCATTGTAGTGTCACTGAGGAACAATTACATTCATTCACTGCTATAGGAGAAGAAGAATTGGCTAAACTCATTAAATCATCAAAATCAACAACACGTATACTCAACCCTACACCGACTAAACTACTAAAAGAGATGCTTCCAGAGGTCATAGATCCTCTCCTTAATATCATTAATTCATCTTTGTCATTAGGATGTGTACCGAAAACTTTTAAGTTGGCTATTCAACCCTCTACAATGCGAGTAAATCACTCGCAAATGCGAGTAAATCTTCACTCTGGGTGACTAAATAATGTCTATCATTAGCCATTGGCTAATAAATTCTTCGATTTTACTCTCCAGTGTTAGAGGCTAAGTATAAGTTTAGCAAAGATATATTTTCACTCGCTGAACACTGACTGAGCGCTTAAGAGTTTCGCTCTCCGTCCAGAGATCTGTACTGTTTCAATTCAGCTCAATGGATGCGAGCGCACCTGTATTTGACGTACCGTAAACTATAGTGTGAAGGCGCACGACTCGCCGTTGCTGAAAGCGCTGTTTCTCTCACACACGCAAAGAGAGAGAGAGAGAGAGAGAGAGAGAGAGAGAGAGAGAGTCTTACATACCACACAGAATCGATGTGCTACATGTGAACCATGCATTTTCCTGTCAAAATAACAGAGTTCATTTGGAATTATTCAGCTTTTAAGAACAAGCAGAAGATATGCGATTTATCCGGTAGTGGGCGGAACTAATGCGCAAACGGCAATCTCATTGGCTGGCACTCATCTATTACCGTCCCTGTTTTGATTTCAGCAAATCAGTTTAAGTGAACGCAGACAATGTGATTAATATTCATGAATCCAGCAGCTCATCAATCCTTAGTGCATTGTATATTGTTATTAGTAGTAGAGTTAGTAGTAGTATTATTATTATCTCTATTCAGTCCCTCCAGTTTTTCGCGATTCCGCGATCGCTGAATACAACGCAAAATCAGCGAAATGTCACATTTTTTTGCGATCCTGCATAATTTGTAATTTCACCGCAAAATAATCACAAAAAAATCATTTTAAATCACAAAAAATAAAAAATATTATCTAATTGAACTATCTCTAATTTATTTAAAACTGCAATGCATTGTTTTCATGAGGATACAGACGTTGTGGTGCATGCGCAGTATGTGGTCTTTGTGAAAGCGAAAGCCAACCTTTCTCACCTGCCGTCTCGCATAAGTGCCAAGGACCGGGTGAGGAGCGGGGCGAATTACTCAAGATGGATGAATGATCAAATAAAAGTATGATATGCCAGATAACAAAAAAAAAGAGTTAATAAAAGCGCTGTATACCACGAACTCAATTTGCTACTGACACACGGACCGATGTCAGACTGGCTAAGGATTCTGTGCACGCGTTTGCCGCCTGTCAGCGCTCGCGAGTATACAGAAATGTGTTCTATTTATAGGCTTATTGCCCTTGAACAATCAAAATCACACATAATTACGCCTAAATGTCCGTCTTGGCGGTAATGTTTTGAGTGAATAAGTTTGGGACGTGTGACAGTATTGGGTCCGTGCATTACTGTAGGTCTTTAAAGTGAAAGCAACCTAATATAGCCTATACCCATCAAACAACAACTGGAAAAAACAAACAGTAGCCTATGTAAACATAAAGCACTGTTTATATCTGTGTCTTTTATTTTGTATTTAGTTGCCCTCCTATCATTTGTTTATTAGTTCCTATTTTATTACTGTTTACTTGATTAATTAATTATTTGAGAACTTTTTACTTATATTACGCAATTGCTTATTGCTGTGATTTACTTTTCCCAGTCATATTTCCCACCCTAAGTGATCATGTTATTAAAGCTACATAGTACACCACTGGACTAGCCTTTTTTAGAAAGATACCAAAATTAAAAAGATTTGTGCATTTTGTTTGTTCTATTGTCGTGTATGACTATTGTGCATCTAACATAATACATAATATGGTAAATGTGGTATCCTAATTATTTAAAAAAAATATTGCAAATTTCTGGAAATTACCACCACAAAATCAGTCATTTTTCACAAAAATCATAAATAATAATTACTATTATCGATTACTATTTTATCTATTTTTTACAGAAACACTGAATGACCAACAATATCTTAAGCACCACCACCAGTCCTAAGTTCAGTTAAAATGACAAATATGTATGTATGTATGCATGTATGTGTGTGTATATATATATATATATATATATATATATATGAAATAGTATATCAGTCTGGCAAATAAACCAAAAAAATTTACTAGTCAATGGCGATTCTATTGCCAAGGTGCGAGTAGAGGGTTGCTATTATTAAACCACTTATTTAAAAAAACGCAACTTGATCCTACAGAATTAGTCAATTACAGGCCAATCTCAAATCTACCCTTTCTGTCAAAAATACTAGAAAAGGCAGTGTCCTCACAACTATGTTCCTTTCTAGAAAGAAATGGTATCTGTGAAAATTTCCAGTCAGGATTTAGACCGTATCATAGTACTGAGACTGCTCTCATTAGAGTTACAAATGATTTACTCTTATCATCCGATCGTGGTTGTATATCTCTATTAGTGTTACTCGATCTTAGCGCTGCATTCGATACTATCGACCACAACATTCTTTTGAATAGACTCAAAAATTATTTTGGCATTAGTGGAATTGCATTGGCATGGTTTAAATCATACTTATCTGACCGTTATCAGTTTGTAGCAGTAAATGAAGAGATGTCACACCGATCACAAGTTCAATATGGAGTACCGCAGGGCTCAGTGCTAGGACCGTTGCTTTTCACCCTGTACATGCTACCACTGGGAGATATCATTAGGAAGCATGGCGTTAGTTTTCATTGTTATGCTGACGATACTCAGCTCTATATTTCTTCACGCCCTGACGAAACTTACCAATTCACAAGATTAACGGAATGCATAGCTGATATAAAAAATTGGATGACTAGTAATTTCCTGCAACTTAATTCAGAAAAAAATGATTTTTAATTATTGGACAAAAAAAAACTCCACAAGTAGTATCCTAGAATACTGTCTAACACTTGATGGCTGCTCTGTCAAGTCCTCGTCGTCAGTTAGGAACCTGGGTGTGCTCTTTGATACCAATCTCTCATTTGAAAGCCACGTTTCTAGCATCTGTAAAATTGCATTCTACCATCTTAAAAATATATCTAAATTACGGCACATGCTTTCAATACAAAATGCTGAATAGTTAGTTCATGCGTTCATGACCTCAAGGCTAGATTATTGTTATGCTCTACTGGGTGGTTGCTCGAGTTCTTACTAGAACCAGGAAGTATGACCATATTAGCCCGGTTAACACTGCACTGGCTCCCTATTAAACTTTGCATACATTTTAAAATCTTGCTAATTACTTACAAAGCACTAAATGGTTTAGCTCCCCAGTACTTGAGCGAGCTCTTAACGCATTATACTCCGTCACGTCTCAAAATTCTGTCCAGTTGATAACACCTGATGTACTCGTTACATAATAAGAAGAATGGCATCTACACTAATGTTAGTCTCTCCGTTTATCCAAAGGTTTACTGCAGTCAGCCGGATCCGGGCCGTATCCAGATCAGATTGTGGACCTGCGTCTAGACATAACCAACGCATCCCTGAAATGTCTGCAGAGACCGTGTCAATTAGACTCCCCCTGAAATTGCCTCATCGTCACCGCAGCCTCAATAAACCCGTCTCCAGCGTGATTGATTGATTGATATATACAAGTCATATGACTTGACTATTAATTATGAAACTGTGGTTTGTAGTTACATTAAAAGGTAGACAAATCTATGATATAACGGTTGAGTTTCTAAGCTACTTTAGTGATAAATCACAGGACAGCATTGACAATGAGTTTCTGCGCTCCTCTTTGCGAGCGATCTTCACGCAATGTGCGAGCTATTGTCTGTACGAGTTTTCGTGTGTCACAATATATCAGGCATCAGTTCAACATAATACACATCCAACGGTATAAAATTGCTTCAATGTTCAAACGGGTAGGCCTTAAAACACATACAACTGACAAAGTTTTGTGAGGACGCAAGTGAAAGTGATCTGGCTTCAGGGCACGCGCGTTGTCAGAGACATGACAACTCGGCTCTCTGTGTCACAGAAAAAGCTCACTTACCTGTATAAACTGTGTAAAACATGCAATTACCATAGTAATACTGAGCATCCAGATTGTATAAACAAAGATAACTGCTCCTGAATCTTTGCGTGTGCCTGCAAACTGCACTTGATGTGACTGATGGGGCGGAGTCACGTGACTAAAATGTAGGTTAGAGGTTCTGAATTTCGGTTTCGATTACTTTTCGATTAATCGTCCAGCCCTAGGTTATAATCACTGAAAATGTCTACATTGTGAAATTAATCTCTTACATCATATCTGTAATTTGTTGTTTATGATGAGAGAATCCACAAAGTATAATTCAGACAGTGGGAGAGTGCACTGAACAAAACTCTGGCATTTTCAGTGGTGACTAATCTAAACACATCTGACTGGCCATTGCACTCATAAACTCAACAGAAACGTGTGATTGATTAGAATGCTCAACGCTGCAAAAACACGTAAAAAAAAAATCTAGAGATCTAAAAGTAATGCCACAAATCAACCCTTTTCATTTTCACATTTAACTTCAAATCACAACAGCCGTCATTGATCTAGTTTAATTGTGCAAGAGCATTTTTTGCCCCCTTAATTTTAATGTGGGGCATTTTTGCTCATTTTAGTGGTATTTTTGCCAAGGTATTTTCCGACCTTGCTTTACATTATTCACAATTCATAGTTTTCAGTCACGTGACTGTCACAGAGCCTTGCAGGGCAAAATCGCCATAGAACTCCATTGAACTGCAGCACAAGCCTGTCAAATGTCCATCTTAAAACAAAAATATGTGAACAAGATGCACGTTTTGGGCACTTATGATCCACATACAGCACCTGCTGCAGTATTTCAATCACTAAAAACAACGTGACGTTCTAAAACATTTAACGTGAATAACACTTTAGGGTGGGTTGCACTAATAAGGATTCTATTAAGCAAAGTTTAACACTAATCTAGGATTTGTTGATATGGGTTTTATTTTAAATCAAGTTGTTGCACCACTTAAATTTTAAACCGACACCAGGCTAAAGAATCCTTATTTGTGCAACCTACCCTTAAAGTGGCGTAATGTACTAAAACAGTGATAGTAAAAGATCAAATTCAGTTTACACCTTTTTTTTATGATGTAGCCTATACAGGCAAGCAGATGATCCCAGAATATGAACGCAACGATTAACGATTAACAAGAAACCTTGTGTTGCACTAATATTCTGTGTTTATCTGCTTTCCTTTACAAAGTATGCATCATCAATAAGGTGTATACTGAATTTGGTCTTTTAATATCACTGTCTTACTAAATTAATACTGACTACAAACCTGGTAAAAATGACTGGTGGGCAACGGAGGAAAGTCCAGGTGGGCGTTCCTATAAGCGTGTGACATCACGTGAAAACTATGAATAATCAGACTACGGGTGTGCATGTAAAAGGAGACATTTTTAACTCCATGATTACAAAGGAAAGTCAAAAGATCATATTTCCTTAATTCCACTGAAGTGCACAAGATGCCCTTTGGAACATTATCACATCACGCTGGCATAACATGAATCATCAGCTTTTGTAACTTGTGGAGTCATGCCAGCTTGACTGCATGCTGACATTAAAGCAGAAAGGGGACATCCCAAATACAAAGAAATACTGAAATTCATTAACCATTTTAATGTGGATGTTTCCAGGAACTGTATAACAGTCTGGCCAGTAGATGAAATATGGTTTCTTCCATAGGAGGGAGCAGATGTGTGCTTGCTATATGGGCCACTGGGGTTGGGCTGGGGGAAATTTATTTCCTGCCCATTTTGCAGTTAGTTTTGGCCAGTGGGAACACTGCATACTCCAATTTCCAAATGCACCCTCTATTTAAATATTTCTCCTTTTCTCTGACTCCCTATTTGAGTTAGTTTGCAGTCCATGTCCAGGTCTCTGTCACCATGGTAATGCCATGATATTGTCAACTAACCTCCAATGAACTTGGGAGAGTAATGATTAAGTGACTCAAAAAACACAAGACACATTTCCACCTTTTTCTGTCAGCTGCTGGTGCGATATATCTGCAAGAATTTTCCATGGAAATTAAAATGACCAGATGTGTTTAAACTAAGTTTGTCTTCACAAGCTATCATTATTTGAATGATGACTGGGTTATCATTGACTGGGCTATAGGGATAGTTCACCCTCATGTCGTTTTAAACCCATAGGACTTTAATTAATCTTCAAAACACAAATTAAGATTTTTTTTAATGAAACCTGACGGGTTTCTGTCCCTCCATTGAAAGTCCAGATAACCAAAGCTGAAAAGATCCAAAGAGCCTAAATTAAATCTGTTGAACATTCAAAGCATTAGAGCCCGACCGATTTATCGGTCTACCAATTTTATCGGCCGATACGAGCCTGTTGCAGATATATCGGCATCGCCGTAAATGCCACAGATATGCCCCGATATGAACGTGTGCCCACACGTCTCACAGCGTGAGAATATTCACACAAAATTATGTCAAAATGCCTTGTCGAGTATCATCGTAAACATGAAATTTGCCATCACTGCCAGCGTTTTTGGTCTTTTTTACAAGTTTCATGGCCCACAGAATATCACTGTGAATATCTGAACAGTTATATACACTCACCTAAAGGATTATTAGGAACACCTGTTCAATTTCTCATTAATGCAATTATCTAATCAACCAATCACATGGCAGTTGCTTCAATGCATTTAGGGGTGTGGTCTCAATCTCCTGAACTTCAAACTGAATGTCAGAATGGGAAAGAAAGGTGATTTAAGCAATTTTGAGCGTGGCATGGTTGTTGGTGCCAGACGGGCCGGTCTGAGTATTTCACAATCTGCTCAGTTACTGGGATTTTCACGCACAACCATTTCTAGAGTTTACAAAGAATGGTGTAAAAAAGGGAAAAACATCCAGTATGCGGCAGTCCTGTGGGAGAAAATGCCTTGTTGATGCTAGAGGTCAGAGGAGAATGGGCCGACTGATTCAAGCTGATAGAGGAGCAACTTTGACTGAAATAACCACTCGTTACAACCGAGGTATGCAGCAAAGCATTTGTGAAGCCACAACACGCACAACCTTGAGGCGGATGGGCTACAACAGCAGAAGACCCCACCGGGTACCACTCATCTCCACTACAAATAGGAAAAAGAGGCTACAATTTGCACAAGCTAACCAAAATTGGACAGTTGAAGACTGGAAAAATGTTGCCTGGTCTGATGAGTCTCGATTTCTGTTGAGACATTCAGATGGTAGAGTCAGAATTTGGCGTAAACAGAATGAGAACATGGATCCATCATGCCTTGTTACCACTGTGCAGGCTGGTGGTGGTGGTGTAATGGTGTGGGGGATGTTTTCTTGGCACACTTTAGGCCCCTTAGTGCCAATTGGGCATCGTTTAAATGCCACGGCCTACCTGAGCATTGTTTCTGACCATGTCCATCCCTTTATGACCACCATGTACCCATCCTCTGATGGCTACTTCCAGCAGAATAATGCACCATGTCACAAAGCTCGAATCATTTCAAATTGGTTTCTTGAACATGACAATGAGTTCACTGTACTAAAATGGCCCCCACAGTCACCAGATCTCAACCCAATAGAGCATCTTTGGGATGTTGTGCAACGGGAGCTTCGTGCCCTGGATGTGCATCCCACAAATCTCCATCAACTGCAAGATGCTATCCTATCAATATGGGCCAACATTTCTAAAGAATGCTTTCAGCACCTTGTTGAATCAATGCCACGTAGAATTAAGGCAGTTCTGAAGGCGAAAGGGGGTCAAACACAGTATTAGTATGGTGTTCCTAATAATCCTTTAGGTGAGTGTACGTTGATATACGTGTGTGTGTGTGAGAACTGTTTTTCATTTGTATGTTTGTTCTGTTGTATTTATGTATAATGTATGTATATTATGTATATACTGCATTCTATATACAGTACCAGTAAAAAGTTTGGACACCACTGGGAAAGTGTGTCCAAACTTTTGACTGGTAATGTACCATAATATACACAAAGAATATCGGCCGATATATCGATATCTGACTTTTTTTACTACCTAATATCAGTATCAGTAGCATCATATCTCTTCACAAGACATGGATTAAACCACTTGATTCACATAGATTTGTTTTATGACCTTTTTGGATCTTCGGTTTCATGAAAATCTCTTAAAGATTAACCAAAGTGTTAAGTGTTTGGAATAACATGAGGGTTTTCTCATGTTTGGGTGAACTATCCATTTAACCATCCGAAATTTTAGAAAGGCTACATTACCAACATGAGTACTATCTCCATTTAACAATTAATGGTAGGGGTGGGA
This sequence comes from Rhinogobio ventralis, assembly GCA_039654625.1. Lineage (NCBI taxonomy): Eukaryota > Metazoa > Chordata > Actinopteri > Cypriniformes > Gobionidae > Rhinogobio > Rhinogobio ventralis. The sequence goes on from CM077202.1 coordinate 6,212,721, forward strand.
GGAATACCGGTAGACACGATAAACCAATAGAAATTTGACTACTGCTAGAAATTTTAGATTATCCTCTCTATTGTTTTTAGTGAGTTTTTATTAATAACTTTTTACTTAACTAGCATTAGTATTTGCTGATATCGAAATATAATATAAAAAGAAGACGCTAAAATGAAAATGATCCCATAATTTACTCATCCTCAAGCCATCCTAGGTGTATATGACTTTCTTCTTTCAGCCAAACACAATCAGTTATATAAAATAATATCCTGGCTCTTCCCAGCTTTGTAATGACATTGAATAGAGCCCAAGTTCTTCAAGCTCCAAAAAGCACATCCATCCATCATAAAAGTAATCCACATGGCTCCGGGGGGTTAATAATACCTTCTAAAGTGAAACGATGGGTTTTTGTAAGAAAAATATTCATATTTAAAGCTTTATAAACTATAATCATTGGCTTCCAGCAACAGCCGTACGTGATTTCATGAGAGTCGAGTTCCCGGCAGAAGGGTGACCTCTGACCCGCACTATGCCTACGTCATACGTCAGGTCAGAGGTCACCTTTCCCAGCGCTTAACCTTCAAATATTTGGTCAGCATTTGCTGTAGCAGTTACCGAACTTCCAGAAACCCTCTACCTTCCCCAGCTTCACCTGTATAGATCTGCTATGGGTCATGTTCACTATATTGAACAGCAGCAGCATGTCTTACCTGCTCACAGCAGCGTGTCATGTATGTATTGGCAGTAGAAAGTCCAATACTTGCTTAACCAACAGCAGCAGTGTAGCAGATCTATTCCGCCAAGACTAATAAACATATCAACATTTGTCATTTCCATTACCATGCCAAACACTCAGAGAGTTGTCATGACAGAACTAAATTGTTATATACAGTTATCCTGAAATAAAATCATGATCAGGGCCTGAATTTCGTTTTGTAAAATGGTGGGGAATTCCCCCCTTAGGTGTTTCTTATAAATTATATTTATCTCACCTAAATGTTTGCGCACTTGTTGTATTCGTGTTTTTACAATGGGGCAATTGCTCAAGAGTTTACACAACAGAAGGAAGCTTGATTTTCAATCTTTGAATTAAATTGAAAAAAGTAGCACAAATAAATACAATAGAATGAAGATAAAAATGAAATAAGGAGAGATAAAGAGAAAAGTTTTATGGGTAGGTCTAACACTATTCGGTTTCTGTAGTATTTCTGTACCTGAATGCTAAAGTAATCAAAATGTAAAATAAAACTCGGGATAGGGCTGGGCGATATGGCCAAAAATCATATCTCTGTATTTGATGGATAAATAGCGATATGCAGTATATATCTTAATATTTTCTATGTTTTTCACATTCTGCCCAATGCTGTCCTACAAACAAATGTTCATATTAGGGATGTGACGGTGAAGAAATTTTGCACGTTCTGTTTTTAATTGTAGTGTCTGTTCTCTAACTGAACTAAATGATTTTATTACTATAAAAAAAAAAAAAAAAACGACGGTGGGGGGCGGTGCCGTGGTGGGCAAGTGATGCAACCGGTGTTTCGCCTGAACACTGGCAACACCAACTATCGCAAGCCTAGTTCATATTGAAGGCCATGAAAACAAATTTAGTGAAAGTAAATGCAAAAAGGGGTTAAAATAAAAATAAAAATCACATTCCATTCTAACATTGTAACATTACAATCTAAAAACAAAAATAAAGATTTTTTTTTTTTTAATCACTAAACTAAAAAAATAATAAAAACAAAAGCACAGACTAATTAACCTACATTTGATTACCCCATTACAATAAACTTGTAAGTTTAAAATTCTACATATGGCATATTTATTGTCCAGCAACAAATATTTTAGCAATATGTATGTTTTAGTCAGAATTATTGCGTTCTTATTCTATTGCGCTCCATCTGTTTTGCGCGCATGCATGCGGCGGCACTCGTTCAGCAAGATATTTGCATGAGTTTCTAGCATTTACAGATGGAGAATTTACCAGTGAAATATTATGCACTGAGGAAAGCAATAGGCCTACATCTCAAACTCATTAAACAGTGCAAGTAGGCTATCTATCTGTCAGTCAGCACATGTATATGTCAGAGCATCTAATGGAAGCTCAAGCTGCTTTAAACTCAACGCTGCAGTCTGTAACCTTTTCTGGTTAAAAATTATCCAAAATCAATTTGAACAAGAACACAACAAGCCAGTATTCAAAACTATCTCCTTACCATAGCCCAATTCACAACGGTAAGCTTGTAATAATGTGTTATAATTTGAGTGGTATGGTGGATTTCCACGGGAAATTCAAGCATGTCTTTGCGTCATTACGTCACGTCTGTATACATAAAGAAAGAGTCCAGCTAGTAGTAGAAACGCATGTGAGGAGCATGTTCTTCAGCGGAACATTTATAGCCTTTTCTCACAGCAGCTGGAGTAATTAAACTTATCATTTTCATGGCAGATTGTAATCCAGAAAGGCCCCAATGACATCATCAGTGACAACTGGAGATTCACCTGTAGTCAAAAGCAAAAGAATAGACTGTACGGAAATTTAAATCTACAGGTAACACTAATAAACATTAAATACATGTAGTCATGCAATGCTAATGCTGTTAATATTAACAATTTGAGTATAACAATAATAATAGTTTGCACAGTTTGATGTTATACGAGCGATCGTTAGATTTAATTACTGTTGGTAGAGCAATTTATTGTAATGGTTTATTCCCAAAAGTGGCAGACATGTTACTTGTTCAGATGCCATTTTCCGGTGAAAATTCTTATTTAGGTTATACTCCAAGACGTAGAATCTGTGATTCTGAAGTACAGTATCCAGCAAGCCACACATACTCCTCAAAACATTAGATTCATCCGACCTGAGGAGCCGTGACGATGCACAACTCACGTACAGATGATAACTCCGCAAATAACTGCAATTGCAGGTTTCAAACAGAGATGGCGACACAGAGGCAAAACTTACGGACTGCAGCATTAATATCTTGCCAGTTATTTTAAAGCTTTTAATATAAAGCATGGCTCGTGTTTAGGACAAATTAGATGATGCACTGTCCCCGCAGCAGCTCACTCTGCATCCTCCGCTATTTTCAAATGTGCTTGTATTAAACTGTATGTCAAAATAAAAGATATTGCCTAATTCTATATCGTGAGGATACTCGCCAAGACCTGAATTTTGATATAATTTTGTGTTTTTGACCGTTAAAGCGCTACAATCTGCAAAAAAGAACTCCGTTTTGTTACACGTGATCTGTTTGTGAGGCGGCTTTACTGTAGGCCTATATGTATGCGCGCAGAGAAAACTCAGTGAATCTCTCAGAGAGCGCGCTAGCACTGAGTAGTTTTAAATCCCTTGAATGTTTAAATTAGTAAGTCTGGTATCACCGCCTGCAGCGCGATTGACGCTTGCCTTGTGTAGATGCAATGTGTTGATGTGAAGCGCATTTTGAGAGAGACTTGCGGGAATTATTAAAATTATGCGCAATATAATTATATAAGATTATATAAGATTTTGGTCATATTACTCACCCCTAATCAACTGTATGTTTTACTCATTTACTAGTGAACATGCTCATGAATATTACTGACCAACATCAAACTAGATGCTCCCATATTCCAAGGACAGGTTTCATTGTCTTTTGAGAGATAGAGAGAGAACTTTCCCATTTTTTCCAAAGAATTTGCCAAAAAGTCTGTACATTTTTTTCCACTGAGCTTGCTTTATCATTCTCTGATAGGAGAAGAGGGGCTGTTAAGTTCTGGGCCAAAAAACACTGTAAACTCACTATTTTACACTGTGAAGCAGAGCAGAGAACTGCAACCCACCAGCTGTCCAGCAGCCCAACATTTTAAATGCAGTTCAAATCAACAGACTGTCCTTGAAACAAGAAAGCAGTTGAAAGAAATGACCTAATTCACATTAGGTCAGGCTGAAATGTTTGACTTGACATCAGCACTTAGGAATGTTAGGAACGCTGATTGCATGCCAGTGTTAGTGCGATGAACTCTTGTTTTACGATGCCTCCCTCCGTGGCTGCAGACAAGAGCCTGGGTGACACCAAAACAGGAAGTGCCTTGCTATCAGATGTTTATTGCACAAGTCATTCTGAACAACACGTCCATCAGACCCCAGGAACAAAAGTGCCACAGCAGTGCAGAAACATGAACAGTGACTTTTGTGCTGAATTAGTCAAAGTCATAATGAGTCCACTGATCAGTAATGAGAGTATAGGGTGACAGTGAAGCCGAGCGCATATCACCGTATTCCTACATAATTCATAAGTGATCCTATTGCTCCTCTCTATATATCCCTCTCCATAGAGAGCCAAGTGGTGTGGTTTTTGCATTCAGGAGCAGAATCTCATGTGGTCTCAAGTGGCCTTCTCATCTAAAACTACATATCTAAAAATTAATACCCAGCAGATTTTTTTTAAGAGTTGACAAGGCATGTTTTGGTCTAAACACAATGGCCTGTCACCTGCTCCAAATGTATTTTTCTGATTCCAGGCAATTCATAAATATAAAAAATAAATAAATAAATATTCGCACATACAGTAATACTCTAATGGAACTTGGTTACCAAACTTTTTAGAGTGGCATTTAACATCCCTCTGCATACCCTCTCTCATTCACTTAGACTGCAGTCACACCTTTACCATTAAGGGACAATATTAGCCCCCATAAATTGATTTTAATTGATTTTTTACCTTTAGAAATACACCTTTATAAAATGTTTTAAATAAAAAATGTTCAATAGAGAAATACATATGTAATGATGGTAAAAACAAAATGATACTTTTAAATATTGAACTAAAACCGCCAGTAGGTAGCGTTAAGTCTTAATGAGTGAGCCATCGAGTCATTCATTCATCCAATAACGATGCAGGTAGCTGTATTTATGAATGGGTCAATGAATCATTGACTCTTACAATTCGTTCAAAGCCACAGATTCGTTCACAAAACACCACTGTTTGTTGCAGTTCTGCTGTGGCTTTTGTTGGAACTAATATTTTGTTGCAAAATAGAGAAAACAATACTGTATTTAAAATGTACATCACTTAATATTACCCTTTTGTTGAAATCAATGTCACATTTGCAATCGTGTGGATATTTGGGAAAGCATGATTTTTGTAATTGCGCATACATTTTTTTTGTTTTGTCTACAAGGTGCCAACAGCGTCCCAGGGCCATTCAAAAGGTAGTCAAAGAAAAACAATTAATAAATGGAAGAGACAGAAACGCGTACAAGCCACAATATCAATGAATGCTACGTGGATGAGAGATGCAAGGAGGTTAGAAAGTACCCACATTTGTACAACTCAAGCCTAAAAGATTATAAAGATGTGGGTTATAACTCGTAGCGAGAGATTGCTCAGACACTGGGCAAGGACGAAACATTCTGTCGACAAAGTTGAAAATATCTTTGCGTCAGAAATGTCAAGGCTACAAAGACAGTGACGGGGGGTGTTAAAAAGATTGTGGTTGACCGCCCGTGTATGTGTACATGTCAAATAAAGTATACTTTGAAAGTCTATGCACACTGTGAAATATTAAGTATACTTTGGTCTTAATGGCAGAACTACAAACAAGGCGTTTAAGGCAGGTCTTTTCTGTTGGAGAGATTAACTCCTTTTGGAATGACTTTGTGCTTTGTAAATCTGCAAATCTTTACATGCACAAACAGCTATACATTTAATCAACCAATCAACATTTATTTCTATAGCACATTTAAAAACAACACAAGTTGACCAAAGTGCTTTACACTCCCATAATTACTAAAACAGATACACATAGACCTAAGACACAATACTCATCACTATTCAGTCTGCATACACGCAGGGACAGTTATATGCAAAACAAAGCAGAGATGCGTTTTCAACATAGATATAAAACATTCAAACAAGTCATTTGATCTAATATGTAGAGGTAGGCAATTCCTAGAAAAGGTTAGAATTAAAAAAAGCATAAAAGGTGCCTTTTAATTAATGAGTATTATATTGGCTGCAAATGTCCTGAGCAGACTTGAATATTACTGTAAGAAGTTGGGATGTACAGCACATCTGCCGTAGTGTATTTGTGAATAAATGTATTGTGTAAAGGCTGGCAAATCAGTTCTATGAGTGTCCTCCAGTCACGTAAATTATAGCCACCAGAGACAGAGTTCATCCAAAAGCATATCTAATGAGGCATCAGCATATAAAACACTTTCCTGTCTGCTCCCTGTTGACTGTGGCAGCGCTGCATTCTGCTGAGTGCTAGAATTCATGCTTTCCCAAGTCAGGTCAAATTCCTCCAGCAGAGCACTGGGGAGGCTGAGTGACTGTATTAGTAACAGCATGCTGTGTGTGTGTGTGTGTGTGTGAGAGAGAGTGAGCGTAAAGATGGCCAGGATGATGGGAGAAACCAGAGTCATATTTTCCACCGATATCAAAGCCATATGATCCTGCACAACTGAATCTCTACAGATGGCATTTGCTGTTCATCCCTTGGGTTTGGAGAGAGAGAGATGCAGAACAGCTCTGAAAAACGTTCCTGGCCTGCATTCTCTTCAGCGTTTCCAAGATTGTATCAGAAAGTGGATTTATTGTTGTAGAGACCAAGGTGCAAATTAACAGAAATCTACACCTAGGGACAACATAAAAACAGCCTTCTCTTGGTTCCATTTATTGTTCTGCTTACTGAAACATTGACACATACCTCGAATATGAATTCAAAGTTTCAGACCCCTAACTATGCTGACAAAAGCTGATGCTGCCTTCTAGTAATATCTGAATGACTTCTCAGACATTAACATACTCCACACGGCTCCAGGGGGTTAATAAAGGCCTTCTGAAGCAAAGCGATGCATTTGTATAACCCATCCATATTTAAAACTAGATATTTTACTTTATAAGGTATTAAGTATGGATATTTTCTTACACAAACGCATCACTTCACTTCAGATGGCTCCGGGGGGGTTAATTAATGCCTTCTGGAGTACGTTTATGATGGATGGAGGCACTTTTTGGAGCTTCAAACTCTTGAGCCCCATTCACTGCCATTATAAAGCTTGAAAGCTTCAGGATATTTATTAATATAACTCTGATTGTGTTCATCAGAAAGAAGAAAGTCATATACACCTAGGATGGCTTGAGGGGAGTAATTATGGGCTAATTTTCATTTTAAAGTGAACTAATCCTTTAAAGGGGTTGAAGAAATGAGTTGATGAATTGAGAAATCAACTTTCCCTTGAGCTTTTGATATATAAAAGGTCATGGTAATATAAGAATATCCTGTAAGTTTCAGAGCTGAAAACTTCCTTGTTAGTCAAAGAAAAGCTTTTATAGACACCAGGCCCAGCAAACGACAGGTTGGGGATCTATGACGTCAAAGGGAGGCAAGCACCGCCTCAACAGAAGAATATCAACGCCTACTTCATCACTGCCTGTTTAGCCCCGCCCACCGATTCGCACATGTAACATAGGCCTAGTGTTAATCACACCATCGAGCTACAAAGCAATAAACATGCCGTTGAGGATTACAAAATATTGTGCAGTGACTGGGTTCAACAGTAATGCAACATGTAAGTAACATTCTAATGCCTGATCTGAAATGTGATGATTCATGTAGTCAGATGTTCTTTGTCTGTGTCAGTAAATCAGACCAGTGACTAAACATCAACTTGCGTTGTTTCTCTTAGTAGGATGAAAATAATGTTATTTAACAGTGATTCAATTCTATAAAGAAAGCGATCAAAGAAAGCTTCCTTTGCAATCGTTTGAGCAGCACGCGCTGCAGCTGTCAATCAAACAGAGAGTTTATCACTGACGCGTTTATCAGTGATTCCCGTTTTATTCAACGAATCTCTTAACTATATCACGTTTGCACTGTTAGTGAAGATGAAAGCATTCGTTAGTGTACAGAAACTGAGTTGCAATGACGAGATCGCTGCTTTCATGCGCTCAGCATGTGTGTGATCGGCTACAATGATCATCACTGCAACCTTTCATGCCACAATCTTAATATAATGCCATAGATCTAAATGTAATGCAACACTGGTGTTTACACTGAAGTCTCCCAGCGGACACGGCCCTTAAAACAGAGGGCTAAAATCAGGGTAGGGCCTTTTATTTATAAATTATGAAAATTTTTGATGTAAAAAGCATTCTAACATTATAAGTGCACCCCAGGAAACATCATAAAACAATAAAAAAATGCATTTCATGACCCCTTTAATGTGAAAACGCTTTAATTTAATTTAAATGTAAACAGCGACTGATGATGTATTATATATTGGCAGTACCAAGGTTGTGCTTACAGTTACAGCAGCGCCATTATTTGCGTTTCCTAGGCCCTGGCACGTTAGGTCAGTAGGCGTAGAGTAGGCAGTCTTTTGTGGCTAAAGGCTTTTGACACACGGTTTCCTCAGCACATTACTTACATTTTATGGTTATATTCTTATCCGTAAACGCAAGAAAGTCCTGTGAGTATTTCCATTTTGCATATTCTAACAAGTGCCTTGTTAAACTTCACAGAGTTCAATGAACGAGCACCGTGGGAACATAGACGGAGTGCAGTAGAAATAGGAGCGTAATTTTTTGCGAAAATATTTTTTGTTAGAAATTAAGTGTAGGCACTATTGTTGGTATAGCCCATTAATATAATATAATTACTATGTTCAGACAAATGAATGTGTGTGTTCCTTATACCTCGTACAAGTTAACATTTTGTGCTCATTTTTGTTTATTATCATTTTTAAATTAGGCTAGTCGTTTCAATTTCTGCTTTAAAATAGTAAGCAATCAGTTGTTTTTAGGTTTAGAATGTAATGTTTGAATTTTAAAACTTTTTTGCTAATAATGTACAGCATAGCCGACAGATACATTCACTATATTTGTTTTCATAGGCTTCATACTACACATTTTTTGGAGGACCGTATGGGGCAGGATGTGGAATAACATAGTTTGCACTGTAAACCCTAACGCTTAAAATAATTAATTGGTTTGAGTAGAGCCAACACAAATTAAACAAATTAATTTTGAGTATTTAGAACTTTCTTTTACTTTTGAGTTCTCAAAAGACACATTTTAAGTCATCTGAACTGTTTCATTGTTTTGAGTTTCTTTTAATTTAGACCAACTTAAATTTAACCAAACCTGGGATTTCTATTTCCCAGCATGCTTTGCCATGACACTCAAAAGGGACAGTAAATGGCAAAATTAAGTGTTATATTATGTTTTTTGGAGCAAGATTAGCGTTAAGTGGGAGATTTAGTAGTGTTTAATCTTTTGTTATGCTCCATTTAGGGGCTCGAGTAGGGCCTGAGCTTAGATTCAGAGCATATATATGTTAAATGTATTATATTGCTGTCATCATTCAGCAAGAGATATGCTAATGCTTCCAAAGCATTGTGTAACCAATTAGCAAGGTGGCATTTATTGAATTAGCTAGTTATAGCTAGTCAAGTTTCCACTACTAAAAGATTACATGATATGTTTAAGCTATTAGCTAACTCAAATTTATCTAATTTATTTATTATTTGATATTTCAAGTTCAGAGTAGAGATGGAACGATCACCGGTTTCACGATAAACCACTATAAAATGTACTGCCGGTTAGTATTATCCAAGCGGCAACCTCCCCCAGTTTCTCTTGAAGCCAATACGGAAGTGACATAAACTGCAATTCATCGATTGGCCACTAGGGACAGGCTCCAAAAGGGAGCAGAATCTCATTGAGCCCCATGTTAAAATGCCCAACTTAACAGCAGAAAAAAACATGTTTACAGCCTGGTAAAAATTGTGGTTTTGGTCTATATAGCTAATTTTTCCCTTCATGACAACTGTGAGGGGGGTGAATATATTTCATTCGTTTACATTATATAAAGCCTTAAAGTTCTGCATAATTAAGGGCGTGGCCACTGAGTGACAGGTGGATAGCTGTTTGTCTGCAGTCTGTTAGTCATCACTTAACCTCAACTCCGTCACATCCCGCCTCTTTGCCCATTTTCAGTTATCCGGGAGTGACACGCGATGACACGCTGCCAAGATGGCAACGACCAGCTCGACCCTACTTTACGCTTCCGAACTGCTCTTCAGAATCCTATGGGTGACATCACGGACACCAAGTCCATATTTTTTTACAGTCTTATCGTTTAAAATTTAATTACCATTAAAATTGTGTTTGATTATCGTGACTTTGAAAACTTGCGGTAAATCCTGTCCAGCCAGCATCAGTCTGGTGCAGGCGCTGCGTTGTTTTTTAATCGAGAAGAAATAGCGGAAGGCAGTGAGAGCGCTCAGGGATTTTTCAGCTTTCTAAAAGGACCAAATCTGAGGTGTGGTCATATTTTGGCTTTTACAAAAGTCCTGAGGGAAAATTAATCGAGGACGGTCACCCTGTCTGCAGAACATGCAAAATGAAAGACGCTGCAACAGGGGGAAACGCTTCAAATCTGCAGAGTTTTTGTGACCATCACCCACTGTTGTATAGTGAACTCAAGGCAAGTTAAGTTTAACCTCAATACCAAAACTACGTCTGGGAAATAATTGGACACAAATTGTTGTTTTGAGTTGAAATATTTTATCTCACTCACTTGAAATTAACGTTTTTTTTTACCACATAAATAATTACGGGGACATATTGAATTAAGATCTTACCTTAATGTTTTAAGTATTACCTGTTTATAAATCCCCATTTTGTGTACACAACAATCGTCCAGACAAGATGATCACAACAATATTATAGTATTAATAGTAAAGTCCTCTGATTTCAATACAATCAAAAATAGAGATGCAAGACGGCAAGTTGCATTTGAATGAAACGAGAGAGCGCGTCCGTTGTGATGCATGGATGTGTGCTGTGTTATAATGCGCTGCTATTGACAATGGCCATTATAAAGGAAGGAAATCCCACAGAATAGAATCTTGCTTAAAAAAAGTGCATAGAGCTGCTTGTTTTTTATTTGTTGTTTGTTGATTTTCAAATATAAAACTTGTTAAAATGTTTTCAGCATGTGCATCTGTTCTTTTTGAACACTTTCATCTCATTTTAACAAAACCGTGATATGTTGATAATCGTGATAATTTTGGTCATTATAATCATGATATGAAATTTTCATACCATCCCATCCCTAGTTCAGAGCAATTAAAATGTATGATTACAAAATAAAAATCTGCAAGTTCTGCTTATTTAAACTTTATATTTCTTAACTTAAAAAATGAGTCAATCTTTTTGAGTTTGGCAGCTTATTTGGGTTTACAGTGTGCCTTTGTTTGGAAGTAAGGAGTGAAATAAATATGAAATTGAGATTTTACTCCATTGTAAAGCACATCCCTTCACAATTACAACTTACAAACTCTTAAGTAGAAAGCACCTTCATAGACTTAAAGGATGCACAACCGCACCTCCACAAGTGACCGAGGCTGTTTTCCGGTCAGATGTTTGCTCCGAATGCCTGTACTAGGACTTTGTCCAACATTCTTGCCTTTACGCCAACATCTTATAAGAATCCATAAAATATCAATGGAGTACTTTCCGCTTTGAGTAATTAATTTGCAGCACCCATGAACTTCATAAACAACAACAACAACAACAGCAGCACACTGGCCTGAAGGAATGTGAACTTGACCCGTACTTCACTGGGCAGACTGTACAGAGCCAGATGAATCATGTCATTAACACACCGTGCTGCTCTTATGTGGCATATTGACCTGATATTCAGTCGCTTTTACCAGAGTGTAATGGCACAGCTACTGTCATTCACAGGTCAACAGACTGCAAAACAGAACAAGGCATGATTTGATGCCACTGCTTTCAGGATTTAAAAGGCTACCTTTTATTTACACAGTTTCTACTAGGGCTGGGTATCGATTCAGATGTTCCAATCCGATTCAATTTCGATTCGCAAGCTCTCAAATCAATTCGATTTCGATTCTCGATTCGATTTTGATTCCCATTTCGATTTACGATTCAACTCAATGAATATAGATTTATTACAAATACTATATATATAAAAAAAGAACAGTGAACATAAGTTTAGAGTTAAGAGCCACAAACCTATACACTCACCTAAAGGATTATTAGGAACACCATACTAATACTGTGTTTGACCCCCTTTCGCCTTCAGAACTGCCTTTATTCTACGTGGCATTGATTCAACAAGGTGCTGAAAGCATTCTTTAGAAATGTTGGCCCATATTGATAGGATAGCATCTTGCAGTTGATGGAGATTTGTGGGATGCACATCCAGGGCACGAAGCTCCCGTTCCACCACATCCCAAAGATGCTCTATTGGGTTGAGATCTGGTGACTGTGGGGGCCATTTTAGTACAGTGAACTCATTGTCATGTTCAAGAAACCAATTTGAAATGATTCGAGCTTTGTGACATGGTGCATTATCCTGCTGGAAGTAGCCATCAGAGGATGGGTACATGGTGGTCATAAAGGGATGGACATGGTCAGAAACAATGCTCAGGTAGGCTGTGGTATTTAAACGATGCCCAATTGGCACTAAGGGGCCTAAAGTGTGCCAAGAAAACATCCCCCACACCATTACACCACCACCACCAGCCTGCACAGTGGTAACAAGGCATGATGGATCCATGTTCTCATTCTGTTTACGCTAAATTCTGACTCTACCATCTGAATGTCTCAACAGAAATCGAGACTCATCAGACCAGGCAACATTTTTCCAGTCTTCAACTGTCCAATTTTGGTGAGCTCGTGCAAATTGTAGCCTCTTTTTCCTATTTGTAGTGGAGATGAGTGGTACCCGGTGGGGTCTTCTGCTGTTGTAGCCCATCCGCCTCAAGGTTGTGCGTGTTGTGGCTTCACAAATGCTTTGCTGCATACCTCGGTTGTAACGAGTGGTTATTTCAGTCAAAGTTGCTCTTCTATCAGCTTGAATCAGTCGGCCCATTCTCCTCTGACCTCTAGCATCAACAAGGCATTTTCGCCCGCAGGACTGCCGCATACTGGATGTTTTTCCCTTTTCACACCATTCTTTGTAAACTCTAGAAATGGTTGTGCGTGAAAATCCCAGTAACTGAGCAGATTGTGAAATACTCGTCTGGCACCAACAACCATGCCACGCTCAAAATTGCTTAAATCACCTTTCTTTCCCATTCTGACATTCAGTTTGGAGTTCAGGAGATTGTCTTGACCAGGACCACACCCCTAAATGCATTGAAGCAACTGCCATGTGATTGGTTGATTAGATAATTGCATTAATGAGAAATTGAACAGGTGTTCCTAATAATCCTTTAGGTGAGTGTATATTAAACTTTTTATTTTATCTCAGAGGTATTTTATACAATTTTGTTTTTATGGATATTTTGATATATTTTTTCTAAAACATAAAAAGGTTATTGGATGATTTGCATCAATTTTCAGTACACGACAAGCTTTTCTTGCGATTTTGCCGCCCGTTGTGTGTGCACCACAGCACACATTGTACCACGGCAACGAACAACAATACCTTAACGTGCAGACTTACGTGGACTAACTTTTATTTGAGGAAATCTGTTTATAATATAGGCTATTAGCTTTGAATTATTGGTCCTGCACTGCCTATTGACTTAGTTGATTTGAATATGTCTATAATGGCTAACGTATGTGCTTAAGTGAACGCTCAAGTTTAATACAATGATCATAATGCAAGGCAAGCATTCGTATGTGTGTGATCTATTAATAGCGGTGGTTGTCCTCGGCTGTGGGGGTGTTGCAATGTCTGGGTGATGTCTCATCAAATGGTTGCGCAGATTTATAGCATTACTACAGCATTTCACCTCAAAATTACAAAGGTCGACAACGCACTGGAAGCCACCATTTAAGCACTGAATGAATGACATGCGCGCCTCTGGCTCCAAGGCAAGGTAACATCGCACAAGGCAAATAAGAGAGTGACATCTAGTGGAGAAGACTAGATTTACGTTAATCTTATGTTTAATGTTTGCGGAAATAAATATGGAAAAAATCGATTCGTGGCCTTTGGGAATCGATTTTGAATCGACCACATTTTAAAAAAACAATTAATTGAAAAGATTTTTTTTTTGTTGCCCAGCCCTAGTTTCTACGCATCGGTAGAAAAGCCAAAGCCTGAGATTTAGGTTTAAAACTGTCCAAACAAGCCAGTACAACTAAAAGCATATTTTAAAAAATCCTTTACTCAATCCTTTACTACAGTCACCAAAATGAAAATTGGAATATTGGTCTTTATTATATATGATTTATCCATTTACATCTTTTTTATTCTTGTGCACGTTTTTTTTATTTTTTTTATTATATATATATTATATGTTATTATATATATATATATATATATATATATATATATATATATATATATATATATATATACACACATACATACACACTCACCTAAAGGATTATTAGGAACACCTGTTCAATTTCTCATTAATGCAATTATCTAATCAACCAATCACATGGCAGTTGCTTCAATGCATTTAGGGGTGTGGTCCTGGTCAAGACAATCTCCTGAACTCCAAACTGAATGTCAGAATGGGAAAGAAAGGTGATTTAAGCAATTTTGAGCGTGGCATGGTTGTTGGTGCCAGACGGGCCGGTCTGAGTATTTCACAATCTGCTCAGTTACTGGGATTTTCACGCACAACCATTTCTAGAGTTTACAAAGAATGGTGTGAAAAGGGAAAAACATCCAGTATGCGGCAGTCCTGTGGGCGAAAATGCCTTGTTGATGCTAGAGGTCAGAGGAGAATGGGCCGACTGATTCAAGCTGATAGAAGAGCAACTTTGACTGAAATAACCACTCATTACAACCGAGGTATGCAGCAAAGCATTTGTGAAGCCACAACACGCACAACCTTGAGGCGAATGGGCTACAACAGCAGAAGACCCCACCGGGTACCACTCATCTCCACTACAAATAGGAAAAAGAGGCTACAATTTGCACAAGCTCACCAAAATTGGACCGTTGAAGACTGGAAAAATGTTGTCTCGATTTCTGTTGAGACATTCAGATGGTAGAGTCAGAATTTGGTGTAAACAGAATGAGAACATGGATCCATCATGC
Source organism: Rhinogobio ventralis (assembly GCA_039654625.1). Lineage (NCBI taxonomy): Eukaryota > Metazoa > Chordata > Actinopteri > Cypriniformes > Gobionidae > Rhinogobio > Rhinogobio ventralis. The sequence goes on from CM077202.1 coordinate 6,227,748, forward strand.
CTTGTTACCACTGTGCAGGCTGGTGGTGGTGGTGTAATGGTGTGGGGGATGTTTTCTTGGCACACTTTAGGCCCCTTAGTGCCAATTGGGCATCGTTTAAATGCCACGGCCTACCTGAGCATTGTTTCTGACCATGTCCATCCCTTTATGACCACCATGTACCCATCCTCTGATGCCTACTTCCAGCAGGATAATGCACCATGTCACAAAGCTCGAATCATTTGAAATTGGTTTCTTGAACATGACAATGAGTTCACTGTACTAAAATGGCCCCCACAGTCACCAGATCTCAACCCAATAGAGCATCTTTGGGATGTGGTGGAACGGGAGCTTCGTGCCCTGGATGTGCATCCCACAAATCTCCATCAACTGCAAGATGCTATCCTATCAATATGGGCCAACATTTCTAAAGAATGCTTTCAGCACCTTGTTGAATCAATGCCACGTAGAATTAAGGCAGTTCTGAAGGCGAAAGGGGGTCAAACACAGTATTAGTATGGTGTTCCTAATAATCCTTTAGGTGAGTGTATATATATATATATATATATAAAACTTAGGGCTGGATGATAAATCGAAAAGAAATTGAAACCGAAATTCAGAACCTCTAACCGGCATAATTTTCCTGTGCCGGATATTTAGTTTTTTTTAATCCTGTTAATACTTTCAGCGGCATGAAATTAACATGTAGGCGAACTCAAACGCCAGTCAACACACATACAGACAGAGATTGCTTTCACTTGCATCCTCATGAAAGTGTCAGTTGTATGCGTTTAAAGGCTTGCCAGTTTGAACATTCAAGCGATTTTACACCATTCAAGAACGACAATATGGAAAACATCGCACTTCAGTGCTCACAGCTTTTCTGTGACAGAGAGCCGAGTCATGTCTCTGACAATGCGCGAGCCCTGATGCCAGATCACTTTCACTTGCGTCTTCACTAAAATGTGTCAATTGTATGCGTTTTAAGGCTTGTCAGTTTGGACATGCAAGCGATTTTAGACCATCGGATGTGTATTATTATATTGAACTAATGTCTGATATATTGTGGCACACACGAACACTCATACAGACAGCTCGCACATCACGTGAACATCGCGCGCACTGAGAAACATTCAGGAGCGCAGAAACTCATCAACGCTGTCCTGTGATTTATCACTAAAATAGCTTTGAAACTCAACAGTTATAGCATAGATTTTTCTACTTTTGAACTACCACACACAGCTTCACAATTAATAGAGAGACGGTATGACTAATTCCAGACGCAATTGCCCTCTCATTAATGCATTAAAAAATTGACTGTGACTATGCTAATTTATCTGTGTCCCGGTTCAAAGCTTGGGCTTTCAAGCTTCAATTATTTTAAAATTACAAGGATAAGAAATGCACTCTTTCATTAGAAAAAAATATCCCAACTTTAATATTTGAGCATATTTACAGTACAAACCTTGTCAGTAAACTATGGGCGGGGAATACCCCGAAAATACCTCCCCACATCTGAATTTCATGTGGCACATTCACACGGGATAAGCTAAGCCTGTGATTTTACTCAAATTTACTGAGTTATCTCCCGGATGTCTTGTCGTTTTTGCTCTTCTGATGGTTTTCAGCTTTCTCTCACTGCAAATTGTATAGTTGTATGGTGTAAAGCAATATGACCCAGCACACAAAATACAATCAAAACACTCCAACGCAGCCTCCATTCTTTGCGAAAGATGGATAAAAAGGCGCACAGGAAACAAAGACCTTGAAAAAAATTATATACGACCCCACCAAATCCTGGCCAAATCACAGAGATGCCGATTCGCACAGGACTAATATTTTCACAGGACCTCTGTGTTCAGCGAAATATGGTAGCTCATTTGCAGGGGGAATTTTTACTTTACAAATTACAGATTTACAAATGACATGACCGATTCGCATGGGATTAAGATCACAGACAACCTCCGCAATTATTACAAATGACTATCGGTCACCAGGTAATACTAATCCGGTGTGAATAGGGCTTTTAACAGATAACTGAAACTTTGAAGTGAAAGAAGTAGCAGATTGAAGTAGGCTCGAAAGAGTACAGTATACACAATGTGTAACATAATAGAAACGCTTACAAATATACACCTCTTGGTTAGTGTCTGATTGAAAAACAGTGTTTCCCATCTCTAACAGATACACATGCACTTATCTGCCTCATGCATCACACAGACAGTGAGACACACAATCTCATGAAATACATTGTCGGTAGATGTGCTTGTCGCCTTGTACTATCCAAAAATCTGTTTAAAAGTCACTGTGTTCTATTTGTCCACATCATTAAAGTGTGTCCAAAACACGACAACTCTGTTTGAAATATCAATATTGCATTGATCAACATTAGCCTGGTTTCTAGAGCTGCACAAATAATCGTTAAAAGATTGCAATCTCAATTCAAACACCCACGCAATCTTATTTCTAAATGACAATGAGTCCGCTATGTCCATTACCATGGCTGTTTCACGTCGTATTTTGTCTCTGCCCGTGTTAATGAATGAGAGGGTCGGTCGTCACGCTTCCATTCCAATGTGAACGCTCTCGTTCATTGATATGGGCAGCGAAACCAGCAGTGAAACATGCTTTAAACCAAAGACTTTAGAAACTTTTTAAAGTACGATCATCGCGCTGCAGCATTAAAATCTACGTTTGCCCTACCGCTAACCTGGAGAGAGCAACTGCCATGTAAATGTACAGTAATGAAGCAGCTTCACAAACAGTTTTCAACCACACATTATCATTATTTATATTACAAACATTTAAATAACAGGGGACAAATGTGTACTGGGATAAACGTTTATAGTCGACTAGTCTCTGGTCATGGACTATAGAGGGCGCAACAGGATAAGAAATCTTTGAAGTCCACTTTTACATGACAAATAAATGCATACTCTGAGAGCGCTTCACAAGATATGTTTGATTATACCATCTGGATGCTCAAAATTGATTGAGTGAATGCACATTTTAAACAGCTTATTGTCCACGTAAGTTAATCTGCGATTAACGAATGCACTGCTGAATTATGACGAACACACAAAAATAGTAGCATGCACATCACACGCAGATCACATGCACACCACACACACACAGAATCATTCAGTAGCACAGAAATGTACCGTCAACACTTTTATTGATTAATCACAGAACAGCTTAGAAACTGAAAAGTTCTAGCATATATTTCTTAGTAACTAAAACCCACAGCTTCACTATTAGTAGAAAGATTACCAGGTAGAATTAATTCACACGCAATCGCTCTCTCACTAATGCATTCATATAAATGTAATCTTTACTCTGATACTTTATCTGTATCTGATTTAGAACGAGCAGAAATCTGTGAGAAATATAACAACCCAAAGACAAAAGAACTGATATAAGCTGTTATGTATGAGCAATAGCCTTGTGGCCAGCGCTGTCATATGCCAGAAAACTCACGTTCATTCTCAGCTCGAGGTTCAGGGTTATTTGTTCATCAATGACGTCATCATGTGGACTTAAAAAAAAATCTTTCAACCCCTAGCAACAAGAGAAAGTGTTTGTCATTGAATCATGCATTCAAGAGATTCAGCCACAAACGCAAGTCTTTATGAATGAGACACTGACTCCTTCATTCAAATTTTTTTTTTTATATTTAAAAAAAAAAAAATTGTTATATGCATGAAACAAAAATAATCCTGATTCTCAATTTATCCAGAATCGTGCAGCTCTACTGGTTTCCATTACAAACTTTTGTGATATTTTCTAAATGTCGATAAAAAACTATTGCAAAATGACAGCGCTTCCATTAAACAATGTTATGCGACTAAAACAGAATTTTTTCCTCTCAAGATAAGTAATTCCAAAAATCATGCCAATGGATGTTGGTAGGTTCCCCTTTCATTGGTCGAGGACCGCCCAAGAGGACGTTTGACTGACATGTAACGCTACCAATCACAGTTCGTTTTGTTCCGTGTCATGTTTAGGGGCGTGTAAACGAAAAGTCGATGTCCCTGCAATAACAGACTGGCGTGCATCTATAAATTATTCATTCAAGAACGTTGTGTAAGTTCCGCGAGGGACTTCTTCCACGAAGGAGTTTGGCGTCACGGCATTTGTTTCCAGGCGGACCGTTAAAGAACACAACACACGTCTCGCGGGCATCCTGTAGAATTCAACCAATCAGATGACGACTTTGAAACTCCTGAAGTGCTTCCAGATAAGTGTACCATATGCATCAGACATTCAGCCAATGGGCCGTGGACATGAGGTCTGAGGCTCAGATTATCCAAGCATTAATGGCAAGAAAAGCCCCTTATACCTGGGAGCGGCCACGTATGAGGTGTTTCTGGGTCTTTCTCCCTCCTATCTGCCTATTTGTTGTTTAGAATCCAGTATTCCTGTAATTATTTTGTCTTTTATGAGTTTAATAAAGAACTCGGTCTCGTCAGTTGACCTGTAAATGCGAAAAAACTGTTTCCATTGCAGTTTTGCGAAATATTCCTTTTTCGAATTGCCAGAAAAACCACCTCAAATGACATGCCTATATGTCACTATAAAGTCAAACCAAATGAAGAAATGTACCGCAAACAACACTAAAACATATTATGGGTCAATGACGAATAAGACATTTTAAATCTAATTTAACTCACACATTCCAAGTTCTTAGAAATTCATTTTTTGTATTCAAAATAGTATTACGTTTAAAAAAAATAAAAAATAAAAATGTTACACTTTACTTCATTCTTGTAAAGTTTTAATTTAATAGGGCTGCACGATATATATCGTTTTGGCATCGATATCGCGATGTGCGCATCCGCGATAATCACAGGATGTACGATGTCAAGTTTAGGGATCGTAGTTGATCCGTAATCCGTACAGGCCAGCTGCTCCCCGGTTCACAATGCATGTTATTGCACCTGAATACTGTCAATTTAACATAAACATAAAGCACTGCTTGTTTTAATCTTTATTTTATTGTATTTATCTATGCTTGTAATTTGTTTATTATTTTCTATGCAGATTCAATCCAACAAAGTCACCCCAATTGCTCTAGAATGATTAATTATTTTCAAATAGAGCACTTTAAATCATCTGGTTAAATTGTTTTAATAATCACAATATATATCGCAGAAAAATTTAATATCGCAAATGTTAGACATGTGCCGGTATACGGTAATACGATATATCACGATAATGAACATGCACGTTATCGTGGTCACTTCAAAATACCGTGATTAATTATTACGAATTATTCCGATTTTTAGAATGCATTTTAAGAATACTTTACCCATCTACCATTTAAAATAAACAACACCGCTGCATGCTGTCAAAGAGGAAGGCGCACATATCTAAACAAACCCAACACGCATGAGCAGCGCATGGCGAGTGAAGGAGACGCACTGAATGACAGTGCACATTCACTCTCTGACAGCAGATGGCGCTGATGGAACAGCAGAAATGCAGCCGTTTCTCTGGAAACCTCGTAAACAAAGCAGACTGGTGCTACTAAACAGTATTTAAATGTTTCAAACAGCCATTCAGTTTTCTGTATTCGCTACGGTGCTCATCACCAAATACTTAATATTTAAAGACTTAAGGCTATTTATTTTCAAACTTAAACATTTGATATATTTTAATCTGGACTACATGCCCTAAATATCGTTTGAATATGTTCTGATTCTTTATTGTTCAGTCACACACTTTACAATAAGGCTCCATTATTTAACATTAGTTAATTCATTAGTTAACAGACTGACAATAAAAAATACTTCTAAAGCATTTATTAATCTTAGTTAAATGTAAATTTCAACATTTAATAACACATAATTAAAATACAAAAGTTGTAACTGTATTATTTAATGGACCTGAGCTAACATTAACAGTTGCATTTGTAAGTATTTTTTAACTGATGTTATCAAAGAAAAATAACTTTGTAACAAATGTAGCTATTTGCTCTTTGTTAATGTTACCTTATTGTTCTTTATAATTCTTTTGCACTTTAATCTGTTTGAAATATTTGTTTACTTTATACATTTTTGTGTATTGCTATATTGTATTTAAATGTTCAGTTATTTTTGTTATAAGAAAAAGTTATTAAACCTGTTATAGTATGACAACACTTTTTTTGCAACTTATTTCAATATCGTGATAATACCGTATACCGTGATAAAAGCTTTTAGCAATGTAGCTTTAGCCCAATTTTTTTTAAATGACTCTTAGAAAAATCGAATTAGTTATTCCAAACCAAGGCTAAATTAAAAAAGCCCAATGTGCCCAAAATGAATGTCAACCAAGATTTTTTATTTTTTTTTTCTAACTGATTGGACTTCCTGTAGTGAACAATAAAAAAAAAAAAGTAAAGATTTTCACTGAGTGAAACCGAGATCTCAAAATATTTGTGATTTCTAACTCCAACTTCCTCTCTGTGTATCTGTCATTTAAATTATCAACACAACATCAGTATCTCTGTCTCACTATTGCATCTAAACTACCTAAAATTGTCCTAGACACCACTAACACACCATGGAAATGGCCTAGCAACACCCTAGCAACCACATCTTTCAACATTCAAGTCTCTCTTCAAAACTACTACTGAAGTATCCATTTCATTCCAATGAGAGATTTACTGTAATACTAAGTTACGACTGAGGTAAAAAATTCACAGCCATTGCCTTCACCATCTGACCAGCGGAAATGTGCTGCTAGCAACATGCATCCCACCTCATATGCCGCGTCCGTGGAAGTGCAAGTGGATCACAGCAGATTTAGATGAGATTGAATGAAAATGTGTTCTTTAATCAGTCACTAATGCTCATCCACCTAAATCAACTTCCTGAAGATTACAGGAATTAACTCACACCAGACAATTAGTCTCACCCTTTTAGAAAAATTTACAGAATTCAATTTAAAAAATAATCATGTGCTCTAAATATTAAGCAAGAACACAGTACATGTAGGGATTTGATAGGTACACTCTTTCAAATGATGTTATAATGTGTGACCAAGCACAAGGAAGACTCTTGATGAAAGTGCGCAGATCATGCAAATAAAACTGTATTACCTTTTGATCGACTATGGAGCAGACCAAATCCTTCACAGAATTGAGTGACAGATCGTGTGGCTCCAGGGTGACCATCTCCCTGGTAAGTCCGATCTGAAGGAGGAAGGACACTCCATGAAGGGAGCTTGTGGGGCTCGGGACACTGTGATTCCCATTGGAGAGGCGGACGTAGAGTGGCACCGGAGGGCTGGGTGATGGAGAGGGGGTTGGGGGTGCAGTCTGATGCTGAGAGTGGACGAAGGGTTTAGGTAAGGTCAGAGGAGAGGTGCTACTACTGGCAGACATTAGTTACCTCCACGGGTTGAAAGTAAACTGTAAAACGGACAAGCTTGGAAACCGTGGCCGATATCCAGGTTGTGTTTTTAATTAAACACAATATTATTCTGTCCTAAGGCAGGTGAACAGAACTGCCACAGTCATGTGCAATCCGTGGTGTATAAGAAGCAAGGAATAAGGCGCCTTTTTTCTGCTACGTCACCCTCTAAAAACATGCATTCTGGATAGCATATGCATGGCTGTGTCTGTGCATTATCCAGCATGTGTAGCACATGTTGAATTGATAGAGTGTCACTGCACGGCTGAGCTATCAGGATGCCAGCGTGAGGCTTGACAAAGCGGTTTCCATTGTAATCCAGCTCTTCATATCTGTTTGAAACAAAAAACAGATTCAAGTCTTTATTCCACAATTCCCTGACTGGGAGCTACAGTACTCATTCATTAAGCGAGTTATTGAATATCCAAATCAGAGTGTTAATTGTATTCTGAAAGAGTTTTGCACATTTTTGTCTTTTGCCATGAAGAACTCCAGCTCACATCTGGCAGCACATCTGGAGACCCTCCCACTGTAGATCACATAACTGGCACAAGACCACAAATACCAGCAAAACAAGTTATACAATGTCTTTGTTCCAGCTTTATCATAGTGCATCATGAACAACTGAATCTCAAGGCGAAATAAATCTAACAGATACACAGAACAGAAGAGGAAAAGAGAGCAACACATACCTTTAATGCTGGAAAGGCGTTTCCCTAACAAGTGAAGAGATGAGAAAAGCTTACTATCAATGGAAAACGAGGACTTGAAAGCTTCGGGGTTTCTTTTTGAAAGCTTCTGGGGTTTAATTTAGGCAGTTAATCATCGCTCGGTTATAAACTCCGTTACATGAGCTCGATTTGAAAACTTTCTAACCTCTTTTCATGTCACATTACACGCGTCTCAATATGTGCTCTCCATCTCCGCGGGCAAATAACAAGGCGGCATAGACAGAGAAAGTAAAGCCTGGAGGAAATGGCAGGTCTGTCGAGCTGAAGAAGTGAAGTTGAGCTTCATAAGTGCAGAAATGTTTTTCTCTTTCTCTCACTGCTGTACGCGCATGTCTCTCACGCGCAGTTTCCGTTATGTGAGCGCGGAGCGAGTGTTCGCGCCCTCTAGCGGCGTCATTCCACGGCCACTATGACGCAATGACGCTTTATAGCGTCCTGAATGTTACATTGCAGCGATCTGTGATTATCCACAAAGCTCAAACTGTTCATGCTCATCATAATTATAGCATTGATTACAAATATATTACTATTATGTAAATGGAACGGGTCAGTAGTTATTTGAAATATAAAAATTTAAAAAAAAAAACTTGATTAATGCATCATATTCCAATACACATTAACTAATGACCTGTATACTGTCTAATACCTTTATGACTGCACTGTATAGTGACTGTTAATGAACTAATTATAGCTACAATTAAGTTTTAATTGTATGTAAATTTACATAGACTTAATATTAATAATAAAAAGATAACGGTTTGTTTAACAGCATGGGCACCCTGACTGGTCTGCGGCTATGCACAACATACACAACAAACTGCGATGCACTGTGTACTCTAACACCTTTCTATCAGAACCAGCATTAACTTCTTGAGCAATTTGAGCTACAGTAGCTCGTCTGTTTGATCGGACCACACGGGCCAGCCTTCGATCCCCACGTGCAGCAATGAGCCTTGGCCGCCCATGACCCTGTCGCCGGTTCACCACTGTTCCTTCCTTGGAGCACTTTTGATAGATACTGACCACTGCAGACCGGGAACACCCCACAAGAGCTGCAGTTTTGGAAATGCTCTGACCCAGTCTTCTAGCCATCACAATTTGGCCCTTGTCAAACTCGCTCAAATCCTTACGCTTGCCCATTTTTCCTGCTTCTACCACATCAGCTTTGAGAACAAAATGTTCACTTGCTGCCTAATATATCCCACCCATTAAAAGGTGCCGTAATGAAGAGATAATCAGTGTTATTCACTTCACCTGTCTATGTATGTGTATGTAACAGTTTGTTAGTTAATAACGGTTTAATAACTTTTAATAACAATAATAAGTTTGTATATTACAAGGTGTATGTAAACTCCTGATCATCACAATTATAAATTATCACTACAGATGTACTGTATAAAATTTACCATGGGATAACTATAATAATATTTGAGAACGAGTATAAAATTAAAGGTGCAGAGTAAGAATAACTATTACAAGAATCATTATAAATGGAGAAATCGGTCTGATTATATTACACACATTAAAAGATGCACTGAAAAACAAAGGCAGGGGAGTGATGAGGTGCCATAAAAAAAATCAAACCAATCATAGCATAAATTAAATAAAATGTAAATAGACTAAAAGTGAAAATCATTTGAACTTTATTGCTTTCATTCATTAAATCCATACAGACGATTAATGACAGTCAGTATTGTGGGAAAGAGTGGTCTATGTTCTTAGCCCAGGCCATCAATCCTCCACTGATGTCCTTCACAGTGATCTGCTCAATTTCTAGGCCAGACATTTTCTCCAGGAGCTGAACTGCCTTCTGGGAATCATTGCCAAGTTTGCACACCACAAACACTATAAGACAATAAAGGTAAACATAAACAGAGACAATATAAGCTTATTCAATCTCATTCACTCTAATCATACAGCATACAAAGAAGCTTCTTTTACCAAATTTCATACATATACACTCACCTAAAGGATTATTAGGAACACCTGTTCAATTTCTCATTAATGCAATTATCTGATCAACCAATCACATGGCAGTTGCTTCAATGCATTTAGGGGTGTGGTCCTGGTCAAGACAATCTCCTGAACTCCAAACTGAATGTCAGAATGGGAAAGAAAGGTGATTTAAGCAATTTTGAGCGTGGCATGGTTGTTGGTGCCAGACGGGCCCGTCTGAGTATTTCACAATCTGCTCAGTTACTGGGATTTTCACGCACAACCAGTTCTAGAGTTTACAAAGAATGGTGTGAAAAAGGAAAAACATCCAGTATGCGGCAGTCCTGTGGGCGAAAATGCCTTGTTGATGCTAGAGGTCAGAGGAGAATGGGCCGACTGATTCAAGCTGATAGAAGAGCAACTTTGACTGAAATAACCACTCGTTACAACCGAGGTATGCAGCAAAGCATTTGTGAAGCCACAACACGCACAACCTTGAGGCGGATGGGCTACAACAGCAGAAGACCCCACCGGGTACCACTCATCTCCACTACAAATAGGAAAAAGAGGCTACAATTTGCACAAGCTCACCAAAATTGGACAGTTGAAGACTGGAAAAATGTTGCCTGGTCTGATGAGTCTCGATTTCTGTTGAGACATTCAGATGGTAGAGTCAGAATTTAGCGTAAACAGAATGAGAACATGGATCCATCATGCCTTGTTACCACTGTGCAGGCTGGTGGTGGTGGTGTAATGGTGTGGGGGATGTTTTCTTGGCACACTTTAGGCCCCTTAGTGCCAATTGGGCATAGTTTAAATGCCACGGCCTACCTGAGCATTGTTTCTGACCATGTCCATCCCTTTATGACCACCATGTACCCATCCTCTGATGGCTACTTCCAGCAGGATAATGCACCATGTCACAAAGCTCGAAATCATTTCAAATTGGTTTGTCAATGAGTTCACTGTACTAAAATGGCCCCCACAGTCACCAGATCTCAACCCAATAGAGCATCTTTGGGATGTGGTGGAACGGGAGCTTCATGCCCTGGATGTGCATCCCACAAATCTCCATCAACTGCAAGATGCTATCCTATCAATATGGGCCAACATTTCTAAAGAATGCTTTCAGCACCTTGTTGAATCAATGCCACGTAGAATTAAGGCAGTTCTGAAGGCGAAAGGGGGTCAAACACAGTATTAGTATGGTGTTCATAATAATCCTTTAGGTGAGTGTATACAGGTGCTGGTCATATAATTAGAATATCATCAACAAGTTGATTTCACTAATTCCATTCAAAAAGTGAAACTTGTATATTATATTCATTCATTACACACAGACTGATATACACTCACCTAAAGGATTATTAGGAACACCATACTAATACTGTGTTTGACCCCCTTTCGCCTTCAGAACTGCCTTAATTCTACGTGGCATTGATTCAACAAGGTGCTGAAAGCATTCTTTAGAAATGTTGGCCCATATTGATAGGATAGCATCTTGCAGTTGATGGAGATTTGTGGGATGCACATCCAGGGCACGAAGCTCCCGTTCCACCACATCCCGAAGATGCTCTATTGGGTTGAGATCTGGTGACTGTGGGGGCCATTTTAGTACAGTGAACTCATTGTCATGTTCAAGAAACCAATTTGAAATGATTCAAGCTTTGTGACATGGTGCATTATCCTGTTGGAAGTAGCCATCAGAGGATGGGTACATGGTGGTCATAAAGGGATGGACATGGTCAGAAACAATGCTCAGGTAGGCCGTGGCATTTAAACGATGCCCAATTGGCACTAAGGGGCCTAAAGTGTGCCAAGAAAACACCCCCACACCATTACACCACCACCACCACCAGCCTGCACAGTGGTAACAAGGCATGATGGATCCATGTTCTCATTCTGTTTACACCAAATTCTGACTCTACCATCTGAATGTCTCAACAGAAATCGAGACTCATCAGACCAGGCAACATTTTTCCAGTCTTCAACTGTCCAATTTTGGTGAGCTCGTGCAAATTGTAGCCTCTTTTTCCTATTTGTAGTGGAGATGAGTGGTACCCGGTGGGGTCTTCTGCTGTTGTAGCCCAACCGCCTCAAGGTTGTGCGTGTTGTGGCTTCACAAATGCTTTGCTGCATACCTCGGTTGTAACGAGTGGTTATTTCAGTCAAAGTTGCTCTTCTATCAGCTTGAATCAGTCGGCCCATTCTCTTCTGACCTCAACAAGGCATTTTCGCCCACAGGACTGCCGCATACTGGATGTTTTTCCCTTTTCACACCATTCTTTGTAAACTCTAGAAATGGTTGTGCGTGAAAATCCCAGTAACTGAGCAGATTGTGAAATACTCAGACCGGCCCGTCTGGCACCAACAACCATGCCCCGCTCAAAATTGCTTAAATCACCTTTCTTTCCCATTCTGACATTCAGTTTGGAGTTCAGGAGATTGTCTTGACCAGGACCACACCCCTAAATGCATTGAAGCAACTGCCATGTGATTGGTTGATTAGATAATTGCATTAATGAGAAATTGAACAGGTGTTCCTAATAATCCTTTAGGTGAGTGTATTTCAAATGTTTATTTCTTTTAATTTTGATTATTATAACTGACAACTAAGGAAAATCCCAAATTCAGTATCTCAGAAAATTAAAATATTACTTAAGACCAATAAAAAAGAAAGGATTTTTTGAAATCTTGGCCAACTGAAAAGTATGAACATGAAAAGTATGAGCATGTACAGCCCTCAATACTTAGTTGGGGCTCCTTTTGCCTGAATTACTGCAGCAATGCGGCGTGGCATGGAGTCGATCAGTCTGTGGCACTGCTCAGGTGTTATGAGAGCCCAGGTTGCTCTGATAGTGGCCTTCAGCTCTTCTGCATTGTTGGGTCTGGCATATCGCATCTTCCTCTTCACAATACCCCATAGATTTTCTATGGGGTTAAGGTCAGGCGAGTTTGCTGGCCAATTAAGAACAGGGATACCATGGTCCTTAAACCATGTACTGGTTGCTTTGGCACTGTGTGCAGGTGCCAAGTCCTGTTGGAAAATGAAATCTGCATCTCCATAAAGTTGGTCAGCAGCAGGAAGCATGAAGTGCTCTAAAACTTCCTGGTATACGGCTGCGTTGACCTTGGACCTCAGAAAACACAGTGGACCAACACCAGCAGATGACATGGCACCCCAAACCATCACTGACTGTGGAACTGACTTGCATACGTCTGTGCGTAGTGGTTCTTGAAGCACTGACTCCAGCTGCAGTCCACTCTTTGTGAATCTCCCCCACATTTTTGAATGGGTTTTGTTTCACAAACCTCTCCAGGGTGCGGTTATCCCTATTGCTTGTACACTTTTTTCTACCACATCTTTTCCTTCCCTTCGCCTCTCTATTAATGTGCTTGGACACAGAGCTCTGTGAACAGCCAGCCTCTTTTGCAATGACCTTTTTTGTCTTGCCCTCCTTGTGCAAGGTGTCAATGGTCGTCTTTTGGACAACTGTCAAGTCAGCAGTCTTCCCCATGATTGTGTAGCCTACAGAACTAGACTGAGAGACCATTTAAAGGCCTTTGCAGGTGTTTTGAGTTAATTAGCTGATTACAGTGTGGCACCAGGTGTCTTCACTATTGAACCTTTTCACAATATTCAAATTTTCTGAGATACTGAATTTGGGATTTTCCTTAGTTGTCAGTTATAATCATCAAAATTAAAAGAAATAAACATTTGAAATATATCAGTCTGTGTGTAATGAATGAATATAATATACAAGTTTCACTTTTTGAAAGGAATTAGTTAAATAAATCAACTTTTTGATGATATTCTAATTATATGACCAGCACCTGTATATATACACTCACCTAAAGGATTATTAGGAACACCTGTTCAATTTCTCATTAATGCAATTATCTAATCAACCAATCACATGGCAGTTGCTTCAATGCATTTAGGGGTGTGGTCCTGGTCAAGACAATCTCCTGAACTCCAAACTAAATGTCAGAATGAGAAAGAAAGGTGATTTAAGCTATTTTGAGCGTGGCATGGTTGTTGGTGCCAGACGGGCCGGTCTGAGTATTTCACAATCTGCTCAGTTACTGGGATTTTCACGCACAACCATTTCTAGAGTTTACAAAGAATGGTGTGAAAAGGGAAAAACATCCAGTATGCGGCAGTCCTGTGGGCGAAAATGCCTTGTTGATGCTAGAGGTCAGAGGAGAACGGGCCGACTGATTCAAGCTGATAGAAGAGCAACTTTGACTGAAATAACCACTCGTTACAACCGAGGTATGCAGCAAAGCATTTGTGAAGCCACAACACACACAACCTTGAGGCGGATGGGCTACAACAGCAGAAGACCCCACCGGGTACCACTCATCTCCACTACAAATAGGAAAAAGAGGCTACAATTTGCACAAGCTCACCAAAATTGGACAGTTGAAGACTGGAAAAATGTTGCCTGGTCTGTTGAGTCTCGATTTCTGTTAAGACATTCAGATGGTAGAGTCAGAATTTGGCGTAAACAGAATGAGAACATGGATCCATCATGCTTTGTTACCACTGTGCAGGCTAGTGGTGGTGGTGTAATGGTGTGGGGGATGTTTTCTTGGCACACTTTAGGCCCCTTAGTGCCAATTGGGCATCGTTTAAATTCCACGGCCTACCTGAGCATTGTTTCTGACCATGTCCATCCCTTTATGACCACCATGTACCCATCCTCTGATGGCTACTTCCAGCAGGATAATGCACCATGTCACAAAGCTCGAATCATTTCAAATTGGTTTCTTGAACATGACAATGAGTTCACTGTACTAAAATGGCCCCCACAGTCACCAGATCTCAACCCAATAGAGCATCTTTGGGATGTGGTGGAACGGGAGCTTCGTGCCCTGGATGTGCATCCCACAAATCTCCATCAACTGCAAGATGCTATCCTATCAATATGGGCCAACATTTCTAAAGAATGCTTTCAGCACCTTGTTGAATCAATGCCACGTAGAATTAAGGCAGTTCTGAAGGCGAAAGGGGGTCAAACACAGTATTAGTATGGTGTTCCTAATAATCCTTTATATTTTTCTGAAAAAGGTCACGTGATATTTTTTTTCAGTATTCTATGATAAAAAACAATTTATTAACAGAATTTTTACATTTGTAACATTATGAATGTCTTTACAATCACTTTAATGTGTACTTGCTGGATAAGTGTTATTTCTTATATTCTATTCTTCCATTTCTTTTAAAACTCTTTTCCTTGAGATGCTGTTGTGGAATATTCCAGTAATGTAGTGGCAGTTACTCAGCATCCATCTCAAGTGAAATCAATGCTTATCCAATTAGTTTAAATAGATTCACATCTCATAAAAAAAAATCAAGACTACTTGTTTAATCAACACAAGGCCAGCTGTTTCTGATGACTAAGCCATTTCTGTGTTGGAAAATAATCACTTAGCAACCTCATCCTCACCACCTTCATCGACCAGCCAAGAAAAGCGAGTATCTGTCAATACTCTGCCCAAACACTTAATTAGCTTGAGAAAACCCAGATTACGCCTCCTCTGTGCTCAGAATACTCAACACGTCTAATGAGGGATGGCATTTGGCATACAGACGAGCGCTTCTTGTGGATAAAGATAGGATCACTATGTACAGCTCATAACTGTCATGCCTGCGCATAGTGACGTTTAGTATGCACTTATTTTTCTGCACCACGTATGTTCGAGCAGAAAGAACTGAGATGGGGAGAAGGGAGTGTTAAACAATAACAAAAACGATGTTGGTTCTTACCTGGGACTTGAGATTCGACGTTCATCTGTTGTTTGAGGTTACTAATTGTAGCTTTTAAAAGTGTGATGTGCTCAGCCTTTTTATCCTGTAAACTAGCAAGTGGAATGTCTGTCATGCAAGATAAGAAGATTAAACTGAAGGAATTAACTTGATGTTTACATTTTCCTAAGCCAATGTGACTCAGTCTCACACTCTCACACCACCTAATTAAATCTCACACTAAATATGAAGAATAAAGAAATGTCAGCAGCACAAGACGAGCGTTTGTGCCTGCAAACCAGAGTACAAAAAATGAACACCCACTTGTCACCAGGGGCCTGATGTATAAACGTTGATTGATTCATTTTTTGTGCATACACAATTATCCATGCACATATCAGGATTTATAAAAAATAAACTAGGCACTATTTTATTGAAGTGAGCGAAGTAATGAAGTAAACTGAATAATCTTAAACTCTGTTTTCCATTTGATATACACATTTAGATGAATTATGCCTCTCATTAATTACACTTAGACTGTGCTTTTGTTTTTCCTGTGGAAAAAAACAAGCTATACACTTAATAATTTTAACATTTTATATAAATCACACAGTGTAAAGAATACATGTAAATATTTTAATTTTATTTACTTTTTTTAATACATTAACCGGTATAAAATCAGACTCACTGGTAAATTGTCTGAGAAGTAATAACTACACTACCACTCAAAAGTTTGGAATAATTAAGACTTATTAACGTTTTTAAGTCTCTTCTGCACATCAAGGCTGTATTCATTTACTCAAAAATACAGTAAAAACTGTAATAAGAAGTAGTAAGAAGAAGAAAAAGAAGTTAACACTTTTTAGCAAGGATGCATTAAATTGATCAAAGGTGACATTTATAATGTTACAAAAGATTTCTTTTTCAAATAAATGCTGTTCTTTTTCATTAATGTTAAGCAGCAAAAACTGTTTTCAACATTGATAATAAGAACTATTGAGCAGCCATAATAACTGAGCAGCAAATCAGCAATGATTTCCGAAGGATCATGTGAAACTGAAGACTGGAGTAATGATGCTGAAAATTCAGCTTTGCCATCATAGAAGAAAAACAACATCTTAAAATATATTCAAATAGAAAAGTTTTTTTTAAATTGTAATAATATTTCACAATATTACAGTTTTTACTGTATTTTCGATTTTTTTTTTTAAATGATAGCCTTTCAAAAACCAAGTGTGCCACACAAGTTCTGAAAAGTGAAGCCAAGCTTTCGATCGCTCCCAGGTGATTGGTCCCAGTATAGCTCATAAACCCGCTCATAAACCCCGCCCTCTCCATGTAATGTAATGGGACATAGACAAACTAAACAATCAAATTACATTTCAAATTTTCCAAAGATGGTTTGTCTCATTTTAGGCAGTTATCACGATGATGTCATTTCAAGTGTTCGTATTTTAAATAGGTTTGGTTTTAGTCAGTTATTTGATGTTACAAAAACGGGGGTGTGATGTTATGATTGACAGATTCTCTGAGTGAAGTAGTCACTGAGGGACCAACAGACTTTTTTCTGGAACTTCGGGAGGAGATTGGAGCTTTAACTTTAATCTCTACATTTCCATAACTGTTTATTTCACAAAAAGTTCAGGGGTGTGTGATTGATTAGGCGGGAGTGTGGGCGGGTTTTTGGTTAGGCATTTGAATGAACTCAAAAACCCCAACTAATAGTGAAATTTGCCATAGCAGGCACAGCTAATTAGGGACATTTGAAATTCCATAGTGCACTGCTGACTCACATGTAGAGTTTATGTTATGTATATTTTAATGAAGCAATTGTCTAATACTAAACTCTTAAAGGAGATCATGGGGAAAAGATACTGATTGAGTTTGACAGATGGCAAATGTCCACCTCGACTTTGGGTCGAACGTCAAGGAGGAGATGAGGAGTTGAACTGTCCAAAATGGCTCTATACTCCTGTAATGAAAGGCAAATATATGTACAATATTTGAGGAGGGAATCTACACAGAAATGCAAGATGACAGACTAGATCTGCTTTATATAATGACCATATAATGTTATTATATAATAACACTTCCACAATGCTCAGTAATGAACTGGCTACCATAGAGCGGTTCTGCTAAAGATATAATCTAAACTACTAAACGGAAATTTAAACACCCCTTATTACATTCCTCTGAATGCCCAGAATTATGACAAATACCTGTACCTGGACAGAGACTCTCTGTTCTTTGGTTAGAAGATTCAGTCTCTGACACTGTAAATGAAATAACAGAATAAATCAGCACTGGTATTCATTGTGGACGTTTAACCACAGTTGATCATTTTGCATCATTAACACACACATGGATGACTGTAGAAAGGAAAGTGGGAGATTTCCTCATCCTCAGACCTTATCCGTAGCAGCGGAGCCACAGAACTGCTCATAGTCCTGGAGCTCTGTCACCGTGGGCGTCTCTCCACACGCCGCACATTCAGCCTGCCTGGGCCGCAGTCGTATGGACCGGAAACGCCCCTCCTGGCCATCAAACATCAACAGCTGCTGCTCAAATGAGGCTGAACCGACCAGTTAAGGAGTTAGTTCATTATGTTATGCCTACAGTATGGTAATAAGTGTGCTTAAGAGCCATAATTGTTTCAGTTTAGGATGTCATTAAGGGTAGAAAGGATACATCCTTGACCGGACGCAATTTTCAGAACTTCCAATGCTTGAAGGCAGCCCATTATACCAGGCACTGCAAAGTATCAAAACAAGTCACTTCAAAGTCATATCCTCAATACGGAACACTACAACGTGAACTTATAATTATGGTATTATAGGATCGTTACAGAAGAATTCATGATCACTTTTCGGTCAGAAATAACTTAAAAACAGTTCTTTGAGGTATGAAATGACATACCAGTGTTTGCAAAATATGAACAGTAAATATGAACAGTCGTTTTAGGCAAGCAAAGAATTTAGGCTTCAGTTTTGTGTGAATGAAAGAGACCTTTGTCAATACACCCAAAATTAAATATGGAATTAAATCCAAGAAAGACCAAATGCAATTTTGTAGTTTTGTATCATTACTTTTCATTGTCTAGCGAACTAAGTCAATTTCAAACTTCATTCTTAAATTACTTTAAAGATGACCTATTATGCCCAAAGCACAAAGTCCCTCCAGCGAGAGTTATTCTCTATATCAGTCCTCACTGATTCTGTACTCCCTGAAACGCCTCCATATCTGTATTGGGCATGAAAAAGCGGTCCTGATTTGATTTTAAACATACACTAAAAATCATCTGTACTTTCTTTCTTAACTTTCTTATGCGCAAGTCAAAATAAGATATTTTGAAGAACGTTGGTATACATTTTTTTTTTTTAAAAACACTGCAGCCCATTGACTTCCATCCAACGAACATGTCACAATATTCCTCATTTAAATAATTCCCGCCCAAGAAATACGTGGGACGAGGCCTAATTGAGTTGCATTAGTAGTGTGTTGAAACTCGCGGTAATAGTAATAGGGCGGCACATTTCCCAAACACGCTCGAAGCAATTGACCAATCAGAACACACTGATCCAGCCAACCAATCAGAGCCCAGTGCACTTTTCAGAAGGAGAGGCTTCATAGAGACATGCAGGAACTAAAAGCATTACTGACAGACTGGGAAGAGAGGTAATGCAATAATGTAAACATGTTTTAACATTCACGCATGAAAACCTATTCTAGTACAGCCCAAAAGCAAAATCAAGACTTTGTAAAAGGGCATAATAAGTCCTCTTTAAATTGAACAATTATGAAATCCAACAGCAGATGGCACACTACAGAAGACTAAAGCCATCTAACTATCTGTTTGAATGGACTCTACAATAAGCAAGTAGATCTGGCTGAAATAACATTGTAAAGAAGATCATGAAGCAGCAATCTCTGAATCTCTGAGTATAATCACGTCAAGTAGAGGCAGACTGACCCACTCCCAGAACCCCTCCATCAGAGCAGTTGGTGACAGTCTCAGGAGGCGGCGGTGAGGGATACAGACACCTGTAACACGGCCCTCCTCTATAGTTGTACACCGTGAGCTACAAGAGAAAACATTTAAATCATCAAAATCTCCCCATTAACTCATATTACACTAACATATTACCTTAAACTGCATATATACTCTCGTTCAAAATTTTGGGGTCAGTAAGATTTTTTTCTTTTTTAAAATTAATAAAAAGTGACAGTAAGGACATTTGCATTCCTACAAAATAAATGCTGTTCTTTTAAACTTTCTGTTTATCAAAGAATACTGAAAAATGTGAAAAATCATGTTTTCCAGAAAAATATTAAGCATATTAGCACAACGGTTTAAACATTGATAATAATAATCAGAAATGTTTCTTGAGCAGAAAATCAGCTTAGAATGATTTCTGGAGGATCATGTGACACTGAAGACTGGAGTAATGATGCTGAAAATTCAGCTTTGATCACAGGAGTAAATTTCATTTTAAAATATATTTAAAAAAAGAAAACAGAGATTTTAAATTGTAAAAATAATAAACAATATTACTGATTTTACTGCATTTTTCATCAATTATATGCAGCCTTGGTAAGCAGAAAATATTTCTTTAAGCAACATTAAAAAAATCTTACAGACCCCAAACTTTTGAACAGCAGTATATGTATGTATGTATGTATGTATGTATGTATGTACACTCACCTAAAGGATTATTAGGAACACCTGTTCAATTTCTCATTAATGCAATTATCTAATCAACCAATCACATGGCAGTTGCTTCAATGCATTTAGGGGTGTGGTCCTGGTCAAGACAATCTCCTGAACTCCAAACTGAATGTCAGAATGGGAAAGAAAGGTGATTTAAGCAATTTTGAGCGTGGCATGGTTGTTGGTGCCAGACGGGCCGGTCTGAGTATTTCACAATCTGCTCAGTTACTGGGATTTTCACGCACAACCATTTCTAGAGTTTACAAAGAATGGTGTGAAAAGGGAAAAACATCCAGTATGCGGCAGTCCTGTGGGCGAAAATGCCTTGTTGATGCTAGAGGTCAGAGGAGAATGGGCCGACTGATTCAAGCTGATAGAAGAGCAACTTTGACTGAAATAACCAATCGTTACAACCGAGATATGCAGCAAAGCATTTGTGAAGCCACAACACGCACAACCTTGAGGCGGATGGGCTACAACAGCAGAAGACCCCACCGGGTACCACTCATCTCCACTACAAATAGGAAAAAGAGGCTACAATTTGCACGAGCTCACCAAAATTGGACAGTTGAAGATGTTGCCTGGTCTGATGAGTCTCGATTTCTGTTGAGACATTCAGATGGTAGAGTCAGAATTTGGCGTAAACAGAATGAGAACATGGATCCATCATGCCTTGTTACCACTGTGCAGGCTGGTGGTGGTGGTGTAATGGTGTGGGGGATGTTTTCTTGGCACACTTTAGGCCCCTTAGTGCCAATTGGGCATCGTTTAAATGCCACGGCCTACCTGAGCATTGTTTCTGACCATGTCCATCCCTTTATGACCACCATGTACCCATCCTCTGATGGCTACTTCCAGCAGGATAATGCACCATGTCACAAAGCTCGAATCATTTCTAATTGGTTTCTTGAACATGACAATGAGTTCACTGTACTAAAATGGCCCCCACAGTCACCAGATCTCAACCCAATAGAGCATCTTTGGGATGTGGTGGAACGGGAGCTTCGTGCCCTGGATGTGCATCCCACAAATCTCCATCAACTGCAAGATGCTATCCTATCAATATGTGCCAACATTTCTAAAGAATGCTTTCAGCACCTTGTTGAATCAATGCCACGTAGAATTAAGGCAGTTCTGAAGGCGAAAGGGGGTCAAACACAGTATTTGTATGGTGTTCCTAATAATCCTTTAGGTGAGTGTATGTATGTATGTATGTATGTATGTATGCATGTATGTATGCATGAATACAGTGGTCCCCAAATACTTAAGCCACAATTAAACTCAATGTAATCGCATTATATAATAAAATATCAAAAGAACTGGCATTTATTGTAAAAAAAAAAAAAAAAAAAAAAAAGCACAATGTTTATTAAAAATAAGTCACAATAAAATTAGGTTACAACATTTTGCACACAAGAAAGTCTTCTACTCTGCAAAAACACCCGTAAACTTGGGGGAAAGGGATGCACCAATCCAATATTCGGCAATCCAAATTCGATATTGTGCATTATGGTTGTTACTGTTAAGCTGTTAAGACACCCAATAACCACACCATTGTCTGGGTGTCTCGCTATTTGGTGTCTGTTAGATGAACCACTGGAGAATGAATGAAACTTATGAATGAATGACTCAAAAAAGAGAGGTTGCTTTAAAGCCTATCATCATGCACATCATTATGCGCACAAAAGTGCTTTTGTGTCACGCTGCATTGGAAACTTTCACACTGTTTTTCGCAATCAGAGATAATTCATGTTTAGCCTATATATTTGTTATCTTATCTATCATGTCTGTTGACCTATTCAAAATTGGCACCATACATTCTAAAGAAATGCTGTTTATATTGTGTATATTCATGTGGCAATAACTATCATAAAGGTATTGTTCATAAGATTTTAAGAATGTTTACACTCTTGTAACACAAATAGTCATTTGTAATTGCAGTTTGTTTGTTTTTTTTACCAGAGGTAGCATTAAGAGGTCTATACTCACATTCACTTTTTTTAAATTATTATTTTACAAGATTATTGTTGGATATGATTTTTACTGGAATGACTGATTATGCTTATTTTAATATCTTTGCGAAATATTTTAATATAAGCTTTATAAGTTTATTTCAACTGTGTTAAAAACCACAATAGTATAGAAACCTGTTTCCATCTCAGAGTAAAAAGGGTAACTTGAGCCCATTTCTTGTTATTTTGACTATATCTCACAAATTTTAATTCTGTAAGCAGTAAGTACTGGTATCAAATTAGCATCGTATCGGGAGATAATCAAGGCTGCAGTATCGGTATCTGTATTGGACATGAAAAGTGGTCCTTAATAATTTTATACATACACTAAAAATCAACTGTAATTTCTTCTGAGCAACACAAATGAACATTTCAGCCAATTAACTTCCATTGTATAGACAAATAAATGAGAATTTTCTCAAAATATAATGTTCTACAAGTCTTTTTAGGAACAACATGAGGGTGAATAAATTATTACAGAATTTACATTTTTGCCTGAACTGTCCCTTTAAAAGAATGTGTAAGAAAATCCAAATACTTGGGACAACTGTTACACTTCAAATATCCATGTACAGCTCACTGACTGCAGGTTTGATTCAGATATTTAAAAGAGAGCTCACCTGTCCTTCCATTCGTAAAGCACTCGCTGACACTAAAGGCTTGCCAGTCAGAACACAGGCATCATTCACCAGGTACCGTGTAGGGACGTTGTCTGAACAGTCTGCCACAATGTCATACATGAAGATGCAAAGTCAAGGAGCCAAATAAATGGGTTTTGCGCTGTACAGAACTGTGTAAAAGTTCAAGATTAACTTCTCAATAGTAATTCATGAGTGGATACTGTTGAATGAGTTGTATGGCATTCTCTCTGGAGAGCTGGAGGTGATATGGAACACACTGAACTGTGGAGTTCAACCTGGAAGACATCACATGCAGTCAACTCTCAGTCGTTCACCTCTCCTTGTTTTGTGAGGTAAGATGGTACCTGCTGATGGCCTGGGCGGCAGACAGGGCTTTCGGCTGACCTTGAGTCAGTTCTGAATGAAGCACCTGTCGGTGCAGATTACTCAGTTCCACCACATCATAGTCCAACAGGCCCAAACGTCCTGAAAACACAAACTACATTAACAACTACCAACTAGTGCCATAGTACAACAATTACAGCTGTAGCATGTGTCTTCATGCAAGTGGTAGCTTTGGGACACACACTAAAATGAAATATAAAGGTTTTCATGGTACCCATTATGAATAGAGGATTCAGACTTCTACTTACAGCTAACTTACAGCTAGAAGTATGTTTGTTATACACTACCATCCAAAAGTTTCCGGTCAGTAAGGTTTTTTTTTTTTATATAGTTTTGAAAGCAGTCTCTTCTGCTCACCAAGGATGCATTTATTTGATCAAAATACAGTAAAAACAGTAATTTGTCAAAAACAGTTGTGCTGCTTATTTATTTGTGGTATTTTCATTATTTTCAGGATTCTTTGATGAATAGAAAGTTCAAAAGAACAGCATTTATTTGAAATTAAAATCTTTTGTAACAATGTAAAAGTTTGTACTTTTAGATCCATTTAATGCATGCTATAGTATTATTATTTATTTAAAATGGTAGTGTATATTTAATTTAAACTATATCTATATAAATAATTAGTGGTAACACTTTACAATAAAGTTTCATTTGTTAACATTAGTTTATTTAGTTAACATGGTCATCATTTCAACATTTACAAATGCATTGTTAATTTGTTAACGCGCTGTGAACTAACATGAACAAACAATGAAAAATGTTTAAAAATAATTAATAATATATATATTGCTTACTGTTAGTTCATGCTAGCTAATGCCTTAACTAATATTAACAAATGAGACCTTATAGTAAAGTGGGTAACACTTTATTTTACAGTGTCCTTGTTACACGTTACATGTAGTTACTATAGTAATAACTATAAATTATGCATAATTGCATGCCCTAATCCTACGCTAACCCTATATAGTTAGTACATGTAGTTAACGTGGTACAAACACTGTGAGTGCGTGTTAGAAATCAGGAATGGTGAGAGAACATTGTGCTTGGTACGTTTTTCACCTTCAAACCAAACTTGGGTCTTCAGCCGACAAAGTTTAAATTAGGTCATTTGGCAGAGAGCAGGCGGTCTTTTGTGGCTGTTCAAACGCATTTGACCACACAAGCGTTTACACTACGAAAGCAAACCGGTCGAATGTGTTTTCCACTACCTCTGGAAGTGGGCCAAACTGTACAAGCTCAAAATGTTTCAGACCCCGTTTACACCTGTATTTAGTGTCGTCAACTTGTGATCGGATTGATGAAAATGCTTCTTAATACTAGGTGTAAACAGGGCCTCACTTGTACATAAACTCCTATACTTAACAGCACTACATATTAAACACACAATTTACCTATTCCAGCTGCAGCCAGATACTGAGCAAGAGGACAGCCTAAACCTCCACATCCCACGACCAGAACAGATACATTACTTATGGCAACCTGGCCTGTGGAGAAAAGAAGATTGTTTATATAATGCAAAGAGGGAAAAAAAAGAAAAGAAACATAATAAAGGTTAAAGCCAAAATATTGTTTAACCTTTAACGCCCAGTTCTGGTAGGAGAAGCTGCCTGCTGTATCTCATGATGTCATCATTGTTCAGTGTTGCATTTGATTTCAGTGGTGAAAGATTGGTAACTTTCTCCTGTAACTCTGTTAATATTAAGTTTCCCTGAAAAGAAGGGGGAAAAGCAGGGCACTTTTTCAGTTTTCAAGACAATAAAATGCTCTCCTCTGAGAAGGGCTGTTATATACTTGACCATAATTATCCATGTCATTCTATGACATGGGTAACTTTCTGTTTTAAAATAAGATGTTACTGTCTGAAAAATAATAAATAATTTGAGCTGTTCCCTTAAATGTTAGTATGTGTTCCAATGGTATGCCTTCAGCAAGATAACTAGAGTTAACAGTTTAAGTGTCTGACATTTGCATTAACTTTTTATTCATCAATGAATCCTGAAAAACGTATCACATGTTCCAAAAAAATATTAAGCAGCACAACGGTTTCCAACATTGATAATAAATCAGCATATTAGAATGATTTCTGAAGGATCACGTGACACTGAAGACTGGAGTAATGAGGCTGAAAAGTCAGCTTTGATCACAGGAATACATAATATTTTAAGGTGTATTAAAATAGAACAATTATTTTTTAAATTGTAATATTTCACAGTATTTCTGTATTTTTGATCAAATAAATGCAGGCTTGACGACCATAAGAGACCATCAAAAACATTAAAAATAGTCAGTTTCCAAACTTTTGGCCGGTACTGTAAGTTGTAAGTTGGCATCAAATATTCATTGTAAAAATCATGATATAAACATAACGGTAAAGAATCACACAAAGGCTTTGTTGTCTGAATATTTATAAATCTGAATATGAACAGAATAACGATTGCAGACCTTTTCCATTTGATGAAGTTTCTTCTTTAAAGCTGCAATCTCTCTCTCTCTTTCCAAGAGCTGTGTCTTCAAACTTAAAATTGTATCATCCATCACGAAAAATCACCTCGATATCAAATTATTATGAAGCAGTAATTATAACGAGCAAGTATGAGTATAAGGTCTAAAAGGCTACCACAAACAAGAAATCGTCACACTGCACAGGACTTCCGGGTTCCCACGCGCGTGCGACCACGTGTAGCGCGCACGTACTACGTGATTACAACAGATCCATGACGTTCTCCAATGCCATTGCATTTATTTTGAAAAGACTATTAAGTTATCATCAGTTTGAAGAGACAATTAATTATTTGTTTTGGGACTGTATGTATTGCAAAGTATTCTGGGTTGACTTTTCAAAGGTATCTATCTACAAACTTCTGTATAAGCCCCAAAAAAAAAAAGTTTTTTGGTGACTCTGAAATTAGATCCTTCGCATTGTAAATTTGTACTTAACTTACTACTTTTTCTTGCTAAATTTTATATTCACTCATGTAAATCTTAAAAAAAAAATATATATATATATATATATATCTTTTTTTTTTTTTTTTTTTTTAAGAAAGAGTTTGATAACTCCTTGAGAAATTCTAAAAGCTTCACTACATACAAGACTGTTATGGTGTAAAAGATTTAAGCTAGTTTAATACTCTTTGTGGTTTTATTTTTGTTATGTAACCCTCATTATTGTGTATTATTGTTCATTACTGTCTTATATTGTTTTTGTATTTGTTATTGTTGCATATTAAAATCAAAACATAATAGGTCCCCTTTAAAATATTATAAACATTAACATCATGATTCTCTGTAAAGCTGCATGCTTTAAAACAATGTGTATTGTTGTGTGAAAAGACCTTTTCAAATAAAACTGACTTGAACATTTAAAAAAAAGACTATTGAGTTTTAAAGGGATAGAACAATCTGAAACATTAAGTAACACAAGGATTGCATACAGTTGAACAATAGTTACTGAGATAGCAATTGCCCTTTTATCACTATGTTTTGCTTAAGGCGAATTGTACAGTTAGTGTTACAGCGATTATGGGTGAAAATTGCCTGCCAAATGGGCAGCCATGTCACAAGATCACTGCCATTATTTTTTAAGAGCACTTTGCAGTTTTGAGTTTTTGTAAATAGTATTGTTTGTAACTTAATATATGGTACCATTCACTAAAATAAACAACAATTAGGTTTGAATTCTTTTTACTTAGCTTTATTGTGACACTTTAATCCAGATATTGAACCAGTTTATAACCTTATCTTTATAATTCTTTATTTTTATTTTGAATATTAATGGCACCCATTATTACAAAGAAAACATATTATATCAATTGTTTCTTTATTTAAAGGTTCACTGAAGTGCCTTGAAACACGTATGTGTTGATGTAATTTCCACTGAAACAGGAAGGGTGGGGCGTATCGAACAGCTCCTCCCCTATTTTAAAACAGCCAATAGCGTTTCGTTAATATCACAGCTCGGCCAGTTTCCTCCTAATCTCCTCCATACCATATCGCTTTAAAATACAGCATTATGTGCAGGGTCCGATGTGTTTTCTGGTCTGTGCTGACTCACGCATATGATCCACTCTGTGCTATCATGTTTCTGGATCGAAACAGACGTGGCCCAGTCCTAAATGGCACCCTAAACACTCACGGTCTTGCTACAATTCTTCACTTTCGTGACGTAACCCTTTGACTGTCGGGAACAAGTTTGCTGCAGCGCTTACTTCAGTGCGGGCTCCGCAAAAGTGTGCATATTGACCGCAAAGGGGGCGCTCGCCAGCACTCTTCTGACACCTAAAATGACAAATGGGACACCCTACAGTCTCTTGGACTTAACTGAGTCCACAAGACCGTAAGTGCATATGAAGTGTGCCATTTGGAACAGGGCCTGTGTGCACATTGCGGCGGTTCCCGTGACACTGATGTGAAACCAGACTTCATTCACCCCAATGGAAAGCATAGTCTGAATCGTTCCCTATCCCCTATATAGTGATTCTAGAGAGTATTTGATTGGACAGAAAATCTGATGAGAAGATAAAGTGCAGCATGATGTCATCAAAATCGTTGATCGAAATTGGCGGAAGTGAGAGACTTTACGTTTTGAATGCTTATATCTTCTAAATGCTTAGGTTTAGTTATATCTTCTTCAATTTGGCATTGTTTTGGAGAACCCTAGCTTTTCGATAACATTAAGGCTAACATATCCATACTAAAAGCCAAAAAATGTAAATTTTGATTTCATGGGGACTTTAAAGCCACAATATGTAATTTTTCGCCACTAGAGGTCGCTTATTCAAAACAAAGGCATAACTTGACGACCCCTTGATTTCGCTGAGCTTTTATTATGCCGCAGATGCTTCCGCTTCTTCCGCTCATGCGTATGTGGGGTAACACAGCGCTGTTTTATCATATTAGATACATTTGAGTGTGTTGAAATGTCATAATCAGTGTTCAAATTGTGCCATAGTTCTATGAGAATCAGTTAAAATGTTGCAATGAATGATCCACAATACAAACTAGAAATTAGCCTATTTCACAACCTTTATTCATATACACCTCAGAAAAATACAGAGGTCCGGACCTGCTCATCATCATCGTGAAAATGAGGGATCCACTCTGCCAGTGTCACACAGCAACAGTGATGTCTGTAAATTCCTTCAGAAAACGGCGTGTGGTGCACTTAAGCATGTTTTTCAGACATACTTAAATTTGTTATATATTAAGTTTCTAGTATTCTAGTTTTAATGTATAACCAGCCCCCTATCCCCATTTTTTGGGGCCTTATGGGGGGTCCCTTAATGCTTATGGGTGGTCCAGGGCCCCACCAGCCCCCCTCAATTCGAACACTGGTTATAATGCTTCTATGTGCGTGCGGCTACTATGAACACTTGTTGCACACTGCAGTAAGCTAGATCGATATTAGGCATGGTAAAACGGTAGGCTACTCGCAGTAAATCAAGAAAACGAGATTAACGAAGACTAACTGTGTTGAGCTATATAACAATCATTGGTTTTCTGTCGATGAATGTATCCAAACAGTTGCTTACCTGTCTAATAAAACACATAATAGATTAAACAGCGTCTTTGGTGTTTCCATGGTTTCAACAAAATAAAACCGGAAATCGAGGGTAACGTGTGTGTGATGTCATTGATAGGCGACGCAAGGACACGGTCCGTATCCTGGTTAAAATTGCTTATTTCTCTGGATCTAAACATTCTTGGAAACATTTGTGATAATGTAAGTAGAAAAGTCAACAAAATATATAACATTGTTCTAGTGGTTTTTGGATATTTAAAAAAAAAAAAAAAACATTTAAAAAATGTTACATTTGTGCCTTTAAGGAGTTAGGAAAGGGGAAGAAGGCGAAGTAACAAAACAAAACTCCAGCGCTAGACAACAGCTGGCTCTTTGTGCCGAATCGACGTGGAAACTCATGAATATTAATAAAGACTCGCTGACGTTGCTTGGTAACCTTCTTTGAGCGACCTGTCCTGTTGGTTAATATTCATGAGCCAAGCCTTTCCATTTGGCAAAGGCTGTCTTTCAGCAAATCAGTTTGTCGTCATTAATATTCATGAGTAAGACTTTCGCCATAGTAGGGTTTGTAAATTGTTCTCTCACATGATCTGAGTTGTGTGGAGTCTGGGAGAGCGTCGCGCGGACAGACCGGAGGAGATGGCCGAACGACGCTGGACCACGAGACTGTTGGCTTTGATTGGCATCCTAGCGACACTGACGAGCTGCGACACTGTTCCGTGGCAGGAGGAAAAGGTATCAATCTTTACACAACTGAGGCATCATCTTAACCATTCCTTAGAATTGGCAGCTATTTAAACAATGTTGAATAGAATGATTTATTTTTCAGGATCATGAATTCTAGATATTATTCTCATGAATAATGCCTTTAAATGTATTAAAATGTCCTTAGGGAATATCTGTCTGTATTTAATGCATACCATAAAGCAGTTAAATGATGTAGCCTAAATTCTGTTTTATACATGCATTCATTCGTTCGTTTGTTGTGTGTCTTATTGTTTAATTTCACATCTCAAATAGATGCGTGACAGTGATCACATAAACTGACTAGATACATTAGGAAAGTAAGGTTGGCTTTACAAGGAGCCTACATGATCTGGGCACTTGCATCTTTAGACTTCAGTTCATGTGGCTCAGTCTCTCATTGTCTAGTTGCTATGGGAGCAAGATCCCCATCATTGATCCGCCAGCAGGAGATCTTAACATAGACTTTCTAACTCTTTTGAGTTAATTCACATTTTTCAGTTCTAAAGATATCAGAGAATTTTAGGGAAATTTCTTATCCATATTTGTAAGTACTGTTGCACTAATACTGCTTTTCAGCATATGAGCAGATAACTGAAAAGGGCAAATTATACTGTGGAATATAATCTTTTATAATCTTTTTTTCCTCACCTTGATACATGACTTTTTATAGTGTTTGTTGCTCAAATGACTACAATGTATAAAACATATCTGATCTGCCAGATGTCTTTTCTTACTTCTGTGTACTCACTTCATTCATGTGAACTCAGTGGCTCAAATAACCCATGTAGAATCAATAATCACAGCACAAGAACAATTGGACTTTGATACCAAACAAAACCAAATGTATTTGGCATCAGAAGATCAATATCATGCTTAAAGCAGATGTAGTTGAATTAGGTGTTTCTATCCATCTTAACATTGTTGTTCAAGAAAGATCATATAATCAGAAGCCTTTCAGACTTCCAGCTGCATCATTTCAGAACCCTTCTGTTGCCATGTATAGTGTAGTTTCAACACATAATTATCCTCTAGACATATGCAGTGTATAATTTCTCCTACAAGCAAGACTATACTAGTTGGGTTGCAACATTACCATTAAGCAAGAGAATAATCATCATGTTTTTTTGACTGTAATAGGAGTCACTGAATTAGATTGTATTGTAAGTTGGGTATTTTTTCTCCAGCTTTGTAAATTGAGTAAGAGTAGACTTTTTAATATATCATTCATTATGAGTAAAGAACATTACAGATGCATTTAATTGAAGATGTCTCAGCCACCTTAAAGGGTAGTGAAAATGCTCTCATTATTCCCCCACCCTCATGTTATTCCAGATGTATATGACTTTTCTTTTTATGCCATCATTATGGTAATCCATACTATCCCAATGGATGAATCTATGACTTTTGAAACAAAATGATAGTTGTATGCAGGGCTTGACATAAATTTCAGCAGTGGAGTGTCACCCAGTCACTTCTACTATCCACTTGGCGGGTTGAATTTTATATATATAATATATACATTTCGCAATTGTAGTTTTTTAAATAGGCATCTAAAATAATTAACTAAGTGCAATGTAGTGTTTGTCAAAAATATCGATTTTTCAATACATGTCGATACTAAAATATCTGAAACGCTTCCAATACTCATTTTTTGCAGATACACGATACCAGCTGCTCTTTCTCGCTCTCATCTCTCCGACAGCGAGTGGCACACAAACCCGCCTCCCTCACCCGCGCATCATTTTACTCAATCTTGTAGATTTTGTGCTCACACCCAAAGTGCATGCACATAAAGCTGCCTCTCAGTACTAAATAGATTTTTTTTCGCTGCTTATTGCGCCTAAATAGTCAAATACACTCAAAATAATGTCAGAATGCCGCTCTAGGTGAGTATTCAAGTAAACAATGAGTTCTGTTTTAAGTGAACGTAAACAGTTGAGAAAGAAAAGGCATGTGTAACAGTATAATGGATCCGTGCGTCAGGTCTTAAAGTGACAGCAGCCTAAAATACTTGCTGCCAAATTATGAGATAATATAAAAAATATCTAAATGGCAGTTTTTCCCCATGATATCGATGTCAAAATTGTGGCCAGTGAAAATTCTGAATGGCTAGTAACTTTGGAAAACCACTAGCTACAGTGGCTGGTGAGCAAAAAAAGTGAATGTCAAGCTCTGATTGTATGTATGTAAAATACTAATATTTTAAACTTTTAAACCATTGCTTCTGGCCAACTGTACACATTCATGAGATGGTCGAGTTTATGCATGACATAAATGTAAGCATGTTGTAAAGCTACCACAAGAAGTGACACGTAAGCGCAGAAAAAAATACAGTAGAATTTTGTAATATTTTGAAGCTCACGCAACTAATCACTAGTACTTTTTTTTTTTTTTTTAAGAAAAGGTTTTGTTCATTGTAAACCAATGAGATTTTATGTATGTCATGCATACATTTAAGAATTAGAATTAGAAAGAGTTGAGGTATTCATTTTGGTATGTGAAGTTACTTTACCCCACACTACTTATTCCACTCTGCCCGTTGTCTTCCATTGTTCAAACAAACTATAGTTGTATCTTCACATTAAACTGGTATAGGAGAAAATATTACAGCCTGGGCTCTCAATCTATTAAAATATTTAATAACACAATTTTATAATAGTTAATGCATTAACACACTGAAAACTAAATAATTGGTCTTTGGTATTTTTTAGGTTCATCAATTTGCGTAGATAGCATTTATTGCAGCAGAGCTCATTATGTCAAATTACATAATTGTGTTAGATAGTTAGCTCCAGTCTTTAAATTTGATTGGCAGTGCAATGTTTTCAATGTTTAATCAATTTAGCCTGTCAAGTATAGTAGTGGGGATTTTACGCCAGTAGGTGGCAGAAAGTTACTTTATGAATGAGTCATTAAATGATTCACTCAGCTGATTTGTATAAATGTATCCAAACAGTTGTTCCCTTGTCGAATAAAAATATAATATATTAAAGCGTCTTTGGTGTTTCCATGGTTTCTACAAAATAAAACCAGAAATCGAGGGTAACGCAGGTATGATGTCATTGATAGGCGGCACACGCACAAGCTCAGATGGATGAAGATTAATGAGCAGCATCTGCAAAAACCCACTGTGGATAAATAAAGGAAAATATTTTTTTATTCCTTTTCTCTCCAGCTAAAACATGAAGCAACCACACTGAGCTCTAGTGAACTGAGCAGTGTCATAACTCATACCGATCTGGATCGAATGTGGCAGAAAGACCTGAAACCCATGCTTGTTGTCCGGTACCCTGGTTCATCTGGAAGCCATCAAGTTCAGCAGGTCAGTATATGTTTGTGTGTGTGTTTGAAAGCTCATGTTTCAATGTGACAGTGTAATCAGTGTCTTGAGTTTCTCTCTCTTCAGCATATTAAATCAACCCTCGGCTCGATGACCGCGAGATGGGAAGTGACAGAGGACACCTTCTATTCTCATACTCCTTATGGCCAACTTCCCTTTACCAATATAATTGCTACTCTCAACCCTGCTGCAAAACGCCAGTTGGTGCTGGCCTGTCACTTTGACTCCAAATACTACCCTCCACAATGGGACGGCCGCGAGTTTCTCGGAGCAACAGATTCTGCTGTGCCCTGCTCAATGATTTTGGAACTGGCAAGAGCCCAAGATGATGAACTAAAGACTCTGAAGGTATGGCAATGTACACAGAAATTAGAGATTGGTTCACTATGGTTGAGCAGCTGACTAGTCAAGTCAAGTCAACTTTATTTATATAGCGCTTTTTACAATGCAGATTGTTTCAAAGCAGCTTCACAGTGTTAAACAGGAAAATAATGAACAGAATTTGATTCGGCTGTACAGCCGCTCTGGAGAAAACGGTGATGTCATCAGCTCATTTCAATTATCATATATATTCAAGTAATGTAGTTGATATAATTTAGTTTAGTAATTAAATTTATTTGGATATTTATTTGAAAATTTTGTGTCCCCAACTGAGCAAGCCAGAGGCGACAGTGGCAAGGAACCAAAACTCCATCAGGTGTCCTAATGGAGAAAAATAAACCTTGGGAGAAACCAGGCTCAGTCGGGGTGCCAGTTCTCCTCTGGCCAATTAACAAACAGTGTATGTTTATTATTTTGGCAGCCTTATAGGTCAGAAGTAATATTAGATTGGATTATTCGAAAGATCGGAGGCATCACACCGGGTTTATTGAGGATGGCGTGTCAATTAAACAATTATTAAATAGGAATATTCGAAATATCGGAGTCATCACGCCGGAGATGGATCCATTGAGGATGCCATGTCGATGAGCAATTTCAGAGGGTAGACTAATTGACACGGTCTCTGCAGACACTTCAGGGATGCGTTGGTAATGTCTGGGCGCTGGTCCACCATCTGATCTGGATACGGCCCGGATCCGGCTGACTGCAGTAAACCTCGGGATAAACAGAGAGACTAACATTAGCGTAGATGCCATTCCTCTTATGATGTAACGAGTACATCAGGTGTTATGGGAAGTGTTCCCGGTTCCGGCTGACCTAGTTAATGCAGCCTAACAATTTGAATAAAATATAAATTAAAATGTTTTATGTGTATGCCATAGTAAAGAGATGCGTTTTTAGTCTAGATTTAAACTGACAGAGTGTGTCTGCTTCCCGAACAATGCTAGGAAGGCTGTTCCAGAGTTTGGGTGCTAAATAGGAAAAGGATCGACCGCCTGCAGTTGATTTTGATATTCTAGGTATTATCAACTGGCCAGAGTTTTGAGACCGCAATAGACGTGATGGAGTATAATGCGTTAAGAGCTCGCTCAAGTACTGGGGAGCTAAACCATTTAGTGATTTGTAAGTAATTAGCAAGATTTTAAAATGTATGCGATGTTTAATAGGGAGCCAGTGCAGTGTTGACAGAACCGGGCTAATATGGTCATACTTCCTGGTTCTAGTAAGAACTCGAGCTGCTGCGTTTTGGACCAGCTGCAGTTTATTTATTAAGCGAGCAGGGCAACCACCCAGTAGAGCATTACAATAATCTAGCCTTGAGGTCATGAACGCATGAACTAACTGTTCAGCATTTTGCATTGAAAGCATATGCCGTAATTTAGATATATTTTTAAGATGGTAGAATGCAGTTTTACAGATGCTAGAAACGTGGCGTTCAAATGAGAGATTGGTATCAAAGAGCACACCCAGGTTCCTAACTGACGACGAGGACTTGACAGAGCAGCCATCAAGTGTTAGACAGTATTCTAGGTTACTACATGTGGAGTTTTTTTGTCCAATAATTAAAAATTCAGTTTTTTCTGAATTAAGTTGCAGGAAATTACTAGTCATCCAATTTTTTATATCAGCTATGCATTCCGTTAATCTTGTGAATTGGTAAGTTTCGTCAGGGCGTGAAGAAATATAGAGCTGAGTATCGTCAGCATAACAATGAAAACTAACGGCATGCTTCCTAATGATATCTCCCAGTGGTAGCATGTACAGGGTAGGCTAGTCCATTAGTAAGGTCATCATCTAATGTATCTAGATTTTTTTCTTATATTTATTTTTAGTTTGAATATTTTTAGCAAATGAGCTTTGATGACAGCAAAAAGCACTGCCACTTGTTTTTACAGTAAATTTTTCTAGGGAAAGTTTTATACATTCATCCCCCTTTAAAGCACTGCCAATACAAAAACATAACCACGATGAGCAAAGAAATGAAAGAGATTGTGTTGAATAAATTAAGGAGCAACATTGGATGGAAATACATCTCTACCTACATTATGACAGTAAAACGGCAACAAATTACAGAAGACTTATTTTGTGGTTCACTGCACAATAGGGATTGCACAAAATAGTCAACTACGATTTGAATGCTCTGCCATGACGCTTTAAGCTTGACGTTGACTGGTCACTATAGAGGGTGCAACAGGATAAGAAATCTTTGAAGTCCACTTTCATGTTTCCAACAGCTAAAATGATAAATAAATGCATACTCTGAGAGCGCTCCACAAGATACACTATATTGACAACATTTTTGGGACGTCTGCCTTTACATGCACATGAACTTTAGTGACATCCCATTCTTAATCCGTAGGGTTTAATATGGAGTTGGCCCACCCTTTGCAGCTATAACAGCTTCAACTCCTCTGGGAAGGCTTTCCACAAGGTTTAGGAGTGTGTTTATGGGAATTTTTGACCATTCTTCTAGAAGCGCATTTGTGAGGTCAGGCACTGATGTTGAATGAGAAGGCCTGGCTTGCAGTCTCCACTCTAATTCATCCCAAAGGTGTTTGATCGGGTTGAGGCCAGGACTCTGTGCAGGCCAGTCAAGTTCCTCCACACCAAACTCGCTCATCCATGTCTTTATGGACCTTGCTTTGTGCACTGGTGCACAGTCATGTTGGAACAGAAAAGGACCATCCCCAAACTGTTCCCACAAAGTTGGGAGCATGAAATTGTCCAAAATGTCTTGGTATGCTGAAGCATTAAGAGTTCCTTTCACTGGAACTAAGGGGCCAAGCCCAACCCCTGAAAAACAACCCCACACCATAATCCCCCCTCCACTAAACTTTACATTTGACACAATGCAGTCAGTCAAGTACTGTTCTCCTTGCAACCGCCAAACCCAGACTCAGATTGGATTTGCCAGACAGAGAAGCGTGATTGGTCACTCCAGAGAACACGTCTCCACTGCTCTAGAATCCAGTGGCGGCGTGCTTTACACCACTGTATCTGACGCTTTGCATTGCACTTGGTGATGTAAGGCTTGGATGCAGCTGCTCGGCCATGGAAACCCATTCCATGAAGCTCTCTACGCACTGTTCTTGAGCTAATCTGAAGGCCACACGAAGTTTGGAGGTCTGTAGCTACTGACTCTGCAGAAAGTTGGCGACTTCTGCGCACTGTGCGCCAAAGCATGTGCTGACCCCCCTCTGTGATTTTGTGATTTTGAAACGTTGTTTCCAATTGCTTCCGCTTTGTTATAATACCACTAACAGTTGACCGTGGAATATTTAGTAGTGAGGAAATTTTACAAATGGACTTATTGCACAGGTGGCAACCTATCACGGTACCACGCTTGAATTCACTGAGTTCCTGAGAGCGACCTATTCTTTCACAAATGTTTGTAGAAGCATCTGCATGCCTAGGTGCTTGATTTTATACACCTGTGGCCATGGAAGTGATTGGAACACCTGAATTCAATGATTTGGAGGAGTGTCCTAATACTTTTGGCAATATAGTGTATGTTTGATTATACCATCTGGATGCTCAAAATTGATTGGGTGAATGGGTTTAAACAGCTTATTGTACACATAAGTTAATCGCCGTTCTAAACTAATGCGCTGCTGCATTTTAACCAGTTTTGGGAAAGTTACTTTTAAAAGTAATGAATTACAATATTGCGTTACTCTTTAAAAAATTAACTAATTGCGTTATTTAGTTACTTTTTGGAATGTAATGCGGTACATTACTTTTGCGTTACTTTTTCTTACCTTGGCTTGGCTTGCTTGTTTGTTGTTTAATAACAACAACAAAAAGTTTTGACAAATGTAAAGGCCCTTTCACACCAAAAGTGAAATGAATAAATCTCAGGCTGAAAGAAATGCAAATTCATGCCTGTATATTAGAGGGCACTGTTAAAAAAAACTTTCAGCTGTGCTGCCATTTTGGATTGAAGAAGAATAGGAAGCAGGAGAAGAAAGTTCAACACGCTTACTTCAGCAATAAAACAAAAGAAAAAGAAACACAAATGTGATGTTTATCTAAAGTCATGTTTGCTTTTTAGTATGGTTGAAGTGGATCATCGAAGGTTAGCAGCAAAGACATTAGTTAATAAAGTGAGATTAAATAAATAAAGTATATTTGTGTAATTTAATATATTTAATTATTGCAGGTTTGTGTTCTGAGATTACATTCCACTGTTTTAATAATTGTGAATAATACTGAATGTTTTTTTTTGCAAGTGAGGTGAGTAAATGCCTGCTTATCTAAAACTACAATAACCATCATGTTCACACACAGCACACAACGCCTCTGCTCTCCCGATTTCTCTCAACATGGGGACAGGAGAGCTGTCAATAAATGGAAAAACAAAGTAACTTGCGTTACTTATTTGCGTTACTTATTTGAAAAAGATATTTTGTTGTAAAATTAAAAGTAATGCGTTACTTTACTAGTTGAAAAAAGTAATCTGATTATGTAACTCAAGTTGTAAAGCCTAAACCCCTAACACTGATTATAACACACACACTTACAGACAGTAGCTCGCACATAACGCACAGATCGCGCGCACTCAGAATCATTCAGTAGCGCAGAAATGTATTGTCAACACTGTTATGTGATTTATCAATAATATAGCTTAGAAACTGAAAAGTTCTAGCATATATTTCTTAGTAACTAAAACCCACAGCTTCACTATTAGTAGAAAGATTACCAGGTAGAATTAATTCACACGCAATCGCTCTCTCACTAATGCATTCATATAAATGTAATCTTTACTATGATACTTTATCTGTATCTGATTTAGAACGAGCAGAAATCTGTGATAAATATAACAACCCAAAGACAAAGACAAAAGAACTGATAAATATAAGCTGTTATGTATGAGCAATAGCCTTGTGGGTAGCGCTGTGTCAAATGCCATAGCTATGTGCAAGAAAACCCATGTTTGAGTCTCAGCTTGAGGTTCAGGCCTATTTGTTCATCATTATCAGCGACTAGTTGATGTCAACTCAACTTTCATCACATAAATGTCGACTTAAAAAAATCTGAAGTCGTTCTACACAATACTATGTTATGACCTCAAGACACTTTGACCATAGTGCATGATTTGTAAACTAATACATGTTGATGTTTGCATCACATTACCAGCTCCATACTGTATGTATGGCTTTATGTAGTAAACTTGCTCTTTAGCTCATCTGGTGCAATGATTCGGAGTTCAAGCTAAAATGGCGTTGTTGCTTCAGCATATGCATTTTTATCTCACATTTGCTTTTGTTAACTCGGTTATCGGTTATGTTTAGGGCAGGGTTAGAGTAGGTGGAACGTTATTTTCAAATGCAATAGAGCATTAACCTTTTAGCGCCACTCACCAGACATTTTATTTCCGAACTGCTGCGATAGGATGTTTTGTGTGGTGGCTTGAATTTAGGAACGCAGTTGCTAAGTTGTTTTCAGTGGTTCAGTACAGAACTCTTTTTGTCAGTGGGTAGCTTAGCTTTATTTTGTGAAAAATTATTTAGTTCATATTAATTTGATGGGAATCATGGGATTGATTATGAATTTACATATTAAATGATATTATTTGTGCTGTATTCTGTAGTGTCACAAGTAGATGGCAGTATGTATATGTTTTTCCCCCACAGGACTCTGGGTCAGATCTGTCTCTGCAGCTATTCTTCTTTGATGGAGAGGAGGCTCTGTATCAGTGGACCTCTGAAGACTCTCTGTACGGATCTCGTCACCTAGCCCACAAAATGGCTACAACAGCACATCCACCAGAAGCCAACAACACCAACCAACTCGACAGCATTGTAAAGTTCTCTCATAAACAATGATTAATACAAAAAATAGTTGACATACAGCCAAACTTACATTCCTCCATGGATTACAAAATGAGACATCTTGATATTTAGCTTCTCCAAATACAAAAAGTACCCTTAAAGTGGTCTATATGACTTATGTGCTGTGTTATAAGATTTTCTAACATATATTGTTAATATACAGCAAAAGAAAATTAATGCAAGCAAAACAAAACTGATTAAAGTCCTTCATTCATTCATTCAATTTCTCCCCAGGATCTGTTTGTTCTACTGGATTTGATTGGAGGTCCTAATCCTCGCTTTGGTAATCAGTTCTCTAGTACAACCCGATGGCTTTCCAAACTACAAAAAATTGGTTAGTATTTTTTTCTGTTCCATTTTCTTTCTCCGTCTGTTTTCTCTTTCTTTTCTCCTCTGAGATATTTAGTTAGGTTTGATTATGGATAACAATAAGTCTAAACAAATGTCAGAAAATAATTAATGCAAATACTTAAATGGTTCAGTTCAAATGTTCTTCATATATGTGAGTCAGTGAATCATTCACTCAGTTGTTGTTGTTTTACCAAAAACACTGATTCGTTTAGAAACTAAACACTGCTGCATTGTGTTCAGAGCTATTTTCATTAGCACACCTTGTGAAAAAAAGTACATTTTAAGCATAAAATAGTACTTATTACAGAAAAAAAATGTGCTTTCAAAGAATATACTTATTTGCGATCTGAACTTAATGTTTTCAGACACTTATCTGCATGTTATTTGCAATTTAATGACATGTATAATGGTTTAAATTTATATTAAATGCAGTTAGTTGAACTTAAGTGCTTTTTGACCCACCTATTGTTTTGGTGGGAGGGTCCTGCCGATGTACTGACCAATAGTTAAGCTAACTAAAATCTACTTTTATGTCACTTTTATTGAAATTTGCATTTAAATATATTTGTCATTAATTTGTAATGATGAAGTTGCAATTTACTACATTTGATGTGCTATTTAATTTTGAACGCACGTAATATAAAACGTAATATTTTATTAATTAATAAAATTAAAGTATTGAGTAATTAAAAATGTAATATTTAATATTTAACGCACTACAGTTAAAATTATAATCAACTGCTACTATAGTCAACACATCAAAAATAAGTGCACTTCTTTGAAGCATGGTTAAACATTAAAATATAGTAAATAAATAATAATTTATAATATATATATATATAATATATAATCATTTATAAATAAATAAAATAATAAAATAATAATTTGACAATATTACAAAGTACAGGTTTTTTATTAGTCACAAAAGTACGCTTAATAATGAGTGCATTTAAGTGGATTTTTATTCTAGTAATATTTTATACTGTAACTCGTAATATTATTACTCAGTATGAATTTCCCTTATTATTAATAAGGATTTATTTCTGTAACCCCTTTATAGGGGGAATCACTTACTCCTCTCCCATAGTGCTTTTGCATCTACACCACTAGGTGTCAGTATAATCAAAGATGGCTGTCATTTTGACAAGCACAACATAAACAAAAACACTACTGAATGCACCTTTAACCTTTATAAAATAATAAATTAAAGTTGCACTATGTAAAATATTTTCAGTAAAATATCCAAAAACCACTAGGCCAGTGTTATATATTTTGTTCAGTTGAGTACTTACAATATCCCAAATGTTTCCAACTATTTGTAAATCTTGAGAAAATTGCTATTTTAACCAAGGAACCGGGATGTGTGAGGGAGTCGCCTGTCAATTGCGTCATATCTGCGTTACCCTCGGTTTCCGGTTTTATTTAGCAGAAACGCTTTACTCTTATTGCAGTGTGCAACAAGTGTCATAGCAGCCGCCGAACGAATGCACAGAGTAACGTCATAACATCATTTTCAACACACTCAAATGTATCTAATATGATAAACAGAGCTGCGTTACCTCATACTCATGAGCGGAAAAGCAGAAATGGCGCCGGCGACTGTGGCATAATAAAAGTCCCGCCGCTCACGAGGTGTGTGTTGCGTTCATCTTATTAACAATCGCTCCAGTGGCCTTGCTCAGCTCCCACAACACTCGGTCCTGCTCTGCTTCATACTACAGTAACGTTAATAATGGCATCCATGAACATGATTTCTGCCCGAGTCCTATCCCGATTCTTTTCCATCGGCTGTAGAGGTGAAGACCACATGTCCCAAGATTCTGCGCTCAAACTTGGCGTCATCAAACTACGCCTTTGTTTTATATAGGCGACCTCTAGCGGACGGAAAAGTTACATAGTGCACCTTTAAATATTCCAAATGAACTGATATTGACAGGAAAACTCTGTTTACTGTTGTTTAGAGCGTCGGCTGCATGCGCTCGGTCACCTACAGAATCACCCTAATGAGGTTCAGTACTTCTGGCCTGGCCTGCATGTGGGTCTAATTCTGGACGACCACATACCATTTCTCAACCAAGGTAAAACTTCCTGAGATTAATATGAATGTTTATATATAAAAAAGCATTTAAGCCTTATGTATTCCTTTGTGGTCA
Source organism: Rhinogobio ventralis (assembly GCA_039654625.1). Lineage (NCBI taxonomy): Eukaryota > Metazoa > Chordata > Actinopteri > Cypriniformes > Gobionidae > Rhinogobio > Rhinogobio ventralis. The sequence goes on from CM077202.1 coordinate 6,269,608, forward strand.
CTGTGATTTTGCCAAGACATTTCTGTCCGAAAATATAGTCCTAATCTTATCCCTAAAATCAGAGATAAATGATAGGTGGATAACACTGATGTAGATGCACCTAAACCTGGTTGTAAGCCTAAACTTGACATAAACTAAACCTGTCCCTTAAATATGATTGGTTGATTGAAATGTTGCTCAAGGATCAAAAAAGATCTTGATTTAGGAACATGTTGTACTTAGTGAAATCACTTTCACCATTTCTCTGCCCTCGCAGGGGTCCGGATTCTTCATCTCATTTCGACTCCTTTCCCTGCGGTGTGGCACACTTTTGATGACAATGAGGATAACCTGGATCGTACTTCCATCGGTAATCTCAACAAGATCTTGCAGGTCTTTGTTCTTGAGTACCTCAACAAGAAAAGTCAGAACCCTATCACTGAAAGGTCCTAATATTCCCAAACTAGACCATCCTATGACATTTCTCATACTGACAAGCATTCCAATGTAGCCAGTTTCACCAATTCCAGGTTGTTTTTTGACAACATTTTTGTCACACAATCAGTTTTGGTCACATAATCAGTATGTTCTTCTGTGAGTTCCAAACAGATGCACATTACTGCAACTGTGTTTGGACTGTTAAGAAGAAATTTAGGGCCAGATTTACTAAACAGGGCAAATTAGCGCGAGAGCGCAAAACCAAAAAACGCTGATTGAAGTGGAAAGTTCTGTGGGTGATCTACTGACGAGAAATTAAAGAACACAGACGCAGATGGATCATTTCCATAATGACCAACACAATCTACCAAGAGCAGCACAAATTAGCATCTGGTTTAAGACTTTTTTGGGGGTGGTAAATAATAAATACCAAATACCAGTAAATTGACTAACGCAAACCTTAGTAAATCACCATGCATGATTAATTTAAATACTCTCCTCCTATAAATTTTGCGTTTGAAATGGAAACTCCTACATATACACATGCAATAAGGTCAGCCGCAAAAATAACCCTGTCCACGCCTTTCAGTGCTAATTTTTCACTGTGTATCTTTAGTAAATTCTGACAGTAGTTTTTTAGAGCCAAAAGAGGGTTTGCACTGGCGTAAGTTGTTAGTAAATCTGGCCCTTAAGTGATTCAGGATCTGACTCGGTATACAGGGTTCACTGTGTCAGCAACAGTTTTTTCCCCCTCTTCATGCCCCTGTCCCTGTGCAACAAAAGATCAGGACATGACAGCCCAACGAATACTTACAAATAAAATGTTGGTACTCAGTATATCTTATTTTTGCTGGTTATATGCATAAATAATAGAATTTATAGTAGCCTTATACTGTGTAGCCTTTCTGACTTTAAATGTAAATTGTTTTATGAATCAACAAACATAGTATGTATGAAGAATCACAGTGTTTCATGATGCCTGTGTGATTCTGCGAGCTGCTGCTATTGTAATGTGTTCCAGGTGCCAATGTGTTCCTCACTGTCTGGTGAGCTCTTAAATGTTACTTTAAACATGTATCCTGTACATAGCTGATTATAATGTAAAACAGCTAATAAACAGTTGACAAAGCAGTGGTAAAAAAATTCTTGGCTTCTGAGTGTTCATTCATAGCTTTAGTTTCAGTATGGATTTGTTGAGGATTTGGGCAAATGTGTAGAGTTACATTCATGCTTTTATGTAAATCTTAAAGCTTTTAATAGATTTTTGCCCTAAAATTGTATTGTTAACGCATATAATATACACTGCCCAGCCAAAAAAAAGTCGCTGTTTGGATTTAAATAGGCAAATGCTTAAGTAGTAACGTAGTTTCCGCACATAATAACCTAGAATACTGTCTAACACTTGATGGCTGCTCTGTCAAGTCCTCGTCGTCAGTTTGGAACCTGGGTGTGCTCTTTGATACCAATCTCTCATTTGAAAGCCATGTTTCTAGCATCTGTAAAACTGCATTCTACCATCTTAAAAACATCTCAATTACGACATATGCTTTCAATACAAAATGCTGAACAGTTAGTTAATGCATTCATGACCTCAAGGCTAGATTATTGTAATGCTCTACTGGGTGGTTGCCCTGCTCACTTAATAAATAAACTGCAGCTGGTCCAAAACGCAGCAGCTCGAGTTCTTACTAGAACCAGGAAGTATGACCATATTAGCCCAGTTCTGTCAACACTGCACTGGCTCCCTATTAAACATCGCATACATTTTAAAATCTTGCTAATTACTTACAAAGCACTAAATGGTTTAGCTCCCCAGTACTTGAGTGAGCTCTTAACGCATTATACTCAAAACTCTTGCCATTTGATAATACCTAGAATATCAAAATCAAGTGCAGGCGGTCGATCCTTTTCCTATTTAGCACCTAAACTCTGGAACAGTCTTCCTAGCATTGTTCAGGAAGCAGACACACTCTGTCAGTTTAAATCTAGACTAAAAACACATTTCTTTACTATGGCATACACATAGAACATTATCCATTTATATTATTCAAATCAGTTAAATGATTTTTAGGCTGCATTAACTAGGTCAGCCGGAACCGGGAATACTTTCCATAACACCTGTTACACCTCGTTACATCATAAGAAGAATGGCATCTACGCTAAAATTAGTCTCTCTGTTTATCCCGAGATTTACCGTAGTCAGCCGGATCCGGGCCGTATCCAGGTGGACCTACGCCTAGACACTACCACAACGCATCCCTGAAGTGTCAGCAGAGACTGCGTCAACTAGACTCTCCCCTGTGAAGGCTTCATCGACACGACAGCCAGTGGCAATGATCCTCAACAAGCCCTTCTCCGGTGTGATGAAATGTTGTATTGTCAATAAAAGATCTTGACCAAAATTGATGCACCTCTTGATGGAAATAAATGTGTGATGTTATTTCCATCAAGAGGTGCATACATTTTTGTTCAAGATCTTGTATTGACAATGCAGGAGTCCAGCACTCTGTAAAGTCTCCTCCAGCACATCCAAAAGACTTTAAGGTCTGGACTCAGAGGAGCCGATTCATGTGTGAAAATGATTCTTCATGCTCCCTCCCAACCATACTATCACAACTTGAGCCTGATGAATCTTGACATGGTAGTTTAAGAAATAAAAAGCTACACACTCCATCAATTAGTCTTAGAAGAACTGTTGCCAAACATAACATGCTAGAAACATGATAAACACTGCAATAATTATCCAATCCTAGACTCTTAAGCATTTGACTATTTTAATGCAAACAGTGATACATTTTGTTAATAAGCTTAAATGAAATAAAATATAAATATTAGATGGAAAAACTTAAACTAAACTAAATTAGAAATGTAGCCTTGAAATAAGTTTCATTTGACATTGTTTCATTGATTTCTAACTAGATATTAAACTGCAATATTACTATTTATTAAAAAAAAAAGACCATAGTACATAAAATTACTAAAAATTAAACTACAATGAAAACAGAAAATAAAATAAATTCAAACACTATAATGGTAACACTTTATTTTAGCGTTCAATTCTTGCTATTAACTGCTTATTAGTAGTGCTGGGGAAAAATTAATCGTGATTAATCGCATCCAAAATAAAAGTTTGTGTTTATATGTGTGTGTGCTCTGTATAATTACTATGTATATATAAATACACACACATGCATGTATATATTTAGGAAATATTTGCATGCATATACTGTATATATTATTTATTTTATATATATATATATATATATATAAATAAATATAATTTTTTAAATAAAAATATAACATATACATGCATGTGTGTGTGTGTATTTATATATACAAAATAATTATACACAGTACACACACATATAAACACAAACTTTTATTTTGGATGCGATTAATCACAATTAATTTTAGCATGCATATTACTAGGATATTGGGTGTTTATTTAGTACTTATAAAGCACATATTAATGCCTTATTCTGCATGACCTTATTCTACATCCCTTAATCCTACCCAATACACTTAAACGCTACAAAAACTACCGTACTAACTATTAATAAGCAGTAGGAGTTTATTGAGGCAAAAGTCGTAGTTAATAGTGAATATGTTCCACTTGTTCAACTTTTAAAAATGTTGAGTATGTTCCCCATACTAAAGTGTTACCTATATAACTAATGCTAAAATAACACTGATCTGGAGCAAACAAATAAAGGGTAGAGTATATACTGTTTACAGAATCAAATTGATTTATGTTCACTTCAGTTTTTAGGGCAGGACTAACTGTAATTATGTTGAATGTTTTAGTTGTTCATTTAGAAGGAAGTGTGAGTCTCCATCTGAAAACATCTATAAGCAGGAAGCTCTTGGTGCCTATGTTTGTCTATGAACTGTAGCATAGACTTGTTTCATCCCCACTGGAACTGGGTGTTCCCAGGCAATAAGCACTTACAGACCACATGATCATGATGCTGCCATGAATTCCAGTGTCAAAAGTCCCCTGATTTATTGCACCCTCACAAATATGGGTTTTGATGCGCTGGGTGTAGTTATGGTATTCGTTTTGAAAATGTAGTCACTGCAGTGTGGTACAATTAAAAATGTACTTGGGTAGTACCAAGTCTACAATGTTCTGTCCAGTGTTATTTTAGTAATCATATTTCAATTAACCAAAACATTTTTTATATTTTTAGATTATTAACAATAACAACACTGGTTCAGTCAGATAACTGGAATCTGCACTTTAATAAGGAACATACAACCTCATGAGTAAAGCGACATTTGATGGGATGAAACATATGTCATCGTAGGAGTATTCATTACAGTTAACATGATACAATCAGTGAATCAGTGAATAGCTTAAAGGCTTTGAATACTTTAACCACACTTAAAATATAGTCTATGCATTTCATTGCATTAAATAGCAACATATAAAACTAAGGGCCAATTGAAAACAATTGATGCTATGGCTTTTTTCAGACCTAACTTTACTTTTGTTAGCCATTTTTTTCTGAGCAATTTTACCTTAAGTAATACATTAAAAAATACATTGTAATTAGTTTGGACCCATTTTAACTAAATGTCCACTAACATTTAAATGAATCTGATACAATGCACTTATTGTGTACATACATGCTTTTACATTGTACCTACGTTTAAAAAAAATAGATCTGTATTATGATGTTATTACATCTGAAATTAATTTCTGTAATTACATCTATAATTACACTTATGACCCTTTCCGGTTACACCTTATTTTAAGGTGTCTTTGTTACACTGTAATTATATATTTAAGTACTGAGTAATATTAAGTAATTATTAAGTAATACTTATTAAGTAATATTAAGTAACTTGTGTACTTACTATAGGGTTAGGATTTGGTTTGTTTTAGGGTTAGTTGCATATAATTATGCATAATTTATAGTTATTACTATAGTAACTACATGTAACATATTTAACAGCAACACTAAAATAAAGTGTTTCCCCCTTTCCTTACCCACCCCTAAACCTACCAAACCACCAAACCTGTCCCTAACCTCACCCTCATCCCAGCTCAATAGCAGCAAAAGTGTTTTGCAATACAACATCAACACTATGAGTGAATTCCAAATGGAAGTGAGCACCCATGCCTTACCCAAGTCAAAGAACAGAGCCCTTGAAGTGGGGTCTTTGGAGGGAGCAGTGCACTTGTGTCATAACGTATCAGTTTAAAACGCACATTGTGAATGGATCATTGAAAGACAATGGCCGTTTCTCAATATGCGTTCTTGTCTGTACTTGTGTTCTCGTGGACTTGTGAAACGTCATCAGCCGCTGCCCAAGTACTGTTCCAATTCAAAGTTCACATCTAGCCAAGTACAGTTCAAATCCCTGGATGTGTCCTTGATCTGCCCGTTTTATCAAGGATGCATCAGGAGGTGACTTGAGCAGACTTGAGACAGACTATCCCAGAATGCATCTCGCACCAACCAGCAAGCGGATGAGAAACCCAGCGTAATTTAAAAATACTACTGTTAATGTGTCACAAAATGTATTTTTAAGACTTTTGTACTTGAGAATGTACTTGTTTAAAGCTCAAATCTGTGGTTTATTTTTGAAAATTGCATCTGGCGTTTTCGGAGTTGTCAGATCCAGGCGATCACCGGGCGTTCAATGCTCGTTAACCCTGCCAAGAGCAGCCTTTCCTCGGCTAGTCCTTCTGACGTTTGCCGCTGGCTCTGATGTCTCTGTAGTGGTTAAACATGAGATAAAAATTTGTCTTGTGTAGATCTAACGGGCGATCTTTTGTCTCATGAATCTATAATTTGTTCCCTGGCAAATCGTTTTGGCTGAGGGCAAAGTGAATTTTCATAACTTTATATTTTTAGGCTATTCAACTTTACAGTTGTAGCCTACTAGCACTGACTTTGTGTGTTTGACTGAATTGTTTGCTTTATTTCTTGTATAGCTTCTTATAACTTATACTTTTATAATGGCTATTATTGATCACACATAAACTGACATTTAACAAAATGAGACCGGTGTCACGGAGTCACAGCCAACACCCACCAACACTAACGCATCATCACCAGCTCTCCACGCTCCACCCACTCGTTCACAGTCTCCTGAGTACTAATCACATGCACCTGCACTTCATGATCAAGGACACTCACTCCCTTCACATCATTGTCTGGTCTCGTTTCATATACCTGGACTCCTTACCCGCTACTCACCTGAGTCTTCCGTCTCCTGTTCTTCGTTCCTCGTTGATCCCTTCACCTGCTATAACATCATTTGTTATCCTTCAGCTAAGTGACTGTTCGAAAAGTGCTTGTTCTTTAACTCACCTGCATCCACCGTTTACCTGTGTTCGTGTCTCTGTTAAATAAATCATCTGTGTTCACTTACCCCTCTGCCTCGTCTGTGTCCTGGCAACTGGGTTGTGTTTTATGTCATATTTAATTTTATTACAGTTATAATCATATATGCACACTTATTGTCTGAACCACATATTAATGTTAAAACATTTTTTTTTTATGTAAACGAAAAGAGGCAGGGTTGTGTTTTATATTTCGTTTTGTTATAAATATACACTCACCTAAAGGATTATTAGGAACACCTGTTCAATTTCTCATTAATGCAATTATCTAATCAACCAATCACATGGCAGTTGCTTCAATGCATTTAGGGGTGTGGTCCTGGTCAAGACAATCTCCTGAACTCCAAACTGAATGTCAGAATGGGAAAGAAAGGTGATTTAAGCAGTTTTGAGCGTGGCATGGTTGTTGGTGCCAGACGGGCCGGTCTGAGTATTTCACAATCTGCTCAGTTACTGGGATTTTCACGCACAACCATTTCTAGAGTTTACAAAGAATGGTGTGAAAAGGGAAAAACATCCAGTATGCGGCAGTCCTGTGGGCGAAAATGCCTTGTTGATGCTAGAGTTCAGAGGAGAATGGGCCGACTGATTCAAGCTGATAGAAGAGCAACTTTGACTGAAATAACCACTCGTTACAACCGAGGTATGCAGCAAAGCATTTGTGAAGCCACAACACGCACAACCTTGAGGCGGATGGGCTACAACAGCAGAAGACCCCACCGGGTACCACTCATCTCCACTACAAATAGAAAAAAGAGGCTACAATTTACACAAGCTCACCAAAATTGGACAGTTGAAGACTGGAAAAATGTTGCCTGGTCTGATGAGTCTCGATTTCTGTTGAGACATTTAGATGGTAGAGTCAGAATTTGGCGTAAACAGAATGAGAACATGGATCCATCATGCCTTGTTACCACTGTTCAGGCTGGTGGTGGTGGTGTAATGGTGTGGGGGATGTTTTCTTGGCACACTTTAGGCCCCTTAGTGCCAATTGGGCATCGTTTAAATGCCACGGCCTACCTGAGCATTGTTTCTGACCATGTCCATCCCTTTATGACCACCATGTACCCATCCTCTGATGGCTACTTCCAGCAGGATAATGCACCATGTCACAAAGCTCCAATCATTTCAAATTGGTTTCTTGAACATGACAATGAGTTCACTGTACTAAAATGGCCCCCACAGTCACCAGATCTCAACCCAATAGAGCATCTTTGGGATGTGGTGGAACGGGAGCTTCGTGCCCTGGATGTGTATCCCACAAATCTCCATCAACTGCAAGATGCTATCCTATCAATATGGGCCAACATTTCTAAAGAATGCTTTCAGCACCTTGTTGAATCAGTGCCACGTAGAATTAAGGCAGTTCTGAAGGCGAAAGGGGGTCAAACACAGTATTAGTATGGTGTTCCTAATAATCCTTTAGGTGAGTGTACATGCATTGAAGATAATCAAGGTAGCCTACGCGTTGCCTAAACCACATTTGTGTGGCTATTAATATGTTTAAGATTTTTTTTTTTTAAATGAAAAAGAAACGAGGTGGTGTGAGGCAGAGTGGTGTTTTATGACATTTTTATTGTAGCCTAAAATATACATTACAGAGATGACCAGAGTGAGAGCGAACTGAGTGACGTTATCAAGAACGCTGCTGTACCGTTAGAAGAGTACCGGACTCGCGTCCTGCCGTCCTCGGGAGTTCGTTCTCCTGAGTCGAACTTTACAAGTCTGAACTACCAAGGACGCAAGTCAGAAGTTCACGTACCTGGTATTGAAAAACGGCTAATGTCACTTCCTCATTATCCTTACCTGAAATGTTACCATGACAACGCAGTGCATCATCCTTCACCCCATTAGCTGTTTACAACATGAATTTCTTATTATTGCTGTTAACATAATTGTTGCAAATAACTATACATTTTATAATGACGTTTTTAAAATATGCATACATATACACCGATTAGACATAACATTATGACCACTGACAAGTGAAGTGAATAACACTGATTATCTTTTATTATCGGCACCTGTTAGTGGATGGGATACATTAGGCAGCAAGTGAACATTTTGTCCTCAAAGAAGTAGGAAAAATGGGCAGGACTTCAGGGGTCTAGTGCAGTCCATGCCTCAATATTAGGAAGGTGGTAGGCTACACACTATAGGTATATACACCGATCAGGCATATATACCTACAGTATGTAGCCTACTATTAAACACATTTCTTACCAACAAAACTTATTTAAACTTATGAAAAGACATATGACATTTCTGACAAAAATGTGTGTAATATATCACAAACAAAACAATTTGAATTATTTTGTTTATGTTAACTCTAACTCTCCCACCATCAAGCTTTAAAATGAATCACAAGGTTCCCTTTCGAGGGAACTCAACACTGAAGCCAAAGTCCTTCCACGGACGAATCTGAGTACCATCATCCTCTTGAATAAGGCTTCAGTCCTGATGCCGCAGGGAAGTGGCCTACACCAAGTTTTAGTGTGCCCACTTCTCCTCTGTGCCCTCGGTATGCTGGTCCGCCAACACCTTTAGTGTTTCGGGGCGCAGCGGTTTCCAGTGACTTTTTGGCCCAATCTCTGCCCGGGAATGTTGCAGAACTGGGAAGCTCACTCCCTCCAAGAAGGGTGTTGAAGAAGTATGTTCTGGGCATATTACTGATTCCTCTTTCAGATTATTTGGCAGCATGGCAACTTCTGCCAAATGCCAAATCATCAATTACTTTTATGACTGATTTATTCTAGCTCAGTCTGGGAAGATGGTGGTTCGCCCTCACTTACATAGGTGCTTGAGGTTAAGACTAAACTCCAGGAATAATGTGCCTACTCCATTACTGAGAACCACTTTTCTAGGAGTGAAATGGGACTTGACTAGGATGCAGGAACATCTGTCTTATGCTCATATCAAGTCAATTCTCTCAGCTGTTGGCAAGATAGGATAAGCCGTCACTGTAAAACAGTTTCAGAGTCAGACACATTGCAGTGGTGACTTAAGGCCAAGGGCAACCCATTTCGTATCATCAGGGTAACGTGCAGATGCCTTTGTTTCCTAGAGATTTGGAAGAAGCCTTGGTTCTTGGCCCAGGTTTCTGTGCTGGAGGCCCCCTGTTGTTGCAAGACGCTAATGACAGATGCTTCCCTCAAAGGCTGGGGTACAGTTCTAGATGGCCACTTGACTTGAGGTCTGTGGAGAAGTCACTATCCTTTATGGCACTTAAATTGCATGGAGATGATAGCACTGAGAAACTCTTCACTTTTTGGTGCAGAGAGCATACCAAAGTCAACTGCCCAGTTAGTTCAACGATAAAGCTCCTTCAGGATCACCTTTGTGCTGGGTTAACCCCCTGGCCACATGTAAGGTTTACTTCATAGCCATTGCTCCTTTCCATGCACCTTATGCAATGGATAAGCAAGTAGATCATTGAGGCAATTTCTGTGGCTCACGAAGTGTATGACCCTTAGTCATCAGAGCCTGTTCTACTAGGAGTATGGCTTCCTCTAAGGCATTGTTGTCAGGGGTTTCCTTTCAAGATATTTGTGATGCGGCAGGCTGGCCCTCTCCGCACACCTTCATCAGGTTCTATAGCCTGGATATGGAATCTACCCCAGGCTCTCAAGTGCTTGTGACTCAAGTTTTGTGCTCGTTACAATTCACAAATTTTGGGCTGACATTTGTTCAGTACTGCGCAGTGGATATGAACATTCCCATAGCAACCAATCACAGTTCGTTTTGTTCCACGTCATGTTTAGGGGCGTGAAAATGTAAGGTCGATATCCCTACAATAACAGACTGCCGTGCATCTATAAATGATTAATTCAAGAACGTTGTGCAAGTTTACTGCCACAATGGAGCCGTGAACTTTACATACTTTTGAAAATCCACGGTTTAGTTGATCCTGGTAAGCGCTCATTGTCACAGAGCTGTGTACAGCTCTGTAAACACAATTTTCACATCAAGAGGAGTTATATTCTTCCATGAGGGAGTTTGGCGACACAGCATTTGTTTCCAGGCGGACCGTTAAAGAATGCAAAACACATGACATCCTGTAGAATTCAACCAATCAGATGATAACTTTGAAATGTTTCCAGATAAGTATACCATATGCATCAGATGTTCAGCCAACAGTCCATGGGTGTGACGTCTGAGGCTGAGACTAACCCTTTGCCAACAAACTTCTGAAGGGATTCAGTTGTTCACTTTTGTTTAAAAATGTCCCTACAAATGGCATTCCCTTTCTCAAAGTGTTTGGAATCTGCCTTCTGTTTGTCATGAAACAGAAGTTGCGATCGTCTTTTCTTCACTGTGACGTATTTTGAATGAAACAACTTCTCAAACAAGAAAAAAAAAAAAAATAGGATGGGACTTGATTTTGTCCATGGGGAATTGTTTGGATTGGTTGAGGTTTGCTACTGGTCAATCTCATGTGAGTGACAGGTTGTCTCACCCATGTCATCAAGAGAAAAGATGTTCCTATAAGAGGGAGGAGAAGTTATTTTGATTACTAGGCACATTGATTTTAAAAACATAACATGTGCTCAGGTAAAACTTTTATAATAAATATACCTGCAATATTCCATAAAAAAAAAAAAAACTGGCCATTTTGATTTCATGGTCACTTTAAAGACACCTTAGTTGGACTATTAATTTAAATTAAATTGTGTCTTAATAATACAATAAATAATGTAATACTTTTAAAGTAAAAAGTAATTAATGTAAAAAGTAAATGTTTGATAACAAATAACAAACATTTGATAACCAGAATGGTTTTTTTTTTTAATCTTTTGTATACAGCTTTAAAGTATGTATGCAATTTTATCTAAAACTTGAATAAGTTTGGTACTTTACAAAGGGATCTCCCAAATAAATTCCTTTGCTTGGATCGTCATACCTGTGACTCATGTATTCCTAATTTGAAAGCTAATGATTAACTGAAAGGTTATAGCCTATATATAAAAGCAAACTCTGGAGACACAAGTAATACGGTAATAACAGGGGGTCTCGGCAGTAGCAGATTTCCTCCTTGCTGCTCCTCCTCCGTTCGGCTGAGGGGAGGATCACTCACTGAAATCTGATACATGTGCTTCCTCGTGAGTTTATCCCGATCGCTCAGTCCATGTGAGAGATTTGGATGGTTCAAATGGAGATATCTCGCGAGCCGTGCTTACTACTGGATTTCTAGAGGACAGACTGAAAGAATGATCTCACATCATTTCTCATATCACACACTGGTGCTGTACGTACTTTATTATTAATCTCCAGCTCTTGAGAAGGACTGGATGGACTCACATTTTAAAGCAATGGATCCAGTAACGAGGTGGACACCAAAACAGGTTGTTGACTGGATGAGAGGTGAGTTTAAGATTTGTATTTCTTGCATACTATGTATGCTGGTCGTTTAATTTTGAATATAAATGGCCTCTCTCTGTAGATAGCCAGTAGGACGTGTGCTTTGTTTACCTGTACTTTCGACGAAACCAAGATTAGTGTGTCAGCAATGTACGAGCACCAACAAAACAAACTCGTACGTTTAAAGAAACGCATTCTATTGCGTGGCAGAAAAACAAATACATTTATGAAAATATCATCCCTCTGTAGGCTACTGCGCGGTTTTGATTATTATGCAGGAATATTTTACTCCCACAGTTCTTATTATTGTTTTCGACAGATTTATCAAACCCAGAATATAATTATACCCTGCCATCTGTGTAAATGATTGACACATAAAAACCTATTATTCAGTGTTGATAACTTGTTCATGTGTGGCTATTAATTACAGACGAATTGGAATTGAACGTGTAGTAAAATTCAGAATCGGTCATTTGTGGATTCCAGTCGAGTACCAGTCGTGGTATTTGTCCATGTGTAATCGAAAGATCAATCTAATAACAATTAATAATGTAAGATTCAAATGTGAATTGGGCCACCTGTCCATGCATGAACTGGAGTAAAAAAAAGTATCATTCATAAAGTATTATTATTATTATTTGTTTGTGGCTGTTAGGGTCAATTTGGAACCTGTGTGATTAAGTTTTGAATAGCTCAAAAAATCTCTTTCAACGAATTTTAATAATATATAATATAATAATATATAATAATAATAATTGTGAATTTTGTTGAACTCAAATTAAAAGCATCTTGCATTATATCAGTGGGTTTTACTGTCTTAAATGTTTGACATGATTCATAGGGGATTTTTTTTTTAGTTTAGTTGTTCAATTGGTTCACTTGTCCCTAAAGTTTCCTTAAATAAAATATATTTTTAGATTTTTTTCAGACAGGTCATTTTTTTCTGTCACATCTTACGGCTCAGTAAAAAGAGATGTTTTTGCCTCTCAAACTACTTAAAAACAACCATACTGTAGCATTACTTTATCATTAATTTTACTGCCCTACCCTGATGAATTACTTAATTTAAGGGACACAAGATCATTTGTCCTCTATCTGACAGTGCACTACTGACTCAGTATCCTGGAGTTATAACTTGCTTAAGGGCACAATGGTGACAGTTAATTGATCAACCGTTGCAGGGTTTGACCAACAACATTTAGTTACCAGCTTAGGTGTTAACTGCTATTGCACATCAGTTCTCTGTTGATGAAATGCCTGAAGGCTTTAAAGGTTTGTTCTTGTGGGGGCTCTTGTGTCTCAGCTCTGCTTCATTTATTAATTATTGAATTTCTTTGTGCTCACAAGAGTGCATTGAATTCTTGCAGGAAAAGTAGCCTATACCTTCTCACACTTTCTTGCAAACAAACATGCATGAACAGACAGTAAAAGTTGAATGCCAAGTCTTTAAAACTTTTGCTGGTTGGAGTATATTCATGGAATGCTCTGCAGAAACTGCAGTGAATAATTTCACACTTACGAATTTTAATTCCTTCCCTTCTACTCCCACACTTGTTGAGGGACAGCTGGGTGACTTACATTCTTTTTCAAGTCTTCAGAAGCATCCAAAAAATTCTCAAAGTTCTCAAACTATTGTAGGTGATTTAGTTACAAAACCTCTAAATCCTTGCAGTATTGATTCGGAGAGAAGGGGGGCCTTTGAGTAAAAAGGGTTGGGAACCAATCCTCTAAATGACATAAATGATGCAATATCACCACAAAAGTATCATAAAAATGTCATAAAAGTAGTCCACTTCATGAGCACTATGGTCATTTGTGTGAGGAACAGACAAAATTTAAACTAAATTGAACCTTTCCTTTTATTGAGCTGTTAACTGTACCAGTACGAATAAACTGAATTTGAAAACCTGATCCAGTTTTGATTTGTGAATTAATCTTTTTTCAATAATATTGTTTTAATCCGGTCTAGCTAATTCATTGCAATGATTCTACTCAAAGCGATTAATCTACAAATTATAGCCACTTTTCTTGCAAACTTTTATAAATGCACAAGGAGAGCTTATCATTGTCATTATTGTAATATTGAAAGGGTTGTGTCATATTGACTTGTTTCATGGTGTTCTTGCATCATTCTTGAAGATTGAAAGGTCCAAAACCCAATTGCATGAAAAAACATCCATCAGAAATTCTGTTCTTGTGTTCCACAGATGGAAGAATTTGGTACAGTTTTGACACGACATGGGTGTGTAAATGATAATAAGATTTTCATTTTTAGAAACTTGTTGTTCAAGGTCTACACTCATTTTGACCATTACCCAAGATGCTGATTATTGTAAAGAATAACTGTATTAAATCGTTTATCCAATTACTGAAACTGTGCAATGCAGATGTGGATTATATTTATAAAGTGTGTATGTTTTGTTACAAGCAGCATCAAATGGAATTGCAAAAAAATAATAGTTTCCAAGTAGTTTTCCATAGTCTCAAACAAAATTATTGGACCCACTTCATGTACTAACATTTAAATTCATTATTTGACTGGAATTATTAGAATTATTTGATTTTAATTTTAATTATTTATTACAGTGCACTTAATTTGTACATACTTGTTTTTACATTGTACATATATTAAAATTACATCTGTAATCAATGCGTGTAATTACATCTATAATTATTATAGACCAATGCTTAAACCAAACCATACCACCAAACATGTCCCTAACTTTGCCCGTATCCCACCTTAATAGCAGCAAATATGTTTTGCACTAAAACATAAACACTATAGATGCATTGTACCTTTTTTGAAATAAAGGGGACCAGATTCTTTTTGGTGTGGTGCTGAAATTATACACTGCAATGATGCTAAATGCTAAATGTAGAAAACTGTTGTAGCAGAAATGTAATCACATGATTGCGGAAACTTCTGAAAGTTTCTGAACCATATATCTGTATTGTGTGTTGTTGTTTTTATGGATATAATTAATGAAGGGGAACTTCTAACAATGATCTCATTGTCAAAAAAACCTGTGGTAAAAATGTTGTAGATTTCCAAGGCATGACATCTAATTGATGTGTCAGTCATATTTTGTTAACAGTTAAGATACTTCAACCTGGACATGGTTGAAATTTGTTAATATTTTCTTTGCTGTAAGTATGATTACTTCCTACTTTTTCACAGACTACACAGTTATCATGCTAACCATGCTAACTCCAACAGCACATCACTCTACAGTGACTATTTCAAATATTGCCAGCTCTGTAAGCTTGAATGGCAAGAATATATTAGTTGAAGAACATTTTGTTCCAGGGCTACCTGTGATGAGGAACCACTGAACCAACAGTGTACCTTTCCATAGGTTCTGTTAATTATATGAATGTTTTAATCCAATGGTTTCCATCAATATAACCACAACACCATATGTCAACCCTTAGATCTTGATATCGCCATATGGCATCTTCATGAGATTCTCGTAAATATTTAATGGAGACTCTGTTGAAGTTTAAATGGGAGAGGTGCCTGGTATTTCCTGTTCTCTTCTTTAATTTTATGGGACTGCATTTTTGTAAGTGTGCAGTATAGAAGTGTTTTGTTTTTCTTAAAGACAACGCAGAGTTGCAGACACAAATACTATACAAAATTTGATGGCATTGATTTTTTCTGAGACATTTCCATTCCAGTACACTCTACGTTTCCATGAAAGACCTTTGATCCCACTTTGACAATCCGTTGATATTTGCATGAATCCATGCTCCGTTTAAGAGCACTGAGGTGGGCTGGAGGCAGGATCCTGCTGGCTTTTGCATTCAGAACTGAACAACCCAATGCAAATCTCCCAGATCACATTAGCTTAATAGTGCCAGAATAAGAGCAGTGATCTCTACAAACATGTAGCTTAACGCAACGTGGGAAATGCAACCCCAGGTAGCACATCACACACAGTTCGCTGCCCCTCCATGAGTGCCTAGCCAGGCAGAAAGTTGGACGGGACACTCTGGGCTCATTGCTGCAAAAGGCCTAATCCTCAGGAAAAAATGGAATGCCTATTAAACACACAAATTCACCAATGAAAGGCATAGAAGTAAGGTCTGGGCAACGTTACATTTTGATGACCATCTTATGCTCTTGTTTAGATAATAGGATATCTTTAAAGGGTTAGTTCACACAGAAATGAAAATTCTCCCTCATGTCATTACAAATCCTATAAGACTTTTGTTCATCTTCAAAACACAAATTAAGATATTTTAAGGAAACCTGAGAGATTTCGGTCTTTCCATTTCGGAATTCGGAAATTCCATTCTACCAAAACTTTGATAATGACATGGCAGAAGTAATCCATATGAATCGAGCAGTTTAATCCAAGACACAGTCGCTTTATATGAAAAAAAATATTTAATTCAAGATTTCATATAAACATTGATTAATGCACTATTAAAGGGATAGTTTACCTAAAAATTTCAATTATCAAATAATTTACTCAACCTTAAGCCATCCTAGGTGTAAATGCCATTCTTCTTTCAGACGAATACATATTATATATAAAAAAATGTCCTGGCTAATCCAAACATTATAATGGCAGTGAAAGGCAGCCCAAAATTTTAAGCCCACAAAAGTGCATCCATCCATTATAAACATAATCCACACGGCTCCGGGGGGTTTAATAAAGGCCTTCTGAAGCGAATAGATGGGTTTTTGTAAGAAAAATATCCATATTTAAAACTTTATAAAGTAATATATCTAGATTCCGACAGACCGCCATCTGTATTCAACTTACGAAGAAAGTGTAATGCCTCTCGCAGTTCAAAACGCTTACACTACGTCCGACACCAGCGCTTTTTCCTTAAGTTGAATACGGAAGACAGTACGCCGGAAGCTATATATTTTACGTTATAACATCTTAAATATGGATATTGTTCTTACAAAAAACGATTTGAGTTGCACAGTGTCAGTTCTTCTTTAAGAGGAGTCTACATGTGCACGACTATGGAACAATAGCAGTGAGAACAGTAGTTAAGAAAGCATTTGATCATAGCGAAGTGGATATGTTTGCACAAGCTCTGCAATTCAGCACTCCAGTCAAGTCATGTCACGTTTATTTGTATAGCATTTATACAATAGATTGATTTAAAGCAGCAGCTTTACAGTAAACATGAAAAATCAGTCTAATTGTGTCTAATTCATTATGTCAATTACTTCGATTACTACTATTATTACTACTGCTATACTGTTTACTCACGTCTGACCTCGACAGAAGAAGAAATGAACCGCAGAAGATTTTCACATCAAAGAAGGCGGAGCCTCAGAGCCACACCTACATATTGCGTAATCACCACAGACCAATGATGACCAGACAGACTAAACTTTTCCGGAAAGTTTTCTTTGCCAAGCTGTTTCAGACTCCCGGAACAAACTCAAAATGAACTTTGTTTCAGCCTGATTTTTTTTTTCTCGAAATGACGTCGCACTATTTAATTCCTTGTTTTTACTTTTCCTGAGCAAGTCACACAATTTGCGGTATCATTCCTGTCTGTTGCACAAATAGAATGCAAAAGCGTATGTTCATAAATTTAATATATCAATATTCATAAATCAATATATTATAACAATTATACTTCAATCTGAGAACAGTTTTTAAAAAGTTCAGTTGACTGCACTGGAGATTTACAGTGCTTATGTTCCTGTGTTTCCACTGCTCGCATTAACACAAAAGAATTGGGCCTCCCATTGCACGGTGTAAAGGTCACATTATAATACCCCTCATCCAGCACCTGCAATTGGGTAAACAGAGGAAGGGTGTTACTGTGCATGCACAGACAAAGAGCCTGAACTATATCAGGGCATCATGGGAAATCCTGCTCTAAAAAACATACCTTCATTTATAGGGTTCATTGCATACTTGAATATAATCATTCGAACGCCTATATCCTGACAAGGTTCAAATTTATTAGCTTTTTATTTAAACAGCTTTTATTAAGGAACAACATACATATTGCAGAAAGACCAGCTCAACATGTCATATTCACATTTGACAATAAATGCATGTTGATGCTTGACCTCAGTCTCCTGTGCGTCAGTCAGAGGGGTTTGTGTTTGTGTGAGATCTGAGAGTAACAGCATAACAGGGTTTAGTCAGCTTGGTGGATGTGACTCATCTACAGCAACAACTTTCACACGCTTTGAAAGACAACAGCCATAACATCCATTCTCTCTGTTTTCATTCAGGATCTATTCAGACTTCATACCGTATTGATTTACTGTATTTTCATACTTAAGTACAAGGAGTTAAATTGCATAACTTCAGTGGAATTGAATATGCCCCTAGAGTGCTTCATTTATGCACTACAATTGATTAGTAAATGAAGACATCTTTCCTTTGTTACATTGTTGTGTCTAAAGTCCATTTTTCTTGGGAGAGAGCTAAAATAACACATATAGCACATTAAAGCACTTAAAGAGGACCATGTACTTTTTTTTACATTTTCATTTGTTGCTGTTTGAGCATGAAAAGGTCTGTAAAGTTACAAAGCACAGTCACTCCAAAGGGAGTTATTCTCTATATCAGTGCACACTGTTTCTGAACTCCCTGAAATGTCTCGATTGCAGTCTTGAGGTTTTTTCACAATGCTCCTCATTTAAATAATTCCCGCCCAAGGCATACGCAGAATAAAGGGGCCGAGGCATGGTTGTGTTGCATTAGTAGTTATGAAACTCAAGGTTTTAGTAAGGGGCATGATATTTCTCCAAACACGCTCGAAGCGGTTGACCAATCACAACACACTGGACCAGCCGACCAATCAGAGCACATTGTGCTTTTCAGAAGGAGGGGCTTTATAGAGACAGGAACTAAACAAAGCGTTACTGACAGACTGGGAAGAGAGGAGCTGCAACAATGTAAAATATGTGAAAAAAAACTTTCAAGCATGAAAACCTACTGTGCCTTTAATAAAACCATCTTATTTGTTTTGTTAATAAAAGTCCATGACTTCACGCATTATGTGAAAAAAAAGGTAAACCAACAATGTCGGACGATTTTGAAGTTGGAGGAGAGGAGTTTTTCGCCCTTCCGCCTACGTCACGCGTGACCTTTCCAATGTGATTACGTAATGCATGAAGCCGTGGACGTGCATCGCAGAGCTAGTGCAAGACGAGCATTTGTGGTTAAAAAGTATATACTTTTTTTTTAAAGAAGAAAATGACCGATTGTTTCACTAGATAACACCCGTATTCCTCGGCTGGGATTGCGTCGAGCCTTTTGAAGCTGCATTAAAACTGAAATTTGGACCTTCAACCCGTTGGACCCCGTTGAAGTCCACTATATGGAGAAAAATCCTGGAATGTTTTCCTCAAAAACCTTAATTTCTTTTCGACTGAAGAAAGAAACACATGAACATCTTGAATGACGGGGTAAGTAAATTATCAGGAAATTTTAATTCTGGAGTGAACTAATCCTTTAAGAATAAACCCACCCATTCAAGCAATTTCCGCCCCTAAATTGACGTTAATTTGAAAGTGAAAGTAAAATGCGAGTGGAGCATGAAGTTCAACTTCCATAGGAATCCTACAGGAAGTCTCTCGCCATAGAAATTGAAGTATTCCTTTAAGATTCATTACTGCGTCTTGGTCCCTTTCAGCAGGAAGATCCACAACACATTCCTTTCTCCTCAGAGGAAAGGTTTATGATGTCTTCTGGCTCTGATTACACTCTATATTGGGTCTGTTTGCAACAAGTAAGTTGAAATATGATGCAGGAATTTCATAATTACGATCTTTTCCATTGGTCCAGTGAATGTTTTATGCTAAAATAAGGGTGTGACAAAGTAGTTGTTAAGATATGGGAAGGTTTGTCTCTGTAATTATGGTTTGGCAGAAGGCGATGTGGCAGACTTTGGTAAGGGTAGATCCAGTCACAGATGCCTTTTTGTTTTCAAAGCTACTTCTGATTACAGGTCCCCTATAGTGTCTGCACTGTTCAGCCACAACAATTACTGTATAAGGAGTTAATGAGGAGATTTTGGCAAGTGTGAGATCTCTTTCAGGCCTGTCTATGAATGGCTGGCAGGCAGAAACCCAGTTTCTGTGTGCAGACAAGTGTGTGAAACCACCTGCATTGTATTGTATTATTATGCAAATTCATACAGTAATTTTTAAAGAAGTGATGAAATGAAATCAGGAATTGCCGTTCTCAAAATGGAAGTGAAGTATAGGGAAGTCCTGCCAATAACTTTAAGCACCTTAAGTATCACTTTTTATGTGCATGGTTAGCATATAGACGTACTGCCAAATGCAAAGCATTTCAAAGTATACTCCATTTGAACGCGTGCACAAGCACAGGCGGTTGATGTGTGCTCACTAGAAAGTTTCATCTTTGTCCAGTGTCTGTGCTATATCTCTTTAGGAGTTATGACCGATAAAATGTCTTTGTACTCTTTTGAAGTGGAGTTGCAGGATTTTCCGAACCTCCCCTGCAAAAACACTCGTCAATGTGGGCATCAAATGCCTTCTCCAGTAGCTTGTTTTTGTTCCATCTCTTCAGTTTCTTCTTCGACTGTGAAACAGTGGCCAGGGCTGGGGGCAAATAATACTAGACACATTCACAAGCTGAGTGAACGGACTGGTGTACGGCCAAATAATATACTTAAGTTTTGACACAAATGCTTAGCATCCCTTATGTACAACCGAAAACATTAGCTTGCAAAGTGTACTCTGTTTGGTAGCGTGCGTGAACACCAGCAGTCAGCATGCCCTTTTGAATGTTTCATCCTTGTCTAGTGTCTGCGCTTTTTATCTCCAGAGTTATTAACGTCTTTATACTCTTTTAAACTAGAGTTGCAAGAATGTCTTAACCCTATTACACAAATTTTAATCGCAAATTTTATATTTTTATATTGTAATAATTTCACAGTTACTGTCCAAATTAATGTAGAAACAACTTAAAGACAGTATATTTTAAAAATGTGCATATTTTTATGAATGAAGGCCAGTATCACTGATACTAATACTGCTACTGATGTCTCTATGAAATACATAAAAAAAAATATTTTTTAAAAACATTAATGATAGACATTCAACATCACAGTATAATTTAAAGCTATCAATTTCAACATTTATTAGGCTGAACTTTAAGCGAACTTAAAACAATTTTCACATAAACCCATTATAATAAATGTCATATTTACATGTGGCCTTCATATATAATCAATATACAGTCTTAACTGCATAAATTATAAATTACTGTTACCTTTGTTCTTTGATTAACATTAATGACAGACATCATAGCAACAGTTTTATTTGGCTGCTGTCACTAAGATCTGCCGCTGCCGAACACGACGCAGATCTGACGCATCTCACAACACAGTTCATTTAAGACGTTATTTAACTCATTTAAGAATACTCTTTTGAGAACACTCAGCAAAATGGACATTTTGGCATAATTCTGTGTTATTGTATGTTAAAGTGCAAAAGAGAACTCGATTATGGCAGTGCGCTGTCTGTGCTCATTTCTGTGTCACATAGATGGGACATTCACAGTCAGCGCTTTCTCTTTTGTCTTGTTGTGCTTGAATGGTTTAAACAATTAGCATGAATAAGAGCATGATCATATAATGTAACTAGCAAAAGGATGACAGAAAAAAAGGATGCTGCATTAATTGCATTAAATATTTTGAACGCATTAAACTGAATAAATGTATCGCATGCGTTAATGCACTAACTTTGACAGCACTAATTATAACATAATATTGTGCAGGGAACCGTGTGAAAGTATGTCTTTATTAATTGATAATCTGCCCCTCTAATCATAACTTGAATGAATAGCAATAAAAGTTGGTGTTTTACTGCCTCTGCTGTGTTAATTTCAGCTGGAAACTGCATTGAATTGCATGTAGGTTTTTGTAGTTTTGCAAAAATGTAGGTAGAGGCACATTTTTCCAATGTTGTCTATTTCAGATTGGATGCTGCCTAAGGTTTGAAGGTTCAGTTTATGGAAGCAATAAGACATCAAGGCAGCTCACAAGTTTTTGTAACAGAGCTTGCGTATTTACAGAATAATGAGAAAAAGGAGTCTTTAAAAATGTGATGAATTAAAGGGCTTGTTCAGGAGGTAATTCTTAAACTCTCTGACCCAAAACTAGTCCTCCTCCTTGTCAATTAATGATTGTAACCCTCAGCAAACCAGTTTGTCCTTAAGGTCTTTTTTGCTTCTCATCCACCTCATCTTTTCATCTAAAATGAAAAACATGATAGCAATAGCAGCCATCTGCCCCAGAGCATCTTATGCCTGTCATTCTAAAAGCTTTTTGTCTCTCTTTATCTCTTTTATCTCTCGTTTCAAGAATGAGGGGCTTAAAAACCCTATCCAACTGCCTTTCTTTTCTGTTGGGATTTGGATTTTTGCAAGCAAATTTGCAAATCAGATTAACAGTATTGATTGTTATATGAGCTGCTTACAATCAATACAAGTGACTTGTTGTTAGATTGAATCTCCACGCCAGGAATATTGGATCCGGTCTCTTTACCAGATCCCATCAGAAGATATCCATTTTGTCTGATATCCAGTCAGCAGAATTTTGTCTGATACCCAAGACTATATTAACTACACTATGCACTGTACACAAAGATTTTTTGAAGTTGTAAGGGTGTTTTCACACAGATTGTTTGTTTTGTTCCGGTACAGGGACTTAATTTGTTACAATATTGCATTTTCTTCTTCTACAAGTCATATGTGAGTACAACTGTCCTCTTATTGGTCAGAGTTTCCTCAGCGTCATCCATCAAGATGATTGACAAGTTCGCTCCATGAGCTTCTTGTGGCTTTATTTGTAACTGTCGAGACAAACACTATACACATGTTATAATGCATCTAGAGCAGGAATTAAGGCTTCATCGGGACAGCATTCTCGCACTGAGAAGCTCAATTACACAACATTTTAAGATGAAGAGGTGCTCTTTTGGTTTTCAACTGTGATAACTAATGTGCTGACTCACAGAATCAGACACTACTGCTATTTATATAGCATATTTCCCGTTATGAATTATAATACCATTTGGTTCCTTGGTCCGTTGGGTCAGATTACTTTAACACCTCAAGCGAACCGTACCAGAGTTTGTTTGCAATTGGGCCGAGACCACCTCTTTCACATATGCCTAAATGAACCGAACCAAAGGAGAAAACGCACTAGGTTCCGAAACAGACACTCAGGTGTGAAAGCACCCCAAAACAAAGATTACTTGGGTACATTTTTACAATAAAATACTCTTCCAACCTTTCTACTTCAAAAATGTCATGCTTAATTCAATGTTATTTGTTACAGTAACTTGTTCTTTGTAATTAGTTGTGAAATGTTTTACATTTCTGAGTGAAAAGGAAATAGTACACCAGATCTTTTTTCAATGTAAAAAACCTTAAAACCTAAAAATCTTTCTATAGATTTTCTAGATCCTTCAATTTTTCAGGAGGTAACAAATTTTGGCACATATAATAGAATTTACCACACAGCACTTGACTGTTTTACTTGATTTATTATTGTTTTTACACTAACCATATCTCTGCTGTGCTCTGTTTACTCATTTGGTTGTTGCATCTAATGAGAGGTTTTGCACACAAAGGATTTTTTTCTAATTATTGCCTTCACAATAACAAATGTCTATAGAGATAGCACCATTGTGGAATTCCCACAAAGGGTCAACGGCAAAAAACAATGGACATTCCTTCATTCCCCTCAGGTTTACTGGAAATCTCAATAGGACGAGAGAGAGAGTTCCAGTGGCAGTGGCTATTGTACACGCTGCTTATGAAGGCGCTGAGTTTGTGTGGAGAGGGAGGTCAGACTCCCACCGGGAGGCCCTTCATTCTGGATGGTGGAAGGGCTTTCTCTCTCATGTAATCAAACCCCTGAGAACCACAGCCTGCCATTCTGTTGACATGGGGCCTGTGTGAGTGAGTCTTACACCGTGAGACTCTCAGAGAAGGGTTGGCTCTGGGGGCACATCCCGTCAGAACAGATGTGCAGGTTTTAGTTTCAGAGCACAAGGTGTTGGGTTTATCAGTGATCACATCAAAGTCTGTTAGAACATGACTTTAAACTGATCCAACTGTGTAGTTTACCAATTTTGATTAGAAGCATGATTCTTTAACAAGAAAGTTGGGGACAAAACATGATGTAGTTGAGGTATGTGCTTTTCAGACTGTCAGTCCAAATCTGATTTTTGTGCATATCCGATTGAAATCCGATCAGATTTAGCAAGTGTGAAATGCTAAAAATCACATGAAATACGATTTTTTACAAATCCATTTCAAGCTACATTCATATGTGGTTTGAAATCCTATTCAAATTGCATTTCTGAAAATCCGTCTGACTGCTCTGATCGGATTTTGCATGGTTTATGTGACTTTCTCACACCACGTAAAGCATAAACTTCAGACGCTGTTGTAGGAAACATGATGAAAGACGCTACAGAAACAAGTTTGTGCTGTTGCAAAGTGCCGGTCGATCAGAAAATGACAACATAACGGAAACATATTTTGAAACCGGCAGAAACGACAGCATGGAATAAAACCGCTCATACCAGCCTCCTACGGTTCTTCTGCTGCCTCAGAAGACGCAATAGTCCAGCGCGTGGCGGCTACACAATGTCATGTTGTAAATAAGACAACATCTGTATTGCAAACCCCTCTGTGTTGCGGTAGTCATTGCTGTGAACATAGCCTTAGTAAGGGCTAAGGTGGAAAAAACACCCAGGCCCTCATCAAACTCCGGCGTCAGTATCTGCAAACGTAATAATGGGTGGGAACAGAACTTATATACTCCAGATGTTGAGTGATGATTGACTAGGTCTATGGGTAATGAGTGACGTGACATTTGAGTCTTCCAGGTAGAACTTACGCTAGAACTCCCATTTCTGAAATGTTTCTGTTTTTTGAAAAATGTCGGAGCTGTGCAAACATCATAATCCGAAAATGGTTCTGGTGTGCCCTGTGGGCGAAGCAATGGGAACATATCCTTTAATAGTAGAGCCCTGTGATTTCCGTGACACAGAAAACACAGATAGAATCGCAGAATCTAGTCATAACACAATGGAATTGACTGTATAATGTGGAATGTTACAGAATTTGGGATGAATAAATCTAAATTAGGGCTGTACAATTAATTAAATCACGATATGGGCTAGTGCAGGGAAGGCTCGGTTCCAGAATCAAAACACTGATGGTGCTTCTGAAATTACAGAGGGTGCTCTAGTAACGTGCAGATGTAGACTAAGCAACGGCCTTACCATAGCACTGTACAATGAGACCTTTAAGATTACTTGCAAGTCATCACTTAGCAATAATTGGAATAGAATTTCAAAAATATTTTGCTACGAATATTTTTCCATCAATCTATTAGTCTGCCTTTACATTGCTTTAATTTAACATGTCAAATTTCTGTCCCGTGCAGAGTGAATCCAGCATTTATATGTAGATGTCACTTCCGAGACTTTGCAGCACTTGGCTTTAGCCTCGAAAGCGAGCCAAGACTGCTACAATAACTAAAATGCTTTTGCTTTGTCAGTTCATCGTGATCTCACAAAGTTCTGTTATAATGAATGAAGCTGCCAACAATGCACAATAAATCTTTTACTTTCATCATGTCTACACTTTGTTTGTTAATGAGAGTTTTTTATGCGAGCCTGCATAACTCTTTGAGTGGTGGGTGGTGTTGCTGTGGCATTGCTCATGTGACGTTGCTGTGCGGCACGGTCAAGAAAGATTGTTTGCATTGATTCTTTTTGCCGCCTAATTGGGCTTGAACGGTTAAATATACATACCTATGTCTCAAAATGACCATGTACTTGCAAGTAAACAGATAGCTCTGTCTTAACTGAATGTTAACAGTTGAGAACGAAAACGCATGAGTATATTGGATCCGTGCAGCCGGACTTTTAAAGTGACAGCATCCAAATTTACCTGCTGTCATTATTAGTGAAGTTCTTAAACGTAATTTAGGGAGGAGTGAGCCCATCTAATCTTCCAATCAACAGCCAACAGCAAGCCAAATAAGTTTAACCTAATATGTTAAGATTATATGGGCAAACAAACTCGTTATTGAAAACTCGTACATTTTTATTAAATCATAAATCACAGAATCAACACTACTGTACCTTGCATGTGCACATCACCAGGTAGGAATTCATACATGGGTTAGATAGGTTAGGTGTTGATTTTTCTTCAAAATTAAATCAATTTGCAAAAATTGTAAAATACTATTATAAAATATATAATGTGCTGATGTTATGATTATTTTAAAATCATTTGACAGTAAGTAATAAACACAAAAATCACAGTCACACACAGAACATGCAGACTACATAATTAAATAGCGATCTTTTTGCGGACACTATTCCATATTGCAAGCATGGTTACAAGCATTTTAGGATGTATCCTCAGTTAGGTACAAGCTTTTTATAATGGCAGTGTAACACATGGTTTCATTCTTTAAAGAAAATTTAACAGACTCTTTTTGCTCACCTAACCTAAATACTCTAGTATTTTGTCATTTCTTTTCTCTTAATTGAATTCTTTGAGGTTTGTGTGTGTGTATATAAATGCAGTGTACACTGTGGTATCATAGGTATGTATTGTAGAGATCATACCATAGTATACCATATTTTTTACCACTGTTAAGTGAATGTAATCAGGTAGAAATCTGTACATTATTCCTTACAGTGTAATGCAGCCTAATATACCTTCTATTATCTGTTATGTAGTTAAAATCAATCAAGCAACAAGAACCATTTTTCAATTTGTAATTAGCTACTAGCTACTTGAATAATTACTTGAAAAACTTAACGTGTAAACGTGTTTGCTTAATTGACAGTAACAAATGATTTCATTTGTTTGTTGTGAAATTTCATTGGTATTGGTATTAATAACCCTGAAACGCTGACAATTCATGTCTGTTTTCATTGTTAACCCTTATGACAAATAAGTGTGCTGAATTGTATTGAATATCCACTTGTAGTGTACTTGCAGTCTTAAAAGTATATTTTTAAAAAACTGTACTTACAGATAATATAAAATTACTGAAATACTTGGAGTACAATTTCATGACTGTTTCTTAACACACTTAAGTGTGCTTTTAAAAAGTGCGCTTTGCAATAATGTTTTAATTATTTTTTTTAAGTTTTATTTTAAAATACATTTTTATTTTTTATTTCTGCTGTTCTTTAAAGGAGCGCACTTATTTTCGATGTTGACTAAAGCACATGTAAAGTGCTTGATTATAATTGTAACTGTAGTGTGTTATTCAATATTACATTTAAAGTTAATGTTTTTTAAATGTACTGAAGTTATTACATTGCCAAAGGTTTTGGGACCCCTGCCATTACATGCACATGAACTTTAATGACATCCCATTCTTAATCCGTAGGGTTTAATATGGAGTTGGCCCACCCTTTGCAGCTATAACAGCTTCTCTTCTGGGAAGGCTTTCCACAAGGTTTAGGAGTGTGTTTATGGGTATTTTTGACCATTCTTCTAGAAGCGCATTTGTGAGGTCAGGCACTGATGTTGGACGAGAAGGCCTGGCTCACAGTCTCTGCTCTAATTCATCTCATAGGTGTTCTATCGGGTTGAGGTCAGGACTCTGTGCAGGCCAGTCAAGTTCTTCCACACCAAACTCGCTCATCCATGTCTTTATGGACCTTGCTTTGTGCACTGGTGCGCAGTCATGTTGGTACAGGAAGGGGCCATCCCCAAACTGTTCCGACAAAGTTGGGAGCATGAAATTGTCCAAAATGTCTTGGTATGCTGAAGCATTAAGAGTTCCTTTCACTGGAACTAAGGGGCCAAGCCCAACCCCTGAAAAACTATAATCCCTCCTCCACCAAACTTTACACTTGGCACAATGCAGTCAGGCAAATACCGTTCTCCTGGCAACCGCCAAACCCAGACTCGTCCATCAGATTGCCAGACAGAGAAGTGTGATTCGTCACTCCAGAGAACACGTCTCCACTGCTCTAGAGTCTAGTGGCGGCGTGCTTTACACCACTGTATCTGACACTTTGCATTGCACTTGGTGATGTAAGGCTTGGATGCAGCTGCTCGGCCATGGAAACCCATTCCATGAAGCTCTCTACGCACTGTTCTTGAGCTAATCTGAAGGCCACACGAAGTTTGGAGGTCTGTAGCTATTGAAAGTTGGTGACTTCTGCGCACTGTGCGCTTCAGCATTCGTTGACCCCGCTGGAATATTTAGTAGTGAGGAAATTTCACAAATGGACTTAATGCACAGGTGGCAACCTATCACGGTACCACGCTTGAATACACTGAGCTCCTGAGAGTGACCCATTCTTTCACAAATGTTTGTAGAAGCGTCTGCGCGCCTAGTGCTTGATTTTATACACCTGTGGCCATGGAAGTGATTGGAACACCTAAATTCAATGATTTGGAGGGGTGTGCCAATACTTGTCAATATAGTGTATGTAATTACAAATGTTTCAATACTGTAACACTTTACAAGGTCTCATTTGTTAACATTAGTTAATGCAATCACTAACATGAACTAACAATTAGAATATTTTACAGCATTTATTAACAAATTATACATTTTCATGTTAGTTCACAGTGCTTTTGATCTTAAAAATGTGTTAGTAAATGTTGAGATTAACATTAACTAACACTAATAAATACTGTAGATGTTCATTGTTAGTTCAGGTTAACTAATGGAATGTTGTACAGTATACAAATACAGTATAAAGTAAATTTTATATAAAGCATGGCTTCATCATTACAAAAGTATATTTTATTTGATCATAAATGCTTCTCAGAACATTTTCAGAAGGACGTTTTAACCATATTTCAAAGACATTAGAAGTAATTAGGAAATGACACATAAACATGTACTGAAGTCCTACATTAAAGTCCAAGTATTTACATTTAATATAAATATATACTATAATACATTTTCATTTAATTGCAATACATATGCAATTAAGTGTCCGAAAACATTCACACTTAAGTATATTCTTTTAAAGTATATTATTTCCGTAATGAGTACTCTTTTTAGAAGTATACTGAAGTTTTTTTTGTTTTTGTTTTTTTTACAAGGGAACATTCACTGTTATAGCAGAGCCTCAACTTTGTTTGAGATTTCCAAAGATAAATGGAGGTGGACTGTGTATTGAATATTAAGGTCAGTGATTTTGTCTGGGCTGTCAAGCCGTTGAGTCCGAGGGCACCGGGCCAGACCTTTGCAGCTGCTCTGTCTGTAGTGCCTTTGACGGGGTGAACAGTGAACACCCATCCCCCTCTTGTCCCACAGGAACATCCTTCACCGTCCTTCACTGGTGCTGCAGCCTGGGTGACTGAGTGCATTGTGTGTCCGGGGGGTGGGGGGTGTTGGATGCTCTTGTCAACGTCAAGAATCAGACATAAGTTCATTTTCTAGCTCAGCAAATCCTGCTTGTAACTGAGTTTCATGTGATTTACATCAAAAGGAAACAGAAGCAGGAAATACACCAACATTTCCAAACAGATCTATGCGTAAAGATACTGAACAAGGCATAACAAAGCCCTGAAGAATCCAGCTAAACCAGTCGGCTGACATTAGTTTCCTTTGAGCTGTACGTTCTGTGAGTTAGTAGGCTTGCTGTAATTATAGTTGACCCTTTGCAAAAACAACAAAACCTGTCAATTGTTTAACCAGCTTGACACACATGTACACACACAAGCAGGTGGAAACAACGTGATGTTTAGGAGGAGGGGGGAGCAGTCGAACTTGGGTTCGAACCAAGTGTGAAAGCACCCTTAGTTTGATCAAAGTTGAGGCCATAAAAAGTCTGAAATGACAGAATTTTAATTATAATTTTAGGATTTTCAGAGAAACAGGAATCGAGATATGGTCTGATATGATTTTTATGCTTAAAAGGGAAATTATTTAATTAAATTAATGTAAGCACAAAATGTGGCGCTGTTTCTTGTTCTACAGGCTGTCGGTTTTTAGAGTAGTTTTTTCAAGTAAAGGAATCTGCAATACATGACTTGTTTTGAAATTGTATGGGTTTGTTCTGAATGGACATACAGTAATTTTATTTGTGCAAGTTTTAAAAAAGTCTTAAGTAAAAGTCTTAAGTTTAAATTTAACAATTCTGCAGAAACCCTGTGTTGGCTGGTTCTCTAAAAAGTGTGTAAAAGTGTGGCGCTATAAGAACATCTGTTTGTTTGTGATGCAGAAATGACATTCTTTATCCCTTTTTTTAAAAAAGTTTTCTTTCTCTTTCCTCTTCTTCATGTGAAGGTCTGGATGACACCCTACAACAGTATGTGCACAACTTTGAGAGAGAGAAGATTAATGGAGAACAGCTACTGAAGATCTCCCATCAGGACCTTGAGGAACTGGCCGTTGCCCGCATTGGCCATCAGGAACTGGTTTTAGAGGCCGTAGATCTCCTCTGTGCTCTGGTTAGTGTTCTCATTCACATTTGTTATGCCTCTAAATTATGACCTAAATATATTTAAGGACTGTCAAGTTAAGGAATTGCATAATAATTTTGAAAGAAGTCTCTTCTGCTCACCAAGGCTGCATTTATTTAATCAAAAATATAGTAAAAACACTAATATTGTGAAGTAATACTGTAATATTGTAAAAATCTATTTTAATAACTTTAAAAATTTTATTTATTCTTGTGATGACAAAGCTGTATTTTCAGCATCATTACTCCAGTCTCCATAAATCATTCTAATATGCTAATTTGATGCTCATGTAATATATATTATAATTATTTTCTATGTTGAAAACAGTTTTTGCTGCTTAACATTTTTGTGTAAACAGTGATACTTTTCAAACATTTGTGGTAAGATAAAAAAAGAGAAATTAATACTTTTATTCATCAGTGATGCTTTAAATTTATCAAAAGTGACAGTGAAGACATTTATAATGTTACAAAAGATTTCTATTTAATACATAAATGTAATATATGAAAAAATAAATGCTGTTCATTGAACTTTCTATTCATCAAAGAATACTGAAAAAAAGTATTATCATTTCCACAAAAATATTAAGCAATTAATTTAATTTAATTTGGCGCCACTTAAATAACACCATCCTCAGCTAAAACAGAAAACCCCCAATGCGTTCCGGATGCCCATCCGCATGGCAACAGCACCTGGTGGCCGGAGAACGCAAACCAGGAAATAGGTTTTGAAATAGTTTTGAAACTATATCACCACCATCCCCACGCAAACCCCTAAAAAGGCAAATCTGCAAAAACGGCAACGGCATGTACGCAAGCATTACGTGTTTAGCCTATAGGCAAGCGTGTTTGAATACGTATGTAATAATAATAATAATAATTTGTTACATTTATACAGCGCTTTTCTGGGTACTCAAAGCGCTTTACATATGGAAGGGGGATCTCCTCAACCACCACCAATGTGCAGCATCCACCTGAATGATGCGACGGAGTTATATTGCGCCAGAACTCCAACCACACACCAGCTGATTGGTGGAGAGGAGATGGAGTGATGAAGCCAATCAGTATATATGGGGATGATTAGGAGGCCATGATGGACAGAGGCCACTGGGCAAATTCACTGGGCATGTGTGCATATGTGTTTTTATCTGTACAGAGGTGAAGGGAAGGTAAGGAGGCCTTCATATGGGAGAGTCTAGTTGACACGGTCTCTGCCGACACTTAAGGGCTGCGTTGTGGTCATGTTTAGGTGCAGGTCCACCATCTGATCTGGATCCAGCAGACTACAGTAAACCTCGGGATAAACAGAGAGACTAACATTAGCGTAGATGCCATTCTTCTTATGATGTAACGAGTACATCAGGTGTTATGGGAAGTGTTCCCGGTTCCGGCAGACCTAGTTAATGCTTGAAAATAATTGATCAGTCTTAACATACTATTGTTATTTTATATGTACAGTATTGGGATCTCTGGGACTCATGACATAATGAATGTAAAGTCAACTTCAACACTCTTATCATTTTTTATGCTGTTTACCACACAGAACAGTATGATTATGAAAAAAGGAAACAAGGACATCATTACATGAGAAATTACTATGGCTCAGACAGAATTTGGTTTCTATGGCTATGTTCAGTGCATGGGGTAGAAAATTCAAGGACCTGATATGAACATATGGAAATGCTTAGGAAGAAGGTCTTGGTGGCTTTGACTGATGGTCATGTCAGTACTGGTTAAAGATACCGTACATCCCAGTGTCCAGCACTGAATGCTATAATTGTGCCCAGACCCCTAGCATCAAAAGCAGATGATGGCCACAAATCCATTTTGGGTTCCCCAAAGAACCTTTCAGTCAACAGTTCTTAAAAATAACCATTTTTTCTTAGAATGTTTTAATAATCTAAAGAACAATTTTCCACTTTAAAGAACCTTTTTTTGCAAAGGAAAGATTCCATTGATGTTAAAGTTTCTTCATGGAACCCCAGATGCCAATAAAGAACCTTTATTTTTAAGAGTGTATGTAATTTCACACTCATTATTCCGAATACTTGACCACAGAATGCAGATTGACCAATTGTAATCAAGCATCACAGAGAGCCATGGAATAAATCTAAATCTTCAGATAAAATAATGTAGTAATATACAGATAGAATCTCAGAAATTTCCTAAGATGTCAATTAACACATTTTGTGAAATGCATCATTGTCTAAGTAATGATATAGAATGAGAATGAGACTCATAATGATTTTTCCAGATCGTCTCCCCAAACCTCATACATCTGTTTTGTCCTTAAATCGCAGCCGTCTCCTCAATGGAAAGAGGCTCCTATTGTCTCATAGCACTGGAAATGATATTAAAGGCACTCAGGCCAAGTATTGGATGCAGAAAGTGCTACGTGTTAGTAGGGCTCCAGATCTCTCCCTGATGGGATGTCCTGAAGTGTATTTCATGCTGAACAGGAAACAAATTCCTGCCCCCATATGTGAGAGCGTCTATGAACTCTGTCTGTGCCCTGATGGAGGAAACCAATCTCTCATTTCCTACAAACCATATCAGGTGTAGGTAACCCTATTATTTGATAAATAAAAACCCTCAAAGCGCCTTGGCGCCTTCATTCAATTTCAATCATTTGATGAACGCTAACTTGTAACATTGCCATGCTGATATTAATGTGTAATCAAGTACCTCTAGTCAGCAGACAAAAACTGAAGAGGAAGCTAATTACGCTGGTTAGCTTTGTCTTTGTGCAGCATTATGGGACTGTGAAGTTCCCATAAAAACTCTGTATGTTCTCAAATGAACATCCTCATTAGTTGGCAATGTGAGCAGTTTAAAATACAAAGACAGAAGGCAATACTGTTATCCTTAGGAATATTAGACTTTCTGGATATGTCACATTTACATCTTTACAATCAGGCAACTATTTAAGCTGCTGAAAAGGTTCTTATGGAGCCATAGAAGATTTGTTTCTCAATTTGAAGCTTCTGAGATTCACAGGGCAGCTATTATTAAATGCACATCTACACTGCCGGTCAAAAGTTTGGAATAATTGAGTTTTTTATGTTTTTGAAAGTCACCTTTATTTATATAGTGCTTTTTACAATGCCGGTTGTTTCAAAGCAGCTTCACAGTGTTAAAACAGGAAAATAATGCAACAGAATTTGATTTGGCTGTACAGCCGCTCTGGAGGAAACGGTGATGTTATCCAGCTCATTTCAATTATCATTTAGTGTCAATGCGAGCAGATCAGTAATATAGTTGAAAATTTAGTGTCCCCAACTGAGCAAGCCCAAAGCCAAAGGCGACAGTGGCAAGGAACCAAAACTCCTTCAGGGGCCAGAATGGAGAAAAAAAACCTTGGGAGAAACCAGGCTCAGTTGGGGTGCCAGTTCTCCTCTGGCCAACAAACAAACAGTGTATGATTATGATTCTGGCAACATTACAGGTCAGAAGTCATATTAGATTGAAAGTCATCAAGCCAGAGACGGGTTTAATGAGGATGTCATGTTGATGTGGCATTTACAGGGTGGAGTTTAATTAACACGCTCTCTGCAGACATTTCAGGGATGCGTTGGTCATGTCTAGACGGATACGGCCCGGATACGGCTGACTGCAGTACACCTCGGGATAAACAGAGAGACTAACATTAGCGTAGATGCCATTCTTCTTATGACGTGATGGACGTGATGGAGTATAATGCATGAGTTTGCTCAAGTACTGGGGAGCTAAACCATTTAGTGCTTTGTAAGTAATTAGCAAGATTGTAAAATGTATACGATGTTTAATAGGGAGCCAGTGCAGTGTTGACAGAACCGGGCTAATATGGTCATACTTCCTGGTTCTAGTAAGAACTCAATCTGCTGCGTTTTAGAAGTATGTTATGCTCACCAAGGCAGCATCTTTTTGATCATCAATACAGTAAAAACAGTAATATTGTGCAATATTATTACAATAAAAAAATCTATTTTAAATCTATTTTAAGATGTAATTTATTCCTGTGATCAAAGCTGAATTTAATCCAGTCTTCAGTGTCACATGATCCTTCAGAAATCATTCTAATATGCTGATTTGCAAGAAACATTTCTTATTATTATGAAGGATGAAACCAGTTTTTGGCGCTTAATACTTTGTGGAAATGTTTATGATACACTACCATTCATTTGGTGTCAGTAAGATTTTTTTTAAATTAATACTTTTATTTTGCAAGAATGCATTAAATTGATCAAAAGTGTCAGTAAAGACATTTATAATCTTACAAAAGATGATATTATATTTTTACTTATATTCTTAAAAATCAGTTCTTTTAGACATTCTGTTAATCAAAGAATCCTAAAAAAATCAATGCAAAATTGTTTTTAACATTGATCAGAAGCATTAATATCATTAATAATTACTCTAAACCTTTGACCAGTAGTGTAATAAGTTCTGCTTAAAGGAATAGTTCACCCAATATAGTTCTATCAGCATTTACTATCAACATTTATTAGTGAAAGCAGGCAGAGACCAGTGGTTGTCCAGAGCTATAATAGCACTATATTGCCTGGTTTCACAGATGAGGCTTAAGCCTATAGTCTAGTCTAAAATGCATGTTTGATCTGTCTTAACTGAAAGCAACCATTGTTTTGTCTCAAGATGCACAACAGTAATGTATTTTTTTTTTTTCCAAAGGCACATTTGTAAAAGCTACTTAAATGTCCTAATTCACCTAAAGCCAATCCTGGCTTAATCTAAGCCCTGTCTGTGAAACTAGGCCTAAAAGTCGTTCATGTACTATATCCAAAATTGCCATATGACCAAAATTGGTTATTTACTCTTTTACATCTTTGTCATTATACCTCAAAAGCCTGGCAAAAGCCCATCCATTATGATGGGATGCAAGACATGTGAACCAATTTCATTTGATGTTATTGACATCAAACCTGGCACAACACTTTTTGAGGCGCTACATATGAATGTGCAAGGCAAAATGGTCACAAACTGGTTTGCAATGTGATAAGGGTGAGGAAATGATGATAGAATTTTTATTTATGGGTGATCTATCCTTTCTAGACCATAGCAGATAAACCTTAAATAGATTTCTTTTCTTTCAGAGATGAGCAAGGGTTTTTGGCTTAGATGCAGTACTTTTGCAAACTGAGATTTGCCAGACCAGGAGGAACGCTCTTGTGCTTTCCAAGATATTAAAAGTAGAGCACAGGGGATGCCAGGTTTAGCAGCTAAATTAAGTATCACACAATTGCCAAACAATTTTTAGAGTCTAAATAGGGCTGTGAAATTTTAAACAGTCCAATTGCTTTACATCACGTAACAGTTGAGCATGGAGTGTTGAATTTAATACACCAAGGATGACGCCTTCTTAGTGTGGATTAAATTGCACTGTATGCAATACAGTCTCTTTACTTTTTGCTGCATCTGCTGAACAAGCCTACATACATTGCATTCCAGAAGTGGATAGAAATTGCCTACTAAATACATAGTATTGGGCAAGTGTTTTAAATCCATGGCATACAAGGACACCATAACAACAGAAGTGAAATGCAAACTTGTTTATATCTATTAAGTGGTGTAATGTGCACATCTCATTGGCGTGGAATGCAACCTGAAGAATGGTTCACGAGTTTGCCTGCCCATTCAGTCTTAATATTTAATGGCAAGCGAACTTGGCTTGCTGTCCTCGAAGGAGGCTCGAACCCAAAGCTTGGCTCGAGCTCCGAGCTAAACCCCCTAAGTTTATTCAAGTGTTCTATTAGTATACTTCTTTTAAACTAAAATTAAGAAAGTATACTTTCAGTGTACTTTTTATATACTTCTCAGAAATACACTTCAGATTGCATTTAAGCATACTTGACTTATACTGACATAATAGTAAGTATATTTGACCTGTATTTGTACTCAATCTTTTGATTGTGATATACTTAAAAGTATAATTAAATGTTCATAGTATATTTGGCTTTTCTTTTGATTGTGTAGCCTATTATATATACTTTTTCATAGTTTTATGTCTTTATTAAACTTACATTGCTTAAAAATGATGATTAGAATATGGATAGAAAACAGATATGTTCCTAATTCTGTGTATCTGTATTTTTGTGTAGGCCTCTCTTCTGGTAGTGTACATAGGAATTTACTTAAAATCTACTTTACTCTTTCCCCACCATTGACTGAATATTCCAGCTATCCATGTTTTCACTGTTATACGGTAGGGGGCGCTATGACACATTTTCTAGTACAGAATCTCTGGATCAAAATACAGGAGAAGAAGCTGAAACAAGTGATAGAAGATAGCGTGCACAAATGTAAAATAACGCGATCATCATCGTTCTGAATCTCATCAAGGCATAGTCTTTTACAAAAATTACATAAACTTTGTTTAAAATGTTGCCTTTCGTTATGAAACTTACCCACATTCAAGTGTTGATAAAAAAGGATGCATGAAGCTATAATAAAATGTTTTTAAAATGAGTTAAAGTACAGTTAAAGGTATATTTCAAGTATATAAAAAAAAATGTATTTCTAGATTTGAACATAGTAGTTTACCGAAAGTGCAAAAATAATATATAAATAGTAAACTATACGTATAATGTTATGTTCACTTAAAGAAAACTTACAAGTATACTTGCAGTATAAAACTACTAAACTAGTAGTTTACTTCAAAGTGTACTTTCATAAACTAAAAAAAGAAAAAGTACTACTTGTATTACAATAGTAAACTCCTAGTATACTTATAAGTTCATTTGTAGTACAGATGCAGTACAAATGAGAAACCTAGTTGTTGTTACGTACTGCTCCGAGACTTAAAAGGTTGAGGATCCAAATGCAGCTTTATAAGAGGGACAATCCAGATATGTAATCCAAAGTACAGGCACCAGGTCAGAACACAGACAGGCAGGCAGTCCAAACAAACAAACACAAGGCTGGGAACAAAGGCAAACTGGTAATATAAAGACAGGCAAGAAATCCAAAAACAAAGAGACATGACCCAGGAAACCACTCAGAGATGCAGTGTAACAACATACAAGACTTCATAGTGAATGACAGGGTGAACAGGCTAGAGGTAATGTGGTAAATGAGACACAGGTGTAAACAATGAGTGCTGATAAGTCCGGGCAAAGGATAATGGGTAATGTAGTTCTTGATGGAGTGACAGCCCGGGGTGGAGTGCCCTCTGGTGGTAATCACGGGCACTCTCACTGGTGAATCGTGACAGTTGTGCACTTAAAGTTTACT
This sequence comes from Rhinogobio ventralis, assembly GCA_039654625.1. NCBI lineage: Eukaryota > Metazoa > Chordata > Actinopteri > Cypriniformes > Gobionidae > Rhinogobio > Rhinogobio ventralis. The sequence goes on from CM077202.1 coordinate 6,307,410, forward strand.
TCTAGTACACATTGATATTAGTATACTTACTACATAAAGTATACTTAAAATATACTAGAACATTACTTGGCTGTCCTGATTTTGAAGTCCAAAAAACTGCATCCATCCATCATAAAACTAATCCATACGATTCCAGGAGGTTAATAAAGGCCTTCTAATAAAGCAAAGTCATGGGTTATTAAGAAAAATATACATATTTAAAACTTTATAAACTAAAATAACTAGCTTCCAGCAGACGGCCTACGGAAGTCGACTTATGCCAAAAGAGTAACCCCTGACACAATGAAGGATGTAGGAATAGAGTAAGCTTTTGACTTTTGAACTCTCACGGTTCAAACAAATAGTGCTGGGCAACAAACTCAAGCTCCTCTGCTCTTATATCGAAATCCTCAGACTTTTCTCTTTATAAATTCTCGCTTTAGACTTCTAATTTGTGACCAGTGTTTTGTTTTGCTCTATGCTCTGCGCTTCCGCGTTCATCAGTACGACGTGCGTCAGATCAAGGGTTACTCTTTCGCTGTAAATCGATGCGTATGGCCGTCTGTCGAAAGCTAGTTATTTTAGTTTATAAAGTTCTAAATATGGATATTTTTCTTACACAAATGCATCGCTTTGCTTCAGAAGGCGTTTATTAAGCCCCCGGAGCCATGTGGATTACCTCATTCACTGCCATTATAAAGCTTGGAAGAGCCAGAACATTTTTTAACACAACTCCCATTGTATTCGTCTGAAAGAAGAAAGTCATATACACCTAGGATGGCTTGAGGGTGAGTAAATCATGGGGTAATTTTCATTTTTGGGTGAACTATCCCTTTAAACCATCAAACTTTTATTTTGACGAATAACCGCAGGGAGCCCTTAAAACTTCTCTTTTGTTGATAAGCACTTCTCATTACAAATATGGGAAGATGATTCACAAATAGAAGTTAGAGTGACCCGAACTCAGAAGCAGAGGCAGAGATGGAGTTCGTGTGGAGCAGCATTTACTGTGAACCAAGCCCCTCTGAGACGCTGAAAACACTGGCCGGTCATGAGCTCCTCACGTGTAAGAACACAGTGCCACGCTTCACTCTGAAACATGCAGCGCATACATTTAATTACATCACAGTCTTTACGTTTTCATAATCGCACTAAGCCAAATCGCAAAATTTTGATTGTGAAGAAAAATCTGGCTGTGCGTATACAGAGTGCATAATGTAAATATCAGTATAGTACATGTACGCATTCCCTAGCATACGCATAAAAAACAGGTATACTTTGGGCCTTACAGTAATATATAATTTTCTGCCTCTTCCTCAGAACTATGGCGTGGAGACGGATAACTTGAAGACTCTGGTGCTGAAGATGAGAGCTGTGACCAACAGCCTTCACAATGCAACGTCAGAACGCAGGAAAAGTCCTACGTATGAAAGCAACACGTCTAGCAAGCTCCCAAATGAATTCCTCTCCTCTGTGGTTGAGCTTATTGGAGCAGCCAAAAGCCTCCTGGCATGGCTGGACAGGTACAAACATCCATATTCATCATTTCTTTACATATTATTTCAATTGGTTATTTCTATTTCTCCTTTATGTATGTAAAGGAGGCATATAGACAGTGTTTACAGGGAATTTAAGCATGTAAAGGGCTATCTTGTTTTGCGCACAGATGATTTATAAGGAGCTTTTACTCTTAAAACTGATGGTAACCCTCTGGAAGGTCATATAATTTCACTGCAGAGTCTGAACTTAGACTTGCATGAGCAGCACTCACATTTAGATTTTTTTCCAGACAGGGCAGACAGTTGTAACCAGATGCAATCCTCTTTTTCTTTTCTAACCAGTCTGTACACAGCTAACCACATCTTTCTCGTGAAGGGTGAGGTTTTTGTGAACACAAAAGCTCTGTTCCAGTTCCCAGTTAGCCAACTTGCTATATCCTCCCTACAGTGGAACCTGATAAGTGACTGATTTGCAACGCTCTGCATACACTGAAAAAAAAAAAGTGTTGTAGGATTTACTTTTTACACTTTTTACAAATTGCTAGTAAATTTCACAAAGAAATGGCTACATTCGATTAAATATGTAATTTTGGAGTAGAAAGATTGAAATAGTATAATTTTGTTTTATTACTTCGTAAAATCATAGTTTTACACTGCAGCGACTCCAAAATCCACACAAATGTTCCTTTCACGATTCCAATAGAGATGGCCCACTGGTAAATACATATAAATGGGAAAAACTAAATTGCAGCTGTTTTCCCACCTTAAACTTAAAAGAGTCAATAGTGTTTTTCATAGAAGCATGGCTTAACACAGCTGTAGTACAGTACATTGAGAGTTAATTTGGTGTGGCGATGCAGAATGCTGCAGAAATGGAATCCAATCAACAGACAAAATGTAGTATTGCTTTTTTCCATTTCGACAAACAGTTAAAGGGTTAGTTCACCCAAAAATGAAAATTCTATCATTAATTACTCACCCTCATGTCGTTCATCTTCGGAACACAATTGAAGATATTTTTGATGAAATCCGAGAGCTCTCTGACCCCTCCGTAGACAGCTGTTTAATTAACACTTTCAAGGCCCAGAAAGGTAGTAAAAACACTGTTAAAATAGTCCATGTGACTCCAGTGGTTCAACCTTAATTTTATGAAGTGACGAGAATACTTTTTGTGTGCAAAAAACAAACAAAAATAATGACTTTATTCAACAGTTTCCTCTCGTCTGTGCCAGTCACCTACGCAGTTTACGTTGTTACCACAGTATAGCGCTTCCTATTTGTACGTTAGTTCTACGTTAATGACAGAATTTTCATATTTGAGTGAACTAAACTTTTAACAGAGTCAGGGTCCCCATTCAAGTAAATAGTTGTAGTACTTGCATGACTAGAAAGTGCTGCCCAAGGGCGATATAAATATGGCCACAGAGTGAGCTGACTTGCCTTAAAGGAATTTTGTTTTGACGTAGCATGTCGTTAAACTAAGATACTAATCTTTTTTTTTTACTGAGCTTGTCACCACATATTCTGGCAAAAAGGGAAAAACTGCTGGGTGTGAGTAAGATTTTTTTTTTTGTCTATTTTCATCTAGTTTCTTTCTAAAAGTTCATCCACCCCCAAAAAAATCTCCAACCGCAAAAAGGACTTGAATATATTTTTCCTTCTGAAAAATATTTATGCAAGTTTTTTAACAAAGCTTAATTTTTTTGCTTTTAATCCTTGAAGAGCAAGGCCCTGTTTACTTAGATTTTCACGTGCCTTATTGTAACCGCAATTTTATGTGGATATTATGATACAAAAGATGTTGACTTTAAACTCAGAGCATTCCTTTAAAGTCAAAGCCACTGGTACTATTATTACTATTATTATAATGTTTTAACCACAGAAATTCAGTGATATTTTCTCAAGTTATATAGTGTCTAATCTGTCTGGAAAAAAGAAGTGGAAACTGTTTGACTACACTTAATGGATTTCTAGGGAGCTGACATGGTAATGTGTTTAATCCCAGCTCCAGTTTTTATGACCACCAATTTCATATTCTTTGCTATTGTACGGCCACATCAGAAAGTCCTACACAAGAAGTTTGTTGTCCTGTCCTGGTATTAATTTGAAATTTTACACTGTGCGTCTTGTAACATCTTTAACCTTAATTTCATCTGTCTGCAGAACTCCACTGACGGGAATCAGTGATTTTACCACAACCAAGAACAAAATCATTCAGTTGTGTCTAGAACTGACCACTACAGTTCAACAGGTCAGTATGACTTTTTAGGACAGACACAGTAGAACGTTCATTTTAAGCTATCGTGCATTTCCCAGTGGGGGATTTAAAGCTGGAAAGCTGGATTCAATCCAAGCCTGAAGCTAGTTATCTGACCATGTGTCGTCTTGCTGTGTTTGCTTTGGGGGATTTACTTCAGACAGTAATAAGCAGACCCCCCAACACATCAGTCACAGCTTCTGAGTTTACAATTTCTTTAAAACAAGTCAGGATGCTCTTTTAACATGCCTGCCAACATTCCTCCATGTTATCTTCCTTGCTTGTGGTTGCCTTCTGCAAGATGTTCTCAGTTGGAGTTCTGTGTGCTTTCATAGCTGCCATAATCAGAGATACTTCAAGACGGATGTTGGTTTGAAGTACATACTCTCTCCTGTAACATTCTTTCTTGGCTAGTATTTATGTTTAGATGGTTAAATAGTGTTTCAATATTGTTAAGTTTGAGTTTTTGATATTGACAGATGTCAAACTGAAGAAATTCCAAATTTCTTTCATGAACTTGTTTTGGTGTTTTCACACAGTAGGATTTCTTTTGAGAATTTGAGAGACTTTTAACATTCCGCGATGTGGAAAACGTGGTCAGAATCGTGGAATCGTGTCTCTGTGTGAATGAATGGCACGGTTTCGTCTACTACACGTACTCAAGCACACGTGATGCTGGTTGTGTTTTCGGTGTCTGCCATCTCACTATATGAGGACAAGAACACATGAACTTCATCTCCAGAGCTGCTTGGAGAGTCACTTCACCAGCATTTTACCGTTTAATCTGATAAATGTATCATCATATCATATACATCATATACACGAAAACCCGTCAAAATAAAAGTTTGGTTTAACTCGAAGAAAGTGTGACAGAAATATATTACTATTGTACAGTAGAATGTACCTCTCAAAGTAATAATAATAATATTATTAAAACATATTTTAAAGGAATAAAGGAAATTTTTTTCTTCCATGTTTTCATTTTAAAAGTAAACCTTTGCTTGCAGCATATTGTTTGCCAATAAAAGGAATTGTTTAATTTTCTTTTGATTATTTTAAAATATTAATTAAATTGTAATGTTTTAAACCAATGTACTGATAATACATTTGTTTCAGATCATAAATCCAGAAAAATTTAAACTTCACAACAGAATTTCTTTTTTTTTTTAAAAAGCATTTCATACGGCCATATTATTGTAAAAAAAAATAGATGCTATTTACACTAAGTGCAAATAGTAATAGATGCTATTTACACCATGTAAATAGCAACTAGATTCTATTTACACTATAAACACACGTTAGACACTTTATTTCCACTTTTCAAATATTTTCTTCATTTTTATTGAAAATAAATGCCTTTCCGATCTGATATGTGATGGGAAAAGGGATTAGAGCGAGTTCGGCAAAAGGCGGTTTTGAACCTCTTTCTGCTGCGCACTTTACTGTCTTTACTGCTGTTGTACACAGTGTCTTCCGTCATTTTGTCTGGCCCAACCAGGCATTAGTGGGCGGAGTTAGTGCAAATAGCGTTTGCCAACAAGGCGGGCTATTATGAGTACTAAAATTTAATTTAACAATTAAAACGTCCAGAATAAAACAATAAATAAATAAAAACTGAATTTGGTAAAATATAGTAGGGGAAATGATAGTGGGGATACTTATATTTATTTTTCATTTATACTACAAATGAATGCTTGATTCTGATTGGTTGATGAATGTTCTAATGTGTGCAATTATTTTCAGGGAAACGCACGGCTAAAGCATGCAGGTCCATATCACTTCACCAAATGATTTCAGTTATTTCAAAGGTCCTTACAGCCGACAACAGCAATAGAACCAAAACCCACGATGACATTGACCAAGCAAATAAATATATAACAAAAAAACATTCCAATATTTCCATGTTTTCCTGTTAAATTACTTCTAATCATCTATGGAAAGCACACTTTCTTTCTCTCACATACACGTGCACAGACACTTGCGCTGCCACACGACTTTATTAGTAAAATAGTGTTTCACTATTAGTAGAAGCGCTGCCACCCTATTGAGAGACGCACAAACTCGGGTAATTCCCACATGCTTTGCTAAATTTCTCTCGGTTACATGATAACCATAGTATAAGTTTAATAATTGACTGTTGGTGACTACAGTATATTTTTGATTAATTCTATGGCCCATTAGTTATTCCTTACTTAGTACTTGTGCCATGAGTTTAAAAAACAATTTTACCGTGGATCAGTAACTGAGCGCATATGATTGATAAGGAGTGAATAGAGTAAGGTTTTGTATTATTTGTATTATTAGTGATGGGAAAGCGAGTGGATTCCAAGAGTTTCTATAGAGAGTAAACTGGAGCCATTAGTGATCTCGCCTCGGATCCAAAATGGTCAGAAACAGCATGGGTGTTTTCAGCAGTGTCTGGTACTCTATATTAATGTTGAGTTTCCAGCACAGTCAGGAGTTTAATGATGTGGGATAAAAAGCATTAGATTGCATAGCCTCTTACTGGAGAACAGGAATGCAGCATGGCAAATGCAGAAGGGTGACAGATTAACACAAGTGCTTCTGACATTTCCCTCTGATTCCCAGTCACGTGGAGCTCAGAAATAAGAACAGAAACACATTCCAGACATGAACTATTGTAGTGGACTTTGAGTGGCTTCAAGTAAATTTACTCTGAGCCATAGTAATCATGTAGCATATTCATGCAGCTTCAGACAAACAGACGAGATTTAAGCTTTTCACTGTCAAATCAAATAAAAACTTTAACACATGCATATGCAGACTGCATGGTGACACAAACCTCAAACATTAGGATGTTTGGTCATGCTTTTTTACCATTCTGTATGGCATACATTCATGTGACCTTTACAGCTTCTTATTTAATTATATATTTTCTTTTTCTTTGAAAGATTTACCAGATGTGATAAAATAAGTCATTTGTTTTGATTGTATCATTGGCTTGGACTAGGTGGGCCGCTGTGGGAGGTTGGAGGGTCAGGTTTTTATGTCTCATGTAGAGAATCTGGGCAATCTGTAAGTGACCTTCTTTATATAAAACCAATAAAAAACACTGTTGATCACAAAAAATAAATGCATATATTGAATGTTTTTTTCCCTTCTACCTTTAATGCACAAAATGCCGGGTTTCCTAGTCTTGTCTTTTCTCATCTTCCTCACTTTGGTGCACTCCCACAATGTGTTGTGTAATTATCTTGTCTTGGAGTGGACATGGAGATGTAATTCAAGGCTGAAAGCTGTTTATTTGAGGCTGGAGGTCATTCATTGTTGCTGTGTCAAGCTATGTAATTATACAACATTCCTGAATCTGAACTTTTTGTTTTTATTATTCACAGTGGTTTCTAACATGCTCTGCCATTTTTCTTTCTTTCCTGCACAGGACTGCACTGTGTATGACATGGAAGAGAAGGTTTTGGATGTTGTAAGTATCTTTTTACATTTCCATTTTTGATGTTTTAAATAGTCAAATAGTGCAAATAGTTATTTGTTTTATTTCTTTCACTTGTGTAAATGGCGATTATGTGTCTAGTTTTAGTTAGTTTTATGTTTCTCAGGTTCTCAGGCATCTGGGTAAAATGTGATATATGATATATATATACCTACACCGATCAGGCATAACATTATGACTTAAAATTGGTGTTGGCTGCCAAAACAGCCCTGACCCGTCGAGGCATGGACTCCACTAGACCCCTGAAGGTGTGCTGTGGTATCTGGCACCAAGATGTTAGCAGCAAATCCTTTAAGTCCTGTAAGTTGGTGGGGCCTCCATGGATCAGACTTGTTTGTTCAGCACATCCCACAGATGCTCGATTGGATTGAGATCTGGGGAATTTGTAGGCCACGTGATGTAAAAGAAAACGTGATTCATTAGACCAGGCCACCTTCTTCCATTGCTCCGAGGTCCAGTTCTGATGCTCACGTGCCCACTGTTGGCACTTTCGTCGGTGGACAGCATGGGCAACCTGACTGGTCCGTGCTATGCAGCCCCATACGCAACAAACTGTGATGCACTGTGTATTCTGACACCTATCAGAACCAGCATTAACTTCTTGAGCAATTTGAGCTACAGTAGCTCGTCTGTTTGATCGGACCACACGGGCCAGCCTTCGCTCCCCACATGCATCAGTGAGCCTTGGCCGCCCATGACCCTGTCGCCGGTTCACCACTGTCCCTTCCTTGGACCACTTTTGATAGATACTGACCACTGCAGACCGGGAACACCCCACAAGAGCTGCAGTTTTGGAGATGCTCTGACCCAGTCGTCTAGCCATCACAATTTGGCCCTTGTCAAACTCGCTCAAATCCTTACGCTTGCCTATTTTTCCTGCTTTAACACATCAACTTTGAGGACAAAATGTTCACTTGCTGCCTAATATATCCCACCCACTAACAGGTGCCGTGATGAAGAGAGAATCAGTGTTATTCACTTCACCACTATTACACTTCAAAATGTTATGCCTGATCGGTGTATGTATGTATTCCATTCTTCCATATATACATATGTATGCACGTAAATATACACATGGTACATCACGGTTTCCACAAAACAGCATAGATAATATTAAAAATTGTTTCTTGAGGAAATCATATCTAAAGGATCATGTGACAGGAAAGCCTGGATTAATGGCTGCTGAATAATTGAATGAACGAAATGATTGGAGAAAGTCGAAGTCTGTCGTTTCACCGGAAGGTCAAGTTATCACATTTTGATTAAAAATTACACGCTCAAACAAATTAAAAATAAATGCAACATATGCATTGATGAATCGTTCACAATAAGATCAATAAGATGCATTCAGAAAGTAGATTCAATTTCCATTTTATGCCAACTTTAATGCAATTAATGTTCTTGAAAATAAAGAATGGAATAAATTTTTTCCTCTTTGTATTTGATTAAAAAAAATGGTAAGATTATTCTACTCATATTTGTGATAGATTTGATTCAAAAGTAATGTAAAAGTAACTAAAAAGTAGTCAGAATACATTACCTAAAATGTGTAATCTAAAAGACATCTACATTGCTGACTATAATTTTCGTCATGCAATTTGGAATCAGTAACAGATTTTAATTAATTTGCCAAACACTTTCAATTAAAAAGTGCAGTGAAATGTGAACACATGCAGTTATATGTGCATAGTATTTGGCACTGGGAAGGGTAAAGGAAGTGTGGAATTTACATGCAAGCACATGCTAAGTCTAGGCATAATAGGTTGGCACCTATAATAATAGGTGAATCAGTTGGGTTTATGTATTCCTTCCCTGTCAAGCATCTGTGACGGAAAAAAAGGCAGCCCATTCATAAGAAGTTGATAGTATAATTGGGCTGTCTGCAATACAAGACTAATATACACTACAAGTCAAAAGTTTGGAATAATTAAGAAAATAAAAACATTTTTTTATTTAAAAAAAAAAAGTTTTTATTTGATCAAAAAATGCATTAAAATATTTATTTTCTATTTTAATATTTTTTTTAATGTAATTTATTCCTGTAATGGCAAAGCTGACTTTTCAGTATTACTCCAGTCTTCAGTGTCACATGATCCTTTAGAAATATGATTTAGTGCTCAAGAAACAATTATTTATTATATTTATTAACAAACACTTATTATTGTTGAACCATTTTGCAGCTTCATATTTTTGTGGAAACTGTGGTACACTACACTGAAAAAAAATGGTAACCAACCTATACACATCAATTTATACCAGCTAAACTAATTTGTATAGGTTAAATCATGTAGAAATAGCTCTTTACTGTAATAATTACAGGTTACCACTTTTCAGTTTACCATTCAAAAGTTTGGGATAAGTGAGTGTATTAAAGAAATTAATACTTTTATTTAGAAAGGATGCATTCAATTAATCAAAATGGTCAATAAAGACATTTATAATGTTACAAAAGATTTCTATTTCAAATAAATACAGTTGTATTGAACTTTATCAAAGTATCTTGAAAAATAAAATGTATCACTGTTTCCACAAAAATATTAAGTAGCACAACCATTATTCTAAATCATAATATTTCACAATATTACTTTTTTTTACATTACTGTTTTTACTGCATTTTTGATAAAATAAATGCAGTCTTGGTGAGCATAAAGGAGTTCCTAATTATTCCAAACGTTTGACCGGGAGTGTAGGTGATTTGTATCTTACTTTATGTTGTTCTTTAGCTGTTTATATAGAAAAGAAAAAAGTGATACTCATCAAGACTATCTGGCTGAACATTCAACTCTTCAGATTGCAACATAGGTTAAATTTTGAAATGATTCCAACAGTGACGTGTTAATAAATCAAATTAAACCATGTTGTTTAATGCTGTTCTCTCCAGTGTTTCATCCAGAATGTTACTGTTCGGTTTGTTTACACTCCTGTTCTTGTGCACTGAGCGGAAAATTAAATCAAAGCCCAACAAAATGGTTTGTTGGGCTTATTTATGTGCTTGACTTGGGTGGATTCATGTGGAATTTTTCCAGGCACAGATCAAAGATCGCATTATATTAAATTAAGTTAAGTGTTTATATTATTGTTACAATCAACATGATAGTCCATTTAGACTCTGGAAATCCCACAGTTTAAAAAAAAAAAAACTTTTCATAACTGAAAATACAGATAATTATCTCAACTCCTTCCCCTTGGGACTTTACTTCTGTAATCTTCTCCCTCCACCCAATACTTTGCCATGGGGCAAACATGGAGATCAACTCTCAGATGTATATGCAGAATGATCTGTATTTCTAATGCATAGTCATTATGCACAGAAAATCATGCAGGACTATTTTTCTAAGCACTCTGTTCTCCTAAATTACAGTCAAAGGTGTTGAACAGTATCTGTGACCAGACTGTGAGAACCACCTCTGATCCTCTCATGAGCCAGTCAGCATGTCTGGAGGAAGTTCAACTGACCAACATCAAACCAGGAGAGGGACTGGTGAGGATTATTATTATTTCTAATCATTATTTTTATTTTTACATTCATAATGTCATTCCTAAGAGGACATCTCAAAACAGGTCATAACGACAAAAAAATTTAATTCTCTCACCATTTACTCTCAGCCATGCCATTCAAACACAAAAAGAGAAAAAAGAAGTAAATTTACTGCTATTAAATTCTGTCATCATTTATTCACCCTCAAGTTGCTCCAAACCTCATTCAGGTTTGGAATAACATTAGGGTGAGTAAATGATCACATTTGTGGTTGAACTACCCCTTTAAAAACTATAATATTTTAGAGTTAACACCTAATGTATGTAAGACACTGATATTTAACTTTCATGAGGCTCTCATTGAAATAACATTTAATTAAATTTCATTAGAACTATTAAAAAGTTCATAAAACATTTAAAAGGAAAAAAGCTTTGTCCTTTAGATCCAGACTTTAAAGCTGTTTTGTTGAATTATCCTTTAATTACCCTAATTACATTTTATTTATAGTTTAACTGTAAGATCATGGTAGTCACAGGTAAAACCATGCTCCTCATTACCATGGGTACATGGTTTCTAAAATAAATAAATAATAATAGACTATTGAATTTGTAATAAAAAATATTGTATACACATGTAGAAAATACAAAAACAGCCTCTATAAAAGTGATTTATATTCTGCAATATTTAATGTAAGTAATAGCAACATTTTTTATGTAAATACATTTTTGCCAAAACACCATTTTTCTTCACTGTAACTAGTTGCAAGGTAAATTATTATAAAGGTGTGGTGGTGCTAGATTGACAAGTTTGTAGGTGTGTGTATTGGCGTTTTCCAATTTATTCGTCATGTATTTACATGGTCGCGGCTGTTTTCAGCTAGATTCACCACAGACCCTGTAATGTTGCCATATCACATGACTGTATAAAACAAAATAGTCAAAAAAACAAACATAGTAAAAACAAGTACAACAAGTACTCAAAAGATAAATAAAACGAGTGCTCAATTTTAATTAAAACTGATTGTTGACAAAAATATGACAAGAAAAAAAACATTATCATCAGTGTTTCTAGGAGAAACATCTAAAAGGAATATGATCGTTTTAAATTTACATTTTTAAATAGTTCAATAATATATGTTTTATTTAATTAAATCAAACAAATAATTTGTATTAACTTAATATTAACAAGAACTAAAGCACAAATAATTTGAAAAACAATATAGTTCTCATTATGATGTTTCATGTATACAATAGATTGGCTCTTGCACTTAACTATATTTTCATTATCAAGTGATTCCAGGTATCAATGACTCCGATATTTCGAATATTCCTACTTAATAATTGTTTAATCGACACGCCATCCTCAATAAACCCGTCTCCGGCGTGATGCCTCCGATCTTTCGAATATTCCGATCTAATATGACTTCTGACCTGTAAGGTTGCCAGAATAATAAACATACACTGTTTGATAATTGGCCAGAGGAGAACTGGCACCCCCGACTGAGCCTGGTTTCTCCCAAGGTTTATTTTTCTCCATTAGGCCACCTGATGGAGTTTTGGTTCCTTGCCACTGTCGCCTTTGGCTTGGCTTGCTCAGTTGGAGACACTAAATTTTCAAATAAATATCCAAATAAATTGAATTACTAAACTAAATTAACTATGTCAACTACATCACTAACTAATCAGACCTCAAGGTCCCGCCAAAAATGCCATCATAACCAATCCAAGAACTCAAGCACTTGTTCCCATTACTAGAATGTACTGCACATTTTTTTTACATTCTAACTTAAATGTAAATTATATTGCTATTAATGGACAATGGAGATAAAAGGTTATCAATAAATAAAATTATGAATTCAGAAGTCATAGAATATAGTTATGTAGACTGCTTTTATGACTCTTTTATGGTGTTTTTGCATTTGTTAATTTATTGCATGGAAAAATTCTTCAGAATGTTTCCTTTTGTGTTCCATGTAAGGAAAAAAAAGATTATATGGGTGTCAAACGGTCCGAAATTAACGGGGACTTGGGGCAGAATGAAAAGAAAAAAATTACCCTGCACAATTAAACTAAAACTATTACGGCTGCTGCAATCAAAGTGAAATGTGAAAAAGAAATTAAAAGTGTTGATTGCGGCATTAGGCCCTGATCAGACAGAGAGCGTTTTTTGAGTGCCTGAAGTTGAAAAAAAAATCAAGTCTGAGCAGAAAAGCTGCCAACGTCATTTGCATATTTTTTACCATTGTCCAATCGAATGAATGGAGGCGGGCCTTCCGTTGTGGTGACAGAAGTTTACAGTTAGACTGACAGGACAGCTGATTTGGTGGTTGCCTAGCAACATAAAAAACACAGCACACTGCTCTTTTAAAAAAAAAAAAAAAAAAGTGTGGTGCTCCTCGCGTTTTCAAACCTGAGGGGGCCTTACATTAGAGCTGCTCATGTTGCAGCAGATTATTTAAGTGATTTTGCATCGTTGAGCATTCTAATCAATCACACACTTTTCTTTTAAACTCATTAATGCTATGGCCAATCAGAGGCATTCAGATTAGTCACCGCTGAAAAAGCCAGAGTTTTGTTCAGTACACATACTCACTGACTGAATTCTGCATTCTGCAGATTCTCTCATCATAAACAAAAAGTGCAGATACGATGCAAGTAAGATATTCATTTCGCAGTTTAGACATTTTTAGTGATTACTACAGGAGTTTTTGCGAGAGTACAGAACTAGACTACACTGAAGTCATGGACCGCTTCAGTGATCGGAAACTATCTTTGCTTGGTTTCTGCATAATTTATTCCCAGTTTAAATATATGTTTTTCATGCTACTAAAACAACCAATGTGAAGTCTTAAAAAGCAATAAACTAATTTATAAACAGTTCTAAGCTTGTTTTGTCTGCGGAGCTAGAAAATATGTAATTTCCCCAAACACAAACATTTATTAAGTATTCTATTAATCAACATTAATAATTATTACAATATCAAGAGCAATTAATGACTGTAAATGGTAATAAATATGTTTTGAAAGTTCTGTAAAGTGATCAAGCTGGTTTTTGGAACTGTTTTATTGATGGTCTACCATAACCAAGATGGTTGACCTCGGCCCTAACGGTTTGATTACAAATGACCAGCATGGGCTAAGTAAAAGCAGTTGTCATCAGAAAATGAAATCAGCACGTAGGATATGAATCAGACCTTCTATGTATGTTTGCAGGTTCCTGTCTGCCAACTGTATATAGTGCTGTTCTCTCTATTTTTCCTGTTGTTTTTCATGTTTTCTCTCCCTGTCTTCCTGTTACTTAGGGCATGTACATCAAATCCACCTACGATGGGCTTCATGTCATCACTGGCACCACTGAACATGTGAGTAAGGGCTCCAATGACGAAAGCCTTTGATTCATCACATTTCGCTTTTTTTATGCCAATGGCTGAGATAAATTTAGCACGTAATGTTCAGTCTAGATGAACAAACTCATAGAAAATAGATGGGGCTTCATGTAGATTGCAGACTGAATAGAGTTTGTTAGGGCTACAGATGGCACACAGGATGTTGTGGGAATTGCGGGAATCTCAGTAAGAATGTTGCCATACATGTCAAGATTGCTTATTCTTTTTTAATTAGATTGCATTCCCAGGGAATGCATGAAATGATACTGTAAAATCTATATCTTGCAATGCAAGCCACTTTAAATAAAAATGTTTTTACATGCATAAATGTAATTTCAGAGGTTTGTGAGCACTTTTTTTAGCTTTTCCATGGATTCTTAAAGTATTTAGATTAAATTCACAAAATATAAAGCTGTTAAAAATGTTAAATAGCATAGAAAAAAATGGGAGATGCTTCTGTTATTTGGAATTTTGATATTGTGTTATTATCAGTATATTCATTGATTCAGATTCTGTACCATCTCTGCAGTGTACAGATGGTTGTAAAGATTTATAAGTAGTACATCTTGAGCATGAAGATGTTAAAGGGATAGTTCACTCAAAAATGAAAATTCTGTCATTAATTACTCGTTCCAAACCCGTAAGACTTCTGTTCGTCTTCGAAAACACAAATGAAGAGCTTTCTGTCCCTTCATTGACAGCTACGCAACTACCAATTTGACGTTTACATTTTTTTAATAAAGAGATCGTAAAGCTAATGTCAGCCGTATTCAGTGTGTGTTATGGACTTTTAGTGTTTGTTTTCATGTCACATGGTTCTTTGTCCCGGTTTCCCGCCAGTCATCAGTTCCCACAGTTACCCTCGTTAGTCTAGTTCCCTTCAGCTATGTCTTGTCCATCATCTCGTTTGTCTTCCCTATTTAGTTCTCCCCATTCTCCCAGTCTGTTTCTGATCTCCGTTATAGTAAGTGTGTGTTGCTACCTTCCTGTTTTGCTCACCTGAGAACCGTCGTCATTAAAATCTCCTTTGATATTGTATCTGCCTGTCTTTGTCTTCCTACCTGCAAACACTGTGACAGCTAATCCTTTTGAATCGAGTGGTTTAGTCCAAATTTTCTGAAGAGACACAATCGCTTTTTATGATGAACAGATTGAATTTAGGCTTTTATTCACATATAAACATTCATCAACTCACTCATCAGTTGTGGTAAACGGAAACTCAAGCATGTTCGCTTGACGTGTGAGAACCAATGAGGATCATTCTCGTGTGTTACGCAACACCTTTGAGCTTCTGCAAGAACCGATGAGGTTCATTCTCATGTGTTATATCATATAAAGCAATCGGTTCTCTTCAGAAAATTTGGACTAAACCGCTCAATTCACGTTTATTCAGCAACCACATTCGCAAACAATATAGTTGAGCTCCATGTTTGAATTTATTACAGTGGTGATGATGCCTATTTAAGAACCCACAACATGAACTTAACAAATCAATTTATATTTGATTCACTAGTAATAAAAATTGTTTTTATTATTTAATTATTTCTATATTTAGTGAGAGGAATAGGGATGGCGTCTTGTTCACAAAATGTACAAATGGTTTTGACAGAAAATTTTAATGTTTAAAGGAAACCAAATACTCATAGAAAGTCCCCTCTAGTCTCCAGCAGATATGACACACAAGATACACGCTGGAGATGAGGTCATCCAGGTCAACCAGCAGACAGTGGTAAGCATTTCTTTATACACACACGTTTGTCGTATTTTGCAATGGTATGTTCTATTAAAATAAACCTTTTTTGTTTTTCATCTATACATTTTTAGTACTGAATGAAATGCTTGTTATATTTCATTTCTCTCCACCCCGTCTGCTATATTGGATCAATTTCTTCACGAGTTGACGTATCTGTGAAGAATTTATGTTCAGAAGTGCTTTCTCTGTGGGACTGTGATCATGCAATGATCATGCCTCTGTTAATCTGAAAAGCCTGAGCAGAATTATTTTCAATAGTGCTTAAGGGCTTGTGCTTGTTTACTGCAGGTGGGTTGGCAGCTGAAGAACCTGGTGGCCAAGCTGAGAGAGGACCCTAAATGTGTAGTACTTCTTTTAAAGAAAAGACCCACAGGAACCTCAGGATTTACCCCAGCACCTCTCAAAAACATGCGCTGGAAACCAGCCGTGCCTCAGGTGTGTCATTCATAATGGTTTAACAGCCATCAACCCTCAGCTGAACATAGAATTCAACGGAATTGTGTTTTCTGATTTTAAAAATAATAATCAAAGACAACATACATGATACATCTTTATACTATACGGCCAAATATACACTCACCTAAAGGATTATTAGGAACACCTGTTCAATTTCTCATTAATGCAATTATCTAGTCAACCAATCACATGGCAGTTGCTTCAATGCATTTAGGGGTGTGGTCCTGGTCAAGACAATCTCCTAAACTCCAAACTGAATGTCAGAATGGGAAAGAAAGGTGATTTAAGCAATTTTGAGCGTGGCATGGTTGTTGGTGCCAGACGGGCCGGTCTGAGTATTTCACAATCTGCTCAGTTACTGGGATTTTCACGCACAACCATTTCTAGAGTTTACAAAGAATGGTGTGAAAAGGGAAAAACATCCAGTATGCGGCAGTCCTGTGGGCGAAAATGCCTTGTTGATGCTAGAGGTCAGAGGAGAATGGGCCGACTGATTCAAGCTGATAGAAGAGCAACTTTGACTGAAATAACCACTCGTTACAACCGAGGTATGCAGCAAAGCATTTGTGAAGCCACAACACGCACAACCTTGAGGCGGATGGGCTACAACAGCAGAAGACCCCACCGGGTACCACTTATCTCCACTACAAATAGGAAAAAGAGGCTACAATTTGCTAACCAAAATTGGACAGTTGAAGACTGGAAAAATGTTGCCTGGTCTGATGAGTCTCGATTTCTGTTGAGACATTCAGATGGTAGAGTCAGAATTTGGCGTAAACAGAATGAGAACATGGATCCATCATGCCTTGTTACCACTGTGCAGGCTGGTGGTGGTGGTGTAATGGTGTGGGGGATGTTTTCTTGGCACACTTTAGGCCCCTTAGTGCCAATTGGGCATCGTTTAAATGCCACGGCCTACCTGAGCATTGTTTCAGACCATGTCCATCCCTTTATGACCACCATGTACCCATCCTCTGATGGCTACTTCCAGCAGGATAATGCACAAAGTCATAAAGCTCGAATCATTTCAAATTGGTTTCTTGAACATGACAATGAGTTCACTGTACTAAAATGGCCCCCACAGTCACCAGATCTCAACCCAATAGAGCATCTTTGGGATGTGGTGGAACGGGAGCCCTGGATGTGCATCCCACAAATCTCCATCAACTGCAAGATGCTATCCTATCAATATGGGCCAACATTTCTAAAGAATGCTTTCAGCACCTTGTTGAATCAATGCCACGTAGAATTAAGGCAGTTCTGAAGGTGAAAGGGGGTCAAACACAGTATTAGTATGGTGTTCCTAATAATCCTTTAGGTGAGTGTACACTACTGGTCAAAAGTTTTTTAAAGAAGTCTCTTATGCTCACAAAGGGCCAGAATTACTTACAGCTTTTGCCGTTAAAAAGCTACTGTCAGAATTTACTAAAGACACAAAGTGATAAATTAGCACTAAAAAGGCGTGGACAGGGTTATTTTTGCGGCTGACCTTATTGCATATGCATTTGTAAGAGTTTCCCTTTCAGACAAAAAATGTATGGGAGGAGAGTATTTAAATGAGTCGTGCAAGGTGATTTACTAAGGTTTGAACTCGTCAATTTACTGGTGTTTGCGGCATTATTTACCGCCCCCAAAAAAAGCATCTCATGTTAAAACCAGATGCTAATTTGCGTTGGTCATTATGAAATGATCCGGCTGCGTCTGTGTTCATTAATTTGCGCGTCATCAGTAGATCACCCACAGAACTTTCCATTCCCATCTGCGCTTTTTGGGATTTGCGCTTTCACGCTAATTTGCCCTGTTTAGTAAATCTGGACCCAAGACTGCATTTATGTGATCAAAAATACAGTAAAAACAGGAATTATTGTGAAATATTATAAAAATTTTAAGGAACTACTTTTTATTTTAATATATTTTAAAATGTAATGTACTCTTGTGATGACAAAGCTGAATTTTCAGCAGCCATTACCCCAGTCTTCACATGATCCTTCAGAAATCATTCTAATCTCTAGGCCACTAGTTACACCAAGGTAATGTCAGCAATATTATTTGAACAAAGTGCTGTGGTTTATTACAGAGCCCCGCACATGGCATGCAGGAGAAAAATATGTATATCGTGGCCACAAATTAACAATTCATTTCCACAATTTACTAATATATCAGCACATTTCACTAATTAGTTCCCTCGCTTTACTAGGTCTGGTTGTAATAATTCGTTACCTTGTTTCAGTTTAATCAAAACGAGGGAACGAATAAGTTCAACGTGGCCATGATTTACTAAAACGAGGAAACAAATTAATAAATTGTGGGAACGAATTCTTAATTTATGGCCACAATTTAACTAAAACAAGTGAATGAATTAGAAAATCATGGCCACGCTATATATATTTTTTTTTGCATGTCATGTGGGGGGGCTCCGTAGTTTGTAAATCTTCAAATCAAATTTTAAAATTAGGTGTATGTGCCATGTTTCGGTTTATACAGTGGCCTCAAAAAGTATTTGTATACTTCAGTCACACTTTAATGTCTAAAAACATTTGAACAATAGATCTATTGTTATATCATTTGAAAATATATAACTAAGTAATATATTATACTGTGTATTAGGGGCGAAACGGTATGAACATTTCATATCACGATTATAGTAACCCAAATTATCACGATTATCAGTATTATCACGGTTTTGTTCAAATGAGCTGAAAGTGTTCAAAAAGAACAGATGCACACACTGAAAACATTTCAACAAGTTTTATATTTCAAAATCAACAAACAACAAATAAAACAAGCAGATCTATGCACTTTTTTAAAGCAAAATTATATTCTGTGTCATTTCCTTACTTATAATGACTGTCGTCAATAGCAATGAATTATAACACAGCGCACATCCACGTATCACAACGGATGCACTCTCTCGTTTCATTCAAATGCAAATTGCGTCTCTGTTTTTGAATGTATTGAAAATGAAATCAGAGGACTTTACTATTAATACTACTATAATTATTGCTATAACTTGTGATCATCTTGTCTGGTCGATTGTTTTGTACACTGTACCAAATGGATTTATAAACATGTAAGATTTAAAACATTAATCTCAATTCAATATGTCCCCGTAATTATTTGTGGTAAAGAAAATCTGTGTAATAAGTGTACAATAAATATACATTATTATCCCTTAAATGTCACCCTAGTCTTGTCTGAACTTGTTCGTTCGTCTTTGGCTCAAGCTTCACGTTATTATTTCCCAGACGTAGTTTTGGTATTGAGGTCAAAATCCACTTGCGTTCGCAGATTTTAAGTGTTTCCCGCTATTGCAGCGACTTTATTTTTGCATGTTCTGCAGACAGGGTGACCATACTCGATTAAGTTTCCCTCAGGACTTTTGTAAAAGCCAAAATATGACCACACCTCAGATTTGGTCCTTTTAGAAAGCTGAAAAATCTTCCGCCGCCGTCACTGCCTTCCGCTATTTCTTCTCATTCTAAAAACAATGTTGCGCGCTGTGCCTGCACTAGACTGGCGCTGGCTGGACAGGATTTACCACGAGTTTTTAAAATCGTGATAATCAAACACGGTTTTAATGATAATTAAATTTTAAACGATATTACTAACCGTCAGTATATTTTATCGTGGTTTATCGTGAAACCGGTAATCGTTCCATCCCTACTGTGTATATATAATTCATTTATTTCCTAAAGTATTTTGTTTGAACAAGTGTTGCTGCATTGATATACAGTATCAGTCTATTATTTGTTACCCCATTTAGTGATGTCTTCATGATGTGCCTTTTTATTTGTAAAGAGATGTTTTACTAAAGGTTTTCATCATGTTCTACAGAGCTCCACCTCTCCTAGTAAGAGTCAGTCACCAGACGAATCTGTCAAACTCTGCAGTAGGAAGGACAAGCCTGCCATACTGGACCTGTACATCCCTCCACCTCCCTCAGTGCCTTACACTCCACGGTGAGCCTGAAAGCTGAAACCTCCACGATTGTTCTCTTGCAACATGTAGCATTCAAATAACTTGTAAATATCATGGTATTTTGATTATGCTAAACATTCCATAAATCGGATGTATCAAAATATAATGATATTTAGGGGTGTCACTAATTATTATTTTGGTAATCGAGTAATGGGTCGATTATTTTGACGATTAATCGAGTAGTAAGTATATTTTTATTACAGCCAAAAATCCATAAATATAAACTTAAAATACACATATAAAATGACGCAATAATAATTGGTTCAAATAAAGTATCAAAGGCAAATAATCATATGGTTTTTTGAACAACACTGTTAAAATACTTGTATTATGTAATATACATAAAACAAACATTATCAATTCATGTACATTACGTATTATACCAAAAGCCTGCAAAGGGCGCCAACGTGTGCACCCAGTGATTGTTGTTGTTACACTTTACAGCAGGGATGGGCAACATCTGATAAAAACTCACCTGTCTGTAGATTTCCAGTAGTACTGAACACCTTAATTAACCTGTTCAGGTGTGCGTTTGATTAGGGTTGGAGCTAAAGGTGCGTTCACGCCATGTCGTAATTACCTTTTCTGACTTTTAATTCAGATCATAGAACTCGTAATTACAGCTTTAGATTCATAATTTTCTGAGAGCTACGACTTGTACCACGTGACCACTGCAGATTTATTTTGGAGTTAATAATGCAAGAGAAACATATACGTCTGATCCAAGGACGTGAACAGCTCCAAGTACAGTGTACGACAAGTACGACATGGCATGAAAGCAGCATAAACTCTGCAGCACAGTGGCACTTCATGATCGAAGTTGCCCATCTCTTGTTTACAGCATGATCAAATCCTTGTTTAATATTAAAATTTCCAATTAATCTTTAATATTCTTTACGATAGAAGTGCTACAGCCAGTGTAATTTCTTGAACAAGAACATGTTGAAATCAAAACATGTAAACTCAGAGTGAGACTTTTATTTTGAAATTGCAATGAACAACAGTTCACGTATTTAGAAACATATTAGTGTATTCTACTTTGTTGGCGTAGGTTTATAAATGATTTACGTTACAAATCTGGTGGAATGGCACACATTGTGTTCCCAGATGGACATTATAAACAACCTAAACTGAGCTTCTGTAAATGATAACAGTGCAACAGTTAGATATGAAACAGAAAGCACATCAGACTTAGGGCACTATTTTAACGATCTGAGTGCATGTTCTGAAGTGCGTGGTGCAGGTGCACTTAGGGCGTATTCAGATCCACTTTTGCTAGTTTAACGACGGAAAAAACGGTCGGCTCACCAGGCACATGGTCCAAAAGGGTTGTACCTAGTCTCTTAATGAGTCATGGGTATAACGTGCAACAAACCAATCAGAGTCTCATCTCCCATTCCCTTTAAAAGCCAGTTGCGGAAAGACTGAACGCTTCTCCAGAGAGGATTCCTTTTATAACATAAATAACATAAATATTGCGCTATTGACTTTAGACCAGGTTTTTGTTGGTCAATGGCGCAGTCATCTTCAGTTGCCTCAAAATAGCAACGCACCAGCAATGCGCCTGAACACACCTTGTCTTCAGACCAGCACACCCATGGGCGAACAGATGGGCACGAGTGCATTTGCTATTTAAACAGCGTGGCGCTGGACATGAAAATGATAACCGTGTCGACCTGAACCTAGCAAAAAACACTGGCGTCGCACCTGCCGTCGCATTGGTGTTTGATAGGGCCGTTTATATGCGTTCCCAAATGCACGTTATTGAAAACCCAAACAAACAGCACATGCAGAGACTGAGTTCATGACTGTGGAGCAGCATTTACTGTGAGTGGAGCCACTCTGAGATGCACATAATCTGCATGCATATAGCGCAATGCTGTATTATCATTTTTAAATGGTTTTAATATATTGTGCAGCCTTAGAAAATGGTGTAATAATGCGGTTCATAGATTCTCGTCCGGGAATGTGCCACTTCCGGTATTTTGCCAGTTACGCAACACGGGTAAATTGCAATCAAGGATTTTTTTTTAAATTAAGTACTCGAATTTAATCAAAGAATCGTGGCAGCCCTAAATTACCATCGGATTCCATCACTTGGTACCAATGCAGTACTTTTCCAAGCTCTGTATTTCTGAAATTACAGTAACTATATTATTTAATTGTTCCTGCTGATTAAATAAACTTTTGTCCGCTGTTATAGGGAAGTACGAAATGGCTCATACAGCAGCCTCAATGCCAGACCTAAAGGCTCCGAGTCCCCAAACTCCTTCCTGGACCTGGAGAGCCACCGGCGCTTCACAATCGCAGACTACGACAAACTGTCTGTTCACCCAGTTGAGGTCAACGTGCAGATGCGTCCAAGAGGAAGATCCTCATCACATGGTCAGTATTTCAGATTTACAGTCAACAATTTTTTTCATCATTGTCAAATTGTATTTATATAGAACCATATAAGGTGCTGACCAATGTGCTTTATAGGACTAAGACAAAGCAGTATAACATCACATCACATCCTCTTGTATGTTTTCATTGAGTGTAATTGTCTGTTTCTCATGAATGTGCACACAGGTAAACAGCGACCTCTGTCTATGCCAGTGGATACATGTTTGAGCGTGGCAGACCTATATGCGAAGCCCTGGACACAGGGACAGAAAGGTACAGAACACCTTCACAAAAACGTGCCACATTAACTTATCTGTTTTAGCCACTTCACAGGCCTCAGAGACGCACATGGAGAATTTGAGGGTTTTTTAAGGACCAAATGCTTAAGCATACCTGGTTCTCATCATAGGAGCAATGTTGTCCAATACTGTTCAGAGCCGCTGTCTTCTTGCAGCAAAGCTTCATTTGTGTGTGTAATGGAGGAATTCCTGGTTTATACATTTTATAAGCTCTCTATGAGTTCTCAGCTGGTAAAAATACCACCATATGCACACATATGAGTGACAAAGAGAACCAACGAAAAAAATAGAAAAAGGAACCAAGAGTATCAACTCACTGTAAGAATCAATATTATTGTTCCTCCAAAAAGTAATTTAGACTTGTCCATCAGTTTGTAAAAAGTCTAGTTCCGGTGGAAGAGTGACCTCTGACCTGACGCATGACATAGGATGTAGGAGTAGTGTAAGCTTAGGTAAGAGTAGACGCCTCTCGCAGTTCAAACAAATAGGGCTGGGCAACAAACTCACATTTCTAGTTTTAGACTTCTAATTTGTGACCAGTGTTTTGTTTTGCTCTATCCTCTGCGCTTTAGCGTTCGTCAATGCGTCGTGGAGGTGGAGCTAATTTGTTTATTCATGGACCATGTATAATAAATGAAGCAAGGGTGTAGAGTTACATTCAAGCTATTTAAAATTTTTTAAATATTTGACATTTTTGCACAGGAAAAAACATTTAAATATGTAATTTTGGTGATCAAAGATGAGTTTTAAGTGATAAAATGATTGACTACATGGGGACTTTAAATACTTAAATTCTCTCCTCCCATAAATTTTGCATCTGAAAGGGAAAGTCCTACAAATGCATATGCAATAAGGTCAGCCGCAAAAATAACCCTGTCTTTAGTAAATCATGACAGTAGTTTTTTAACGGCAAAAGAGGGTTTGCACTGGCGCAAGCCTTTTAGTAAATCTGGCATATAGACTGTAACATATGTAGGCTGCTTAAGAAATTATTATAATTTTAAAAATGTACACTTTCATTCAGCAAGGATGCATTAAATTGGCACAAAAAAAAAAACTGTTTCAAATAAATGTTGCTCTTTTACATTTGCATTTGGCAGACGCTTTTATCCAAAGCGACTTACATTGCATTCATGATACACATTTTACATTTTTGTCAGTTCTTGCTTTCCCTGGGAATCGAACCCATGACCTTGGCATTGCTAACGCCGCACTCTATTGGTTGAGCTACAGGAAAGTTGCATTTTCTATAGTTGTTTTCTTAGTCCTTTTTTACTGTATATTTATCAAATAAATGCAGCCTTTTTTGAACATAAGAGACTTCTTTCAAAAACATTAAAAAAATCTTACCAACCCCACATTTTGAACAGTAGTGTATATGAAAATCACTTTTCATAAAGCTAAACTCTACTCACAAAAATTATGTTGGTATCGCATAACCAAGAACGCAAGAAAAATATACCCACTGTAAATAGTGGATTACACATTTGCAGATCAAATAATAAATTTTTTGACACACCATATGATAGTTGAAACATGAATTTGTTCAAGGGATTGGTCCCACTTTATGTTAGGTGGTCTTAACTACTATGTACATTTCATGCATCTTTTAATCTTCTGGTGTAGGTGAAGATCTCCTGTACAGATACCTTAGCAACGAGCGCATACCAACTATCGCTGAGGAGGCCTCGGGCCCAGGCTCGTCGTACAAGTTCACAGCCGAAAGACCCGCTACTCACAAAACAGCTAACTACTCGCAGAACAGCCGATTCCTTGGCAGTTCAGATCTACACAACAGCGCCACCATACCATATCAGGAGGACTTAGTCAAAAAGACCCCCATGACATCCACCCCCAAACGGCCGCCCGCGGAGCCCTCGCTACTGGTCAGTTGGATCACACGGCTTAAGCTATTGACTCACTAATGTCAGCTTGCCTTCTCCCTTTGTCCAGCTGTGTGCGGTGACTCTTTTCTCATGCTTTCACTCTCCTTTTCTCGGGATATTTCTTTGTGCCTCTTATTTGCCTATATTACTACTTGACTAGATTGCCTTAATGTGTCTAAAACGACTAGAATTTAACCTCAGAATTGTATGTTTGGAAACACATGTGGGGAAAATGAGATACATTATCTCTGGTTTGCTTTTCAGAAAAATGGACTTGTACGCCACAGTATTCATTTGTATATGAAGCCATTGAAAATGTGCATCTACCTCAGCTATTTCCACAGTGGTATCCATGAAATTCAAAGTGTTTATGTAACAGTAGTACTTTTACATAGCTTATTGTTGGAAAACAAATAATCTGGTAAAAAGAAAAGAAAAGTGCTTTCCAGTCATTTTTTCAATTTCTGCTAAACCCCCATGTCTTTCCAAACAATTTAGTCAACTAATATCTAATCAGAGAAACAAAAGCATCATGTTGTTTCTCTTGCTTTGTGTAACCTTCAATTAATGTAATTGGAGGGTTGAGCAAACTTTTTTCTATGAGTTTCTATGAGTTTCATCATGGTTGTGTTGTCTCCTTTATGTGCTAGGAGTATGAGTTGTGAGTAAATTATTTTGACAGAATTTTTTTTATCATTACATTACACCAAAGTATAAATCAGTTTTTGAACTTTTTTTGAATTTGTGGTGTTGTGCTTTGCTTTTGTGGAACGTAACATGGGTATATTAACAGTATATATATATTTTTCAAATGCTTATTGCATATTGAAAACATTGGTTTTTGTAAAAACATTTTTCTTATTTTTTATTAAAGGGACAGTTCACTCAAAAAGTAAAAATTCTCATTTCATTTACTCACCCTGTGTCGTTACAAATCTGTATTATATTCTTTCTTGGTAAACAAAAATTAGGTTGTTTTAAGGTATGTTTTGCAGGTTGATTAAAATGTTCTGTACCACAAAAGTGGATGCTGCATACCAGATCTACAAGCTTTGGCTTTAGAAGATACATATAGTGCATAGTTTTTGTGTGTGTGGTATTGAAAAGAGCAGCTCAGACATGTAAAAACAAAATCTCATTTTGTGTTAGAATAAAGAAAATAATAAGGTTAATAATAAAGTTTTGAATTAAGTTTTGAATTTTTAATAGCTTGTCACTGTAAAATCTATGCTTTTTAGCCAATTCAGATATTAAATTGTATTTGCTGAGGAAAAATGGTAGCACGTTCAAAAAAATTAACAAAATAAAACAAATATTACAAATAAGATTAAACACAATATAAATCAGATTTTTTTCTAAATTAACACCGTTCAACTGCGACAACAGTGTTTTTTATTCTGCACTATTAACTACAACGATTAACTAAGCTATTGTTCTTCACATGGAGTTTTGAACCACATTTACATTTTGTGCCACATTATTTGCTTCTGCCCATTAAAGCTGCTATTCCAGATGTTTTTGTATTGTCTTCATTGAATTATTTAGATGTCTTTATTTTAGGTGCTTAGTTTGGCACTGACTACAGATTTAACTCCATAAGAAAAGAAGACCAAAGCAGTGTCAAAACGGTTGCAAATACGGGTGAGAAATGGATATAATCGCAGCAGTTTAAAGATTCATTAATAACAAAACTCAAAACACACTTGACTGAACCCTCGAACACAACAAACATGACGAGAACAGACAATGAACTGAAAGAAAAACAGAGCTTGAATACAAACAAAACCAATCAGTGAAATGAATGACAGGTGTGCATGATAATCAAAGTAACATCAATACTGATCTTAAAAATATATTAATTGTGTGGCATGGTGCAACTTCATGCACATTTTCTCTGCTCCTTAACTTTTACACTAAGGTTTTACAGTCTGTCTAACTTTTTCTGTTCTCTGCCTTTATCTATCAGTCCAACTTACCCTTATACTTTTCATACTGACCTTTTGAATGGTTCCATATTTGCTGCATTACCTTAATTCACAAAAACTAAAATTGCTTGTTGGCAAAACGCTCAATGAAATGCATTTTTATTGAAGAAATGCATTGATCTTTGCTGAGCAAAGTAACAAGCAATGTCCTCTAGCTTTGCATGGAATGTGAATTCACTCTTTGAATTATAGTATATATTATATATTGAAATATTAACATTAAATTGTATTATATTATATTATGCACAGATAAATATGAGGCATGTTTTGCGAGTGATGCATGTGAATATAACACCTTTTGCCTAGAACCTTGTCTTATATATATAATTAGTCATCAAAAACTGTCTACAAGAACTCATTGTTGAGCAAAAGCTGAATCTTTAAAATGTTAAAAAGTTATAAATGCACAGAAAAGTCAGTAAGGATCAGTGGCCTTGTTCATGTTGAAGCATATTTTAACTTTTCTTTATGTCCTGCCACAGGATCCTGACTGGGCCTCCAACAACGCTTTCATCAACAGGTGGGTGCAGAACTAAATGAGCAGCGTCCATCTTGGCTTCACAGTCACTGTGAGCCAAAACAAAAGCACAGGAAAAATCTTAGCTTAAATAGTTTATGCTCAGTTATCAGGAATGTGCTCTTCCTGCCAGGATGCGAGATGCTCTGTGGTCTTGCTGCTCCATCATGTGTATTTTTAGCATGCAATAGTGTGGTGACATGGTTTAAATTCCCCATGGACCAAAACGAGACAACCCCAAGTACTGGAACATTAACCATTACATGTGGAGGTTGCTTATTATACATTATCTCAGACAGTATATGATTTATTTCATAATTGTTACATTTTTGGCATACCTTTAAATGTCTTTAGGCCAAATGTACCAGCCAGGATGAAACTCAATGTTACACACTGTAAAATAAAATCAGTGGACCATTTATCACATCTTACATAAATGCATGGTTGAAAAGTTAAAAAGCAACTTAATATTGTGTGTATTTGAAACTGAAGTTTTTGCGTTAATTAAGTGATTTTTTATTTAAGAAAGAAAAATGTGTAATGTGTAAGAAAAGTATTTTTAGTTAGTCTTGGCAGCCTAGATCTGCTACGCTGCTGCATGAGTGAAGGCTACTGCTGAAACATGCACATAATTAGAAATAGCTAATCCTTTCATTGTTTCTGCTGTTTAATAGTAATATTTCATATTTCATATTCATCATTATCTTTTTGTGAAACCAAAAAAACATTATGGAAGACATTCCCAAGTAGCATTTGCAAGACTTTTAATACTTTCAGTCATTTATCTCTTTAGTTCTTTTGTGTCTATTAATCATACCCCTTGACCATACATAAATACAGGGGATTTTAATATAATTAAAGCTATTAGAATTTGAAGCACCTAAGTAACCACATAAGTATTACTCATGGCGTGAGATGCTGAAAAAACAGCCAGACACAATGACATCATCAATGAGACGCATGTGTCCATAGACCACCAATTAGAAATACCGCAGACAGAATGCACGATGGACCCGATGGAAAAAATAGCCTTGATTGCAAAATAACTCAATATGGTAATAAAAAATATATATACACCGATCAGGCATAACAGGTGAGAGGTGAAGTGCATAACACTGATTATCTCTTCATCCCAGCACCTGTTAATGGGTGGGATATATTAGGCAGCAAGTGAACATTTTGCCCTCAAAGTTGATGTGTTAGAAGCAGGAAAAATAGGCAAGCGTAAGGATTTGAGCGAGTTTGACAAGGGCCAAATTGTGATGGCTAGACGACTGGGTCAGAGCATCCCCAAAACTGCAACTCTTGTGGGGTGTTCCCGGTCTGCAAGGGTCAGTATCTATCAAAAGTGGTCCAAGGAAGGAACACTGGTGAACCAGCGACAGGGTCATGGGCGGCCAAGGCTCATTGATGCACGTGGGGAGCGACGGCTGGCCCGTGTGGTCCGATCAAACAGACGAGCTACTGTAGCTCAAATTGCTCAAGAAGTTAATGCTAGTTCTGATAGAAAGGTGTCAGAATACACAGTGCATCGCAGTTTGTTGCGTATGGGGCTGCATAGCCACAGACCAGTCAGGTTGCCCATGCTGTCCACTGCCAAAAGCACCAAAAGTGGGCACGTGAGCATCAAAACTGGACCACGGAGCAATGGAAGAAGGTGGCCTGGTCTGATGAATCATGTTTTCTTTCACATCACGTGGATGGCCGGGTGCGTGTGCGTTGCTTACCTGGGGAACACATGGCACCAGGATGCACTATGGGAAGAAGGCAAGCTGGCGGAAGCAGTGTGATGCTTTGGGCAATGTTCTTGCGGGAAACCTTGGGTTAGTTACTTTGACACGTACCACCTACCTAAGCATTGTTGCAGACCATGTACACCCTTTCATGGAAACGGTATTCCCTGGTGGCTGTGGCCTCTTTCAGCAGGATAATGCGCCCTGCCACAAAGCAAAAATGGTTCAGGAATGATTTGAGGAGCAACTGACTTGGCCTCCAAATTCCCCAGATCTCAATTCAATCAAGCATCTGTGGGATGTGCTGAACAAACAAAAAGTCCGATCCATGGAGGCCCCACCTCGCAACTTACGGGACTTAAAGGATCTGCTGCTAACATCTTGGTGCCAGATACCACAGCACACCTTCAGGGGTCTAGTGGAGTCCATGCCTCGACGGGTCAGGGCTGTTTTGGCAGCAAAAGGGGGACCAACACAATATTAGGTCATAATGTTATGCCTGATTGGTATATATATATATTTACTTCTCAAGCTACTTGTAATGTCTATTCAGTGATTTATTCTGCCACAATATTATAAAATAATGTATTTGAATTATATCAATTTGTGGATTTTATGTAAATGAATTGTTGCACTTTAGCCTATGTAAAAGCAATAGACAGTTTGAAAAGGCTTGCATAATACATGAATCCTTAGAAAACAGAGAACAGTCAATCTAAATGAACTGTATGTAAGACTGAAAATGTGTATATTTTATGTTTTCATTGAATACATCTGTTTACACAGACACAAAAGACACAAATCTCATAAACCACAGTGTACAGTATATAGCAACATATGGAAATATATGAGGTTAAGGAAGCTCTGTGTGCAAATGGATTTCATACGCCAAGTGATTTTTACTTGACATAAGTTTGTGTTCTGTTATTTTAGCTTCAGACATACAGTTTATTTTGCCATGCCTGTTCCTGTATTAAATCCGTCATCGTCTCCCCAGCAGGTACAGCAACAGTGCCATGCGATCCTGGTCGTTCTCTCAAGCGGTAAGAACCATCTCTGTGCATGCTTCTCTTTTTAGAGCAATTTTAACAGTTTTCCAGAAATCTTTTTAGCTTTTTGCAGAAAATCTAAAATCTGAAAATTTTGCATAGCTGAAAATCTGTGCAGACAAGTGAATTATTTTGACTTCATTTTATGTGGGAATATCTGAACACTACAGTTTGCAAAATATTTTTATCTGGGTTTATATTAAACATGGCCAAACTCACTCTAATATAAACTCATGCAGTCATGGTATTCCAAATATCCATGCACAATACATGTTTATCCAAACTGTCCTCTAATTCGCATACAAAACATATTGTAGGATAGCCATTATTATTTCATTTTCATTCTCCAACCCATATTTTATCCTGAACTCACGAAGTGAACTTTCATTTTTATGCACACTGACAGATATTAAGCTGTAGGACATTCACACTTCAAAAATAAAGGTTCCAAATTGGGGGGGTTGCAGTGATGCCATAGAAGAACCATTTTGGTTCTCCAAAGAACCTTTCAGTGAACAGTTCTTTAAAAAAAAAAGAAAACTTTGGTGTAAAGAATATTTTAATAATCTAAAGAATCTCTTTCCACTATAAAGAACCTTTTGTGCAATGGAAAGGTTCCGTGGATGTTAAAGGAATAGTTCACCCAAAAATTAAAATTCTGTCATCATTTACTCACCCTCATGTCGTTCCAAGCCCGTAAGACTTTCTTTCATCTTCGGAACACAAATTAAGATCTTTTTGATGAAATCTGAGAGCTTTCTGTCCCTCCATTGACAGCTACACAACTGACACTTTGACACTTCAAAAAGTTCATAAAGAGATCGTAAAACTAATCCATATGAATCGAGTGGTTTAGTCCAAATTTTCTGAAGAGACATGATTACTTTATATAATGAACAGATTGAATTTAGGCTTTTATTCACATATAAACATTCATCAACGCACACATCAGTTGTGGTAAACAGAAGCTCAAGCATGTTCAGCTTGATGTGTGAGAACCAATGAGGTGGAAGCTCACATTTGAGCTTCTCGTGAACCCTTCTCGTGTTACGCATCACGTTTGAGCTTCCACAAGAACCAATGAGGTTCATTATCGTGTTACTCATCACGTTTGAGCTTCCACAAGAACCAATGAGGTTCATTCTTGTGTTACGCATCACGTTTAAGCTTCCTCAAGAACGAATGAGGTTTATTCTCGTGTTACGCAGCGCGTTTGAGCTTCCACAAGAACGAATGAGGTTCATTCTCGTGTTCCGCAGCACGTTTGAGCTTCCACAAGAACCAATGAGGTTCATTCTCGTGTGTTACGCAGCACGTTTGAAGTTCCTCAAAAACCAATGAGGTTCATTCTCGAACCGATCCCTAGTCCAGCTAAAAGGGTGGTCTGGTGTACGATTCATGTGAACTCAGACTCAGACGGTTTGCTGCTGATATGAACGCAATCATACTAAATAGCGGAAGTGAACCGCTACTGATGAAGTATGATTTGATAAAACTGTGTTTTTTTCTGTGCTCACTGTCTTTCCTGACAAGTGTGACTGACACACTGCAAGCAGAGAGAATGCCCTGTTGAAAAAAACAGCATATGTTGGTTAGGTATGTTTTGAAGCATGGCAGCTGGTTTAAGCTGGTCCTGAGCTAGAGCTAGTTTCTTAGGACCAGCACTTGACCAGCTTAAACCTAACATACCTAACCAGCATATGTTTTTCAACAGGGTGTATATCTCATTTCTGCTTGCCATCAAAAGAAATGGACTCCTGCATTCTTTCGAAATCTGCAGTACATTCTTCAGCAGAGCTTTGGAAACAAATCCAAAGGTTCAAAAAACAAAAAATGATGCAAGCAACTCTATGATTTTTGGCGCCTTTTCCTTCATAGCCGTTACCTAGTAACATGGGTAGGCCTACGCGGCTGCAGCTTGATGACGCAAGCGCACCACGGTTCAAACCCAAATAATATAATGTGAACAGAGACCAGTGAATCAAAACATTTATTTTGAGTGTGAATGTGTGTTCAAAGTTCTTAAAGTGGGCTTATAAAGGAAACAAGGCTTTTTCTAGACAATGACTTATGGTCATGCTGGTACCAGCCTCCTCTTGAATACTCAGTGAAAAACATTGTTATAGAAGCCGCTCTTGCTTTGAGAAACAGTACACAGACAGAGCAGAAGAATGGACCCTCTGTGCCGGGCAGCGACATGGCTTTCCCTCAGGGGGATATTTATTTAGGTGGTGTGATAATCACCTGTGCAGAACATTGTGAGAAATGATCCTTAGTTAAATCCTGAGTTAATCGCATGAAGTCTGAGACAGCAGAGATAGGGGTTTCTCAATCACATGGACACCATTTCAGCTGAGACATAAATGTTAATTACAAAGACACTGAAAAATGGGCTTTGTGGGAGAAAGAAATGTGGCTTTAAACATTGCACATTTCACCAATATTTTTCAAAGCACCGACAATATCAGAATATTATGGGTGATATTGTTTTCTT
This sequence comes from Rhinogobio ventralis, assembly GCA_039654625.1. Lineage (NCBI taxonomy): Eukaryota > Metazoa > Chordata > Actinopteri > Cypriniformes > Gobionidae > Rhinogobio > Rhinogobio ventralis. The sequence goes on from CM077202.1 coordinate 6,340,012, forward strand.
GGTACATTAAAAGAGAAACATCCACTTCTGAACCTCTGCAGTTTGCGGACCTTGGCGACATCTGGTGGTTAGTTCTGGTAACTGAACTCTTTAATACAGCAAAAACAAGTTGACGTTGGATGAGAAAATATACGCTTCATTAAAATATATATTCTGTTTATTAAAGTCTATAGCCATTTGCCCTGTGCCATATGATTACAGTGCAGCTAAAACTTTAGATTATTTTAACTGAGCTTGCCCAGTCAACATTGCAGATGCCAGATCTTCTAATCGTGATCTCTGGTTTATTTGGTTCTTCAAACGAATTTGCGGATTTGATTAAAATATCTGTGTTCATTGGAAAGGGCAGATTTATTGATACTCGAAACCATGATCAGCAAAGCAGCGATTGGCTGGCGGCAAGACAGCAACATAATGACATATTAAAAGAGAACATCACACACCTGAAGAAAAATTGGAATTTCTGGACCTTTATATGTAAACAGCCAAAACGACAAGTGGCAAAAACGACATAAAAGTTACAATAGATAAATGAAATGTGTACTGTTTGTTACATGATTCTCAATTATTTCCATTATTTCACAATTTCTAGTCTTTGTACAGGCAGATTGTGAAGCAGATTTTTTTTGCATGACAGCATTAATTAAAGTTTCTTAAGGGTCAGGAACACAGCAGACATATATATATATATATATATATATATATATATATATATCTACCTTATATTTGAATAAAAGCCTATATTAAATATGTTCATCATATAAAGTGATCGTGTCTCTTCAGAAAATTTGGAATAAACCACTCAAGTCATATGGATTAGTTTTATGATCTCTTAGTAGTTGCGTATACTGAAATCGCTCAGATTTCATTAAACATATCTTTTTTTGAATAACATGAATAATTAATGACAGAATTTTCATTTTGGGGTAAAGTAATCCTTTAAGGAAATGGTTAAAGCTGCAGTTCTTTTTTTTGGTTAAAAATGATCCAAAATACATTTTTGAGTGAGTACATAACCAGCCAGTGTTCAAAACGATCTCCTTACCTTAGCCCGATTCACAACGGTAAGCTTGTAATAATGTGTTATACTTTGAGTTGTACTGGTAGCTTTCCGTGGGAAATACGAGCATGGTGCCGTTCGTCTTTGCGTCATTACGTCACGTCTGTATACATAAAGGAGTCCGGCTAGTAGGCTATCGCATGTGAGGATGCTGCAGGTGGCGGATCATTTATAGCCTTTTCTCACAGCAGCTGGAATAATTAAATGTATCATTTTGATGGTGGATTGTAATCCAGAAAGGTCCAAATCATCTATATTTATGACGTTGGTTGTTATATTACACAGGAATGATCATTTTGGCAGCTTGCTTGAATGATTTATTTACCTCTTATTATTTATTTGTGTTGGAAAGATGTGGATTTTTGTTGTTGGAGCCAATAGGAATGCAAAAATTATATCTGCTGCAGTCTTTCATTCCCCACAATAGAAGTTTACTTCTGTAAACCCTGGAAATATGAAAAGGGTCAATTTAATTTAAAAAGCCAGAAACAGTCACTGTTTATGTTTTTGTTGTTTGTTCAGTTTGCTTAAGTTTTGTCAAGGCAAAACAGCTGTTGAACATTCTATTTGAAATTGTAAAATGGTATTGTCTTATTAATGGCTTCGCATTGGGAGAGTAAATGTCGAAATTGTCTATTTTTGTGCTTTTGAGCAAGATGAATGAATGAGGGAACTTATTGATGATTAATGTTCTGTTACATTAGATTTAAAAGAGTTTCTGTTGTTGAAGTTTTGGGCTTACCATTGTGCTGAGGAGTGAAGCTTGTGCTTAGGTTGAGGACATGAAGTTTGTGATATGCATTGCTTTTTTCAATGAACAATTTCTGCAATTATATAAACACAGTAACCAGAGTTCACACAGTAACTGTTCTTGGTTGTTACATAAGGTGATGTTTTGGTTCATTCATGAATACAGACCACACTACACATAACACATTTACTGCCTGGTGCAAAAGTTCACTTCTATTTTATGTGAAAACCATTCACCAGTAACAGTTTAATGTTATAGAAATACATAATCAGCGTTCATGTGTTTGTGTTTACTGCTCTTTTTTGTGGAGAATAAGAAGAGGAGAATGTTTTGAAATTTTTCTTGCGTAAGCAGAAGTTCTTTTTTCTCTAAAATGATCCGGCTGTGTGCTCAGCCACTTTTTAATCGTGGTAGGAGGACAGTTACATGCCATTTCAGAGTGTAAAAACAGACGGTCAGACACTCCACCTGGTCAAGTCTGGTGAACAGGTAAATCAGATAATGTATTAATATATTATACTCATGTACTGTACTGTAACAAAGTAGTATTATCAACTGCAGGCTGGAGAGCTTAAAATGTCTCTTCTGCTCTATCTAATAATCTAAACATCGAAATTATTCTTGAATTTTTTTTTAGATATATCAGATTTTGACACTTTAATCATGTAGTGTCACTTTATACGACCCACTATTGTAGCCAATATTCTTGTTTTTTATGGTTACAATATAGACAAATTGAATGGGTACAATTTAAGCATGTTCTATAGCAGAAAACCTTTTTTGGATGATTATCAGGTGGAAACGTCTAAAACTGAATTATATATTTGCATGTGAAGAAAATGCTCTTTCAAATAGCCTGCTATTCTTTTATACCTGAATGAGGAACTTGAAACGTTTGAGGAAATTGAGCAATAGGTTTCATTTAGTGTGCATCTTTTTCCACCCTCAGTTTTATTGTTAGGTCATTAACCTCTTCTACTTTTTTCATGGCTTCTTTATTGTGAATACAAATTTTCAGATTGATAAAGCAGAGATAATTTGCCTATTAATAAAAGAATATATATAAAGGTTGTGACATTCTGAAGAGTTTTTCATGCCAGTGTTGTTTATTTATGATGTTAGGTGTTTTAGTGGCCATATTTTGATTAATTTTTGATTGTTTTTCCTCCCACATCAATCTACACTCCATACACCATAATGACAAAGCAAAATCTATATTTATAATGTTGCACATTTTATTAGAAAGAAAGATATGACATTGAACATACACTCACCTAAAGGATTATTAGGAACACCATACTAATACTGTGTTTGACCCCCTTTCGCCTTCAGAACTGCCTTAATTCTACGTGGCATTGATTCAACAAGGTGCTGAAAGCATTCTTTAGAAATGTTGGCCCATATTGATAGGATAGCATCTTGCAGTTGATGGAGATTTGTGGGATGCACATCCAGGGCACGAAGCTCCCGTTCCACCACATCCCAAAGATGCTCTATTGGGTTGAGATCTGGTGACTGTGGGGGCCATTTTAGTACAGTGAACTCATTGTCATGCTCAAGAAACCAATTTGATATGATTCGAGCTTTGTGACATGGTGCATTATCCTGCTGGAAGTAGCCATCAGAAGATGGGTACATGGTGGTCATAAAGGGATGGACATGGTCAGAAACAATGCTCAGGTAGGCCGTGGCATTTAAACGATGCCCAATTGGCACTAAGGGGCCTAAAGTGTGCCAAGAAAACATCCCCCACACCATTACACCACCACCACCAGCCTGCACAGTGGTAACAAGGCATGATGGATCCATGTTCTCATTCTGTTTACGCCAAATTCTGACTCTACCATCTGAATGTCTCAACAGAAATCGAGACTCATCAGACCAGGCAACATTTTTCCAGTCTTCAACTGTCCAATTTTGGTGAGCTCGTGCAAATTGTAGCCTCTTTTTCCTATTTGTAGTGGAGATGAGTAGTACCCGGTGGGGTCTTCTGCTGTTGTAGCCCATCCGCCTCAAGGTTGTGCGTGTTGTGGCTTCACAAATGCTTTGCTGCATACCTCGGTTGTAACGAGTGGTTATTTCAGTCAAAGTTGCTCTTCTATCAGCTTGAATCAGTCGGCCCATTCTCCTCTGACCTCTAGCATCAACAAGGCATTTTCGCCCACAGGACTGCCGCATACTGGATGTTTTTCCCTTTTCACACCATTCTTTGTAAACTCTAGAAATGGTTGTGCATGAAAATCCCAGTAACTGAGCAGATTGTGAAATACTCAGACCGGCCCGTCTGGCACCAACAACCATGCCACGCTCAAAATTGCTTAAATCACCTTTCTTTCCCATTCTGACATTCAGTTTGGAGTTCAGGAGATTGTCTTGACCAGGACCACACCCCTAAATGCATTGAAGCAACTGCCATGTGATTGGTTGATTAGATAATTGCATTAATGAGAAATTGAACAGGTGTTCCTAATAATCCTTTAGGTGAGTGTATATCACAAAAAATATAAAAACTGAAAATATCACTCAGAATTATTGGCACCTCTGGTAAATATGATCAAAGATGGCTGTAAAAGTAAATCTGCATTGTTTTTCCTTTTGATCTTTCATTCAAAAGATCGCCAAAATCTAACCTTTCATTGAATTAAAAGAATTGAAAATGGGGGTAAATCACTGTTATGTTATTATGAAATAAATGCTTTTCTCCAAAACATGTTGGCCCTTTTATTAAATACTTTTATATTAAATACTTTTTGGAACCTCCTTTTGCCAAGATAAGAGCTCTGAGTTTTCTCCTATAATGCCTGATGAGAACACCTGACAAGAGATCAGAGACCATTCCTCCATATAGAATCTCTCCAGATCCTTTAGATTCCCAGCTCCATGTTGGTGCTTCTTCTCTTTAGTTCACCCCACTCATTTTCTATAGGGTCCAGGTCAGGGGACTGGGATGGTCATGGCAGAAGCTTCATTTTGTGCTCAGTGACACATTTCTGTGTTGATTTTGATGTTTGTTTTGGATCATTGTCCTGATGGAAGATCCAACCACGGCCCATTATAGGATTTCTAGCAGAAGCAGTCAGGTTTTGATTTTTTATCTGTTGGTATTTGCTAGAATCCAAGATGTCCAGGACCTCCAGCAAAAAAAATAGGCCCACAACATTAAAGGTCCAGTGGTATTTTTACCCGTGGATATGGGGTACTTTTTATCCCTGTTTGCACCAAACACATCTGGTGGGTTTGCTGCCAAAAAGCTCTTTTTTTAGTTTAATCTGACCACAGAACCAGGTCCTGTTTGAAGTTCCAGTCGTATCTGACAACTGAATATGCTGGAGTTTGTTTCTGGATGAGTGAGGAGGATTTTTCTTGAAACCCTCCCAAACAACATGTGGGGATGTAGTGGTTTCTGACCCCAAGACTCAACTAATCTCTGCAATTGTCCTTTTGTGATCCTTGGAAAGTTTTTGGCCACTTAAACGTTCCTCCTCGCCATGCATTAAGACAATATATAGACACATGTCCTGTTCCAGGCAGATACCTAACATCTTTAGTTGATTGGAATTATTGCCCTGATGGTGGAAATGGGGATTTTCAATGCATTATCTATTTTCTTACAGCCACTTTCAGAGATATTTTACTCATGAAAAATTCTAGGGGTGCCAGTAATTGTGTCCATGTTTTGGAGAAAAACATTTATTCCATAATGTGACCCCCCCCCCCACACACACACACACACACACACACACACAGACACACTTTCAATTATTTTACTTCACAATCACTTAATGTGAATTGTTTGCATGAAAGATTATAAAAGGGATAAACCATGCAGATTTATTTTTTACAGCCATCTTTGATCATATTTACCAGGGGTGCCAATAATTCTGACCACAACTGTAAGTATCCAGACCCTTTTCTATGACACCTAGAATTTATCTCAGGACCATCTTCTAGATGTTTCTACACTTTGACTGGAGTTCATCTGTGGCAAATTCAATTGATTGGACAAAATCTGGATAGACACACACCTGGATGTACAAGGTCTAACAGCTGAAAATACATCAGAGTAAAAACCAAACCATGTGGTCAAAGGAGAGCTCAGGGAAAGGATTGTGTTGAGACATAGATCTGGAGGAAAGCTACAAATAATTCTGCTGCATTAAAGGTTACCAAGAGCACAGTGGCTCTTGCAGAAAGACAATCATCACTGGTAGTCCATGGATCTTGGCTTTATAGCAGAGTGGCCAGGAAGCCTCTCCTCTATGAAGAGACATGATAGCCCACTTGGAATTTGGAAAAAAAGCACCTAAAGGCTTTAACAGCTTTGACCTTAACAGCCAAGACAACACGAGAGTGGTTTAGAGACAAACTTGAGTGGGCCAGTCAGAGCCTTAGATTTAAACTCAATTTTACATCTCTGAATATCTCCACCAACTGTCCCCGTACCATCTGACAGAGCTTGAGAAGATCTGCAGAGAAAATGGTCTGGAAAAAACCCAAATCACGAATCTGGTGTAGAAAAAGATTTTAGTATAAGGCTGCCACATAAAGAAACTGCAAAAAATGAATCGGATGCTACAGATATAGTCTGAATACTTTCTGAATGCACTATATATATGTCTGAAAATTTTGGCAATGGCCTGTTGGCACTTCATTCAGTGTACTTACCCAAGAAGGTACTGAGGTAACTACTTGGACGTAAATGGTTATGGTTTAAGGTTAGGTTTAGGGATCAGGTTAATACCTAGTTATTAGCAGTTATTGAAATTATTATAGTAAATACATAGTATGTTGCTGAACAGGGCTGTAAAATAAAGTGAAACTGATCCTAATGATCACTTTGAATGTGTCTGCTTTGATTTCTTTTTAGGCCTCTTTCCCCATTTCTCTGGCTCCCCGTATGGCTACTGATGAGTACAATCCGGTAATTCTTGTGAACCTATTGTACATCCATGTTATTATTTTTGTCTGCATTGTGAAAGTGCCAGAAATCATGATTACAAGACATGGTGTGGTCATGATAATATCAATATATTTCACATGCATTTGTCTTCAGGTGTCTCTCAGACAGAAGTCAAAGAAGAAGGATTGTGGAGGTGTGTGTTGCACTGCACAAACAACTCAAAGTTGTGATCAAATATGATGTATTTTTTTCCTGTGTCATCATTTCTGTTTTATTGTGGCATATGTACATTTGTTCTAATAGGCAGTCTAAGAATGAGCAGAAGGAGAGTTTCAGTGAAAGATCTGGACCCAGTGGACTATGAGGGCTGGCTCTATAGGAAGAAAGAGGGGAAAGGATTTCTTGGTATTAAGTGGAAAAAGTATTGGTTTGTGCTAAAGAAAACCTCTCTGTACTGGTACACAAATCCAGTGGTGAGTATCTGAATGCCATTTATGTGCCTTCCTCTTATCACGCTATTGTTTTCTCTATTAATTGTATATTATTTATTAAGGTTGCACAGCATATTTTCTTAGATATTTAAAAAAAAGAAAAATTTAAATGTAGATGTTTTTCTCTGCCTTGATAATAATGAAAGCAAGCAAATACAAGCACAATTTGTTTTGTGTTTTTTCCAAGGCTGAAAAAGCAGAAGGCTTCATAAATTTGACTGATTTTGTAATTGACAGAGCAATGGAATGTAAGAAAAAATAGTAAGTGGCATTGTCATTTCTGTTCATTTTCAACTGCATCTCTTTAATTGCTGAAAATTTGTTTTCCAAATGAAAGGACCTTTAAGTAGAATATAATATGGTTCTTTCCTCCACTGTTTTTTTTTTCATCATCATGCTGATTATAATATATTTTTCAACTGAACAACCCTTTACATTCTTTTTTGTTGTTTGTTTCTCACAGTGCGATCAAAGCTTGCCACCCCAAAGTCATGATGTTTTACTTTGCAGCTGACAGCAATGAGGACATGAACTTGTAAGCCCATTTACACAACAGTTTGAAAAAAACACTTTCTTTTAGTAACATCCATGGTAGTATTTATAGTAGTTACAGTAATGTTTTGTATAAACTACTGATATAGATTAACACATTCAATTCCCTTTTAAGGAAAAAACAATGATAAGTGTAATTATTGAGTTTTTCAATTTGTGTAGATGTCACAAGAATAAATGTGTTATATTATTACCATGTTTTATTATTTACTTTTGCAATAAGTAAATAATATAACATGGACTTAATGTTTAATGTGTAACATGCTCTGATCCATCCATTCTCCAGCAACTTATCCGGGATAGGGTCGCAGTGGCAGTAGTTTTAGTAGGGCCAGGTAGTAGTGGCCCTGGTACACCATACTTCCTTATTGCCCCCCACAAAACACCCTGTAGAACATGGCCGTAAGCCTTCTCCAAGTCCAAAAAACACATGTAGAGTCAATAAGCAAACTTCAGCATCCTTGCTAGGTAAAAAGCTGGTCCATGGTTCCATGTCCAGGATGGAATCTGCATTGTTCCTCCTCTATGTGAGGTTTGACAATTGGACGGATTCTCCTTTCTAGCACTCTGCTTGCAACCAGGCTTTCCCAGGTTGGCTGGGAAGTGTGATCCCTCATAATTAGAACACACCCTCCGGTCTCCTTTCTTAAATATGGGAACCACTACACCTGTCTTCCAATCTCCAGGCACTACCCTGACCCCATCCAGGGCCTTCAGTATCTTCAGTATATTCAATCTCGTCCATCCCTGGCCACTTCTGAACTTTTTGACTACCTCAGTGACTTCCATTAGAAAATTGGGTGATGACCTCCAACCCTGCCTCTTCTTTTGAGGGCATGTCATCAGGGTTCAGAAGATCCTCAAATGTGTTCCTTCCACCTCGATGGAAGTTTTGAACACGAGCCACTCAGACTTTCCACGAGCCACTCCAACCTTCCTCGGGATGAAGGAATAACGTAACATAAACACAAAACACTGTCAGAGTCTTTCACTATGCATCACAAAGTTGGCACATGAAACCATGAGTCAGGGACTTGTTTCTCACCCTGGGTGACTCTATAGAGTCCAAACTATATGTGGAGGTGAGGCCGACAATATCTAGCTGATGTTGCAGTATCTTGTGTGCGTGGGACCACTCAGCTTCTCCTTGCAGATGGTGAGCCCACAAGCAGAAGGTCCCACACTATTCTTTCGGGCTGAGCCTGACTGGGCCCCATGGGCCAGAGCCCGGCCGTCAGGTGCTCGCCTGTGAGCTCCTTTCCCAGATCTGGCTCCAGGAGAAGGCCCCGGTGTCCCTCTTCTGGTCATGGTCTTTTTCTCTTTTATCAAATCACTTTCAAATCACATATTAATGTTTCTATAGGGGACATATTGAATCAATCTTTGTCTGGCCTCTCACCTGGGTCCAATTTGCCAAGTGAGACCCTACCAGGAGCTAAAGCTACTCTCAATCATTTTGCGGTTTGCTGACATTGAGTTGGCTGACCTGTCTTTGGGGGTTGTTTTTTTTTCAGAGAAGGCATGTGGTTGAGGGTGAAGGAAGATGAAAGAGGTTAAAACTGAAGGAAACTTCAAATCAAATGTTTAATTTATAAAAAGAATTGTGTTAGACAGTTTTAATTAATCGCTTGTAAAAACACATTCATTTTGACTGTCCTGTGTGTCATTGTTGGTGATTTATTGTAATGTTTTATTTCAGATGGTTAAATAAACTTGGTCTGGCATCTATTCAGTATGAACCCACAGAGGGTCATACAGCTGGTAAGTTGTAAGTCTACTAGTGTTACAAGTATTCCTTAGAATATTTATCTATTTATTAATTTCTTTTTTTTTGCATCTGTGTTTTTCTCCTGCACAGAATGCTACAGTGAGGCCAGTGATCATGAGGAGTCCACCGACACACCTCCTCCACCGTATTCTGAGCACCACACCCGAACTGTAGCAATTGTGAATAGTCCATCGGCTGCTGCACACCAGGCAAGTTCACAGTTGCACAATGTATGTGTCCTTACCCTCCTGCCAAAGATTAATACATTATCTACAACCTGTTTTCACACTGTCCGCATTCACACAGCAGAAGATTATGGTTGACAGTTGTGTTTTAGGATGTTGAATTTACACTGAATTTACACCTTGATTGTAATGAAATTCGCCATCTATAATATTTACTTTAGTCACCATCACTGTGGTTAAAGGTAATATGCACTGCTATTATGAGAATAGAAAAGGAGCATTATAAAACAAAGCCATTATGACACAAAACAGGTGTGTTCAATCCTGCTCCTGGAGGGACACTATCCAGCAGATTTCAGCCTAAACATCGTTAGACAGGTACTGAACATAATCTAGCTAACATTTATAAATAATTTACAGATGAAATGTTGCAGGTATGTTGCAGTCAAAGTTTCAAAAATAATACCAGTAGAGATGTACAATGAGGATGTTGTCATGTCTCCGGAAATAGAGTGATCAGTGTCCCAACATGTGGTGAGCCAGTGCTCAAATTTGTGTACATGATAAACTGATTCATGAGCTAGGGAGCTGATTGAGATGAACATAGGGTGCTTTTCATTTCTAATTTGTGCACCCTCGTTTCCTTTCCTCACGTCTCATTCCCGTTAGGATGCAAGGGAAGGACGCAAGAAAGGAAAATTAAGACAAAGGAATCGAAGTAAAGGTTATGGGTGCTTCTTTTTTTACATATGTGCATCCTCGTTTCCTTCCCTCGCTTCCTTTCCTCGCATCTCAGCTCCACCCCCTTAGGATGCGAGGGAAGGATACACCTGTGTATCCTCACTCATGACTCCTCAGGGATCTACCTTCGCATCTCATTCCTCGCATCCTCACGGTACAATTAGAGAATTCAAGATGGCTGAGTTTGACCGCTTTCTGGGTCACGGGCTGGAGGATGTAGGAGCGAGGAAACGAGGAAACATCAATTTTAGTATAGAGGGTGTGCATTGACGTCACTTTTCCGCTGGAAAACGCCCCCTCAGCCGGACTGAGTGGCAGAAGAGCTGCTGCATGACTGGATTTAATAAGGGAAACTTGCGAAAACATGAGTAAAACAAACAATTATCAGTTTAAAATAAAGGTTGGACTCGATAGTGTTCCTTACAACTTACCAAAGATACAGTGACCCATGGATATTGACAAGCAGCCAGAAATATGTTTCCTGAAATTCATATGAGCCTGATTTCAAGACCGGGGAAATACATAAAGCAAATTTGCCTCTGAGCTCTTTATATAAATACAATATAGTTAGGTCTAAATCTAAGTCATTTCGTCCAGCCCTAAAACTATTATATATTAAAAACATCCAATCATGCAGAATATAAGATGGTAAATATTTAACTGATGAGTTGCCAATTTAGTATATAACAATAAAATATATAGGGTATGATTTTACCCCAAAATTCAACATATTGACACAAAATGATTACTGCTTCTCTTCGCTGTAGCTTTTGGCAGTCTGTAAAAAATATCTTGTCAAATCTCAAAGTCAATTTCAAAGCTCTTTCCCGTTTTAGCTGTGTTTTGTGTTTTTTTTGCGACATTCATGCTGAAAACCAATTGCGCACTCAGTCTTTTTGCCACTCAGTGGGCGTAACCACAGTCACTCCGGGCGGTGGTGACGTCACGTGCATACCCTCTATTGAGAAGCACCCAGAGTTTAGCTATAGCCCTAATTAAACACGCCTGAAGGTCTTTAGGATCACCAACTTCCAGGCAGGTGTGTTGGAGCAGTTAAATGGCCCTCCAGGACCAGGATTGGACACCCCTGATCTAGAAGAACTATGTTTGAAGACATTTGCACCAGACATATATTATAATACAGTATGTCACTGTCCCTTTCTCACTCTGATGTATCTTTCACATTTAGGAAAGCCTTCCTCCTCCATATTCCTCCCCTGTTCCTAGTGAAGCCACTGGAACCCTATCCTCTCCCGTCAGCACAATGACCTCCCACAGCTCTGCCTCCTCTCTGGCTAAGCATAGGCGCTCTTGGCTAGACCTTGTCTCCCAAGCCACACCTACTGCTGGGGAAACAGTGGTCTGCTCTGCTGTGGTCCATACAGTGAACCCCACAATAAAGGAAACCTCACAATGCAGTGAAATCACTGCTCCATCTCAAGGCCCCTTTGGATGCTCATCAAGAACAACACCTACGGCAATATCCACTGAGCCAGAGGAACCAGAAACACTGCTGACCTCAAATGACACCAGACCTGAAAGTAAGCAAGTTGGGGAACCAATTTAACATCATAAACAGATTTATGATAGGAAATGACATTGTTCAGCCAGTGTCATGACTATTGATCAATTTGAAACATATTAGAAATGTTTGTTTTTTATCAATAATAAAAACGTTCACAGAAGTTTAATTGCTTAGGTTTAAACATAATTATTGCTATAAAAGTTATAATTGTTTTAATAGCTCTAGATGGACAGGAAGGAACTGATGATGAGATGGAAAGATTGTACTTGCATTTGAAAAGAGCAAGCCTGTCTCCAACGGGCGAGCGGAAGCCATCGTCAAAACGGGAATTACGAACCTCCTTTATAAAGCGTTGCAAAAACCAGATGCTCAATGAGAAGATACATCTCATCAGAACCCTCAACAGCACTCTAAAGGTTAGACGTTCAGATAAACCTTTTCTGGATGAAAAACTTTCTTCTTCAAATCTTACAATTTTGTCTGTAAGTATTAAGGCCTATTCACATCAACTGTTAAACAAATCAGCAATGAAAGGTCTATGCACACCAAGACCGAAACATATAGCACCAAGTGGTGTGTACTAAGCATGAGGTCGCATTATATTTTGTGATTTGATTACCTTGACCTGATCTGTAGATCTGACCATCTAACTTTTCTGGCTTCTAGGCCATGCATTTCACACTACCACAACAAACTTCAACAAACACAGTTGTTGAGTAAATGGGTTAACCCTTTTGTTTGTGTGACGGTGAAGCATTGCATGCTTCATTTCTAGTTCCAGTACGAATCAGCAAAAACTGTTTTCAACATTGATACTAATTGAGCAACAATAATAATTGAAAACCAAATCAGCATATTAGAATGATTTCTGAAGGCAGTGCACCAAAGAAAAAGAAAAACGCGTCTTAAAAATGCTGCTAGAAACTCTCCTACCTTCACAAACTGGTAACCAACCAATCCTGTCGACGTGCTGAACAGGACTTTTTTTATCATTATTTTATTAGAAGGCAGCCATCTGACTCTGATGGCGAAAGGGAACAGGGTTTGCGTAATATTAGCAACACATTATTAGCTGTTTGATAACATAGTCAAGGCAAAGGCTAATCATATCCATTACCGTTATGTGTCGACTTTTATTCAAATTCTGAATGTATTATATATACGCAGCTCCCTTTATACCAGGGATATTTTTATAGTATTCCCTTTCAGTCGGTCACGTTCGACGTACGTCAGACGTCACTGACGAATTGGGATCCCTTTGGAAAACGCCATAGTTACTACCACTTCCAGCACCCAGCAAAAGCCCCTCAGACCCTGTCTGTTCAGGGCGGGAAACTCGTTCAGGGCGGGAAACTCAGGGCGGGGACCACCGTAGGGGTCACAACATATGGATACCCAGCCTAACACAAGTTCCACCAATGCATACGAGTGTTAGACCTGGCGTCCCGCCACATCCGACTGCCGCAGGTTGCGGAGGACTCAACAGGGTTCGCCGTTCTTGGGAACTCGACTGGAGCAAATCAGCGCACGTATCCGGTCCATGAGGAGGGGAATGGCGCAGCAAGCCGACACAAGAACGGGTCCTTTGGTGTTACTGGCTACTTGAAGCGAGCACACAGGAAGATACCGGCTCTACATGGAGGCTATAAAATCTAGCAAACGTGTTAGGTGTTGCCCAGCCCGCAGCTCTACATATATTTGTCAGCAAGGCGCCACGAGCCAACGCCCAGGAAGAAGCCACACCCCTAGTGGAGTGGGCCCTTAACCCGAGCGGGCAGGGCACGCCTTAGGACTCATATGCCAAGGCGATGGCATCCACTATCCAGTGGGCCAACCTCTGCTTGGAGACAGACTTTCCCTTCTGCTGGGCTCCGTAACAGATGAAGAGCTGCTCTGAGGTCCTGAAGCTTTGCGTTCTGTCCACGTAAGTCCGCAGGGTGCGAACGGGACAGAGAAAAGCTAGGGCTGGGTCTGCCTCCTCCGAAGGTCCCGAAAGGGAGTGGTGGGAACCTTAGGCACATATCCGGACCGGGGTCTCAGGATTACATTAGAGTTACCCGCCCCGAATTCCAGGCACGATTGGTCACCCGAAAATGCCTGCAGGTGGGGACCGAAACTGCAAGCCCATTGTACGTGGCCCCCCAGCCGGTGGATGAAGCATCCGTGGAGACAACAGCATGCCTGGACACTTGTTCTAGGGGAACTCCTGCCCGTAGAAATGAAGGGTCCGACCACGCATAGCCGAGTCTGATAGTACGGATGAGCCAGCGAGATGGGCTGGGGAGAGCTAGCCAGGCTCCCAGCGACAGTGCAAGCGGGACAAATGGCACCACAGATGTACCCGCTGTGGGGCAGCGCAGCAGCGTGCAGGGACCCGACTCGGACGGCATAGCGGACCGAAGTGGGGTCTGAGTGTGCAGTGCAACACTTACCTGCTTCCGCTGAGGGCCACACGGGTGTGAGGTGGCCTCTTGTGTGCTTCCTAAGCACAGCCAGCACCCCCTGCTGGCGATTGGAGAGGAAAATTTGACAACCAAGGATTCTCTCTCGGCCCTCCTCCGGGAGAAGGAGTGGTGCTGCTACCACCTCCTGAAGAGCAGTTCCCTCCATCTCTGGGCGGCCCGTCTCAGGGTCTCTCATGACGGCACTTGCCACCTGGCTTGGCAGCGGCCTGAGCTGGCTGGACGTCCTTACCACGGCCGGCTCCACGCCGATGCCCTGGTGGAGGCTGCTGCTGGGCTTTGGCGGGAGCGGGGGCGGCGGGGCAGGATGTGTTTGATGGCCTCCGTCTGCTTCTGGGCGGCCAAGAACTGCTGGGCAAAGCTCTCGACCGCGTCACCGAACAACCCGGCCGAGGAGATGGGGAGTCCAGGAACTGGACTGAGGATCGGTCTCCCTCATGTCGGCCAGGTTGAGCCAGAGATGTCGCTCCTGGACAACGAGCGTGGACATCGCCTGACCGATGGAATGGCCGGTGACTTTCGTTGCCCGGAGGAGCTCTGGGTTAGGCCTACCCTCGTGCATGTCCATGAGTGCCTGGGCCTGGTGCACCTGGACCAACGCCATGGCATGCAAAGCAGACGCAGCCTGCCCACAGGCCTTGTAAGCCTTTCCAGTCAGACTGGAAGATAACTTACAGGCCTTGGAGGGAAACCAAACGTCCAACCTAGGCTCAGGACACGGTGGAGGGTTGCACACGAGCCCGACCTTTTCAGCGGCCCGGGAAAGCATAGCCGTCAACTCAGGGTCCGAGTTGGATGGCCATTGGCCCGTTCTCTATATCTTGAAGCTGATAGGTGTTCCTAGAAGTGATCCCAATTCGTCTGTGACATCCGACGTACGTTGAACGTGACCGACTGAAAGGGAACTGAGGGTTCTCTTGCTCGGACCTTCCTGTATAATTTGCTCTTTCTCTTCTTTTTCTGAATTAGTTTCTGGTTCAAACATATATGGCTATATGGCTTAGACCAATATTTCCACTTACCATTGTGTGCTGTTTACTACAGTTGACCGAGTAGATCAGGTAGTTGGAGCTGGTGTGATTGAGTGGAGGCGGGGACTAACTTGCATATTCATATTCCGCGTATACTAAATGAAGCGAGGGTGTAGATTTACATTCAAGCTATAATAAGGCATGAAAAAACTTTTAAATATCATTTTGAATGTCAAAGATGAGTTTTAAGGGATAAAATTATTTACTACAGGGGAAAACCTTTTAAATTGTAATAATATTTCACAATATTACTGTTTTTACTGTATTTTTATCAAATAAAATGCAACTTTGGTCAGTATAAGAGACTTAAATAATAGATTTAAAAAGTCTTAATTATTCCAGAATTTTAACCGGTAGTGTATATAACAATGGAAAACCATGAGGTATCACATATTATAATACAAAATACAACATATGATGTATCAACTAATTACAAACATATTTTAAAAAGAAAGCATTGGAATTTGAAAAGCCAAGGACTAGCTGAAACATGAACACAATATAATTTTAAATGCTGACTGTAAACACAGACTAAACGCAACTGGCACAGACCCGGCACATTTGGGCATGATCAGTTGTAAGTATCAAATTACAGTTACAAGTGTGTCCTCTGCTTAAGTCTGTAAAGTGTGGGGAAAGTTGTTCTTTAGCCTAATTAATGCAGAATTGCTTGCAGTGTTCAGAATTCAGTGTTTGCATTTCCTATGCATCATGATGCAATTTGAGAAATATTTATGAGCATGGGACACATATAAGAGCACTGTCGCAGGAATAAACCTCTGTCTTTATGTTTATGGAGTGATTATTTGCACATATAGGTATTATATCCATCCATTTTATTTAATATGCACAATGATATAATATTAGAGGACTAAGACCAGAGTTATGCCAGTAGTAAAAAGGGATAATGAACTGCAAATTTGTATATATCGTTTTCAGGCTTGTGCTAAAAGAAGGTGGTATGCAAAAACAACAACAGCTCCATCTTCAGTAGTGATTCTTGCTGGTTCTTTCATTGATTGGTCACATTTCTTTTCCAACTAAACTTGATATGAATAGGTTTTATTTAAAAATATTATTTATGCTTGGTGTGAACAGGCCTTTTGAGATGAAAAAAAAGTGCAGTTGCTGACACCATATCTTTGCTGTTTACGGAGCTGTCTTATGCGTTAGTTCCTACAGTTTTTAGTGATGGTAGAAAATTTATCAGATATTATTTGAAATTTGAGGTTACTGACACTTGGCAGAACTATGTCAATTCCAGAATCTACCAACACAGTTGGATGGATAAAGCATATTTTAGTCATTTTTAGTAAATATTTAGTAAAAAATAATTAATATTAATTTGACCAATTTTGTGTTTATCCAATTTGCTATCAATACACTTTATTATATCATACAATCTATTGTTAACCACTATTTTTTAACAAAAACAATTGTCTTTGATTTAGGCTAAAGAAGCAGATCTTCTGACTTTGGAGCAGGTACTGGCTGACTCCGCTCTCACTGCAAGTAAATTCAGGGAGTGGAAAGAGACTAACACAGTTCTGCTGCAGGACATTACTTTATACCACCCCCTACAGACTGAACCCCTGAACACCCCTAGTGCCTCAGCTGTGCCTCCCTCAACATAACCGTCTTTACACACTGAAAGAGTATACACCAGAACACAAACACTGCCCAAATGGAGTACATTTCCATATCTTGATTTAAGAATTAAAACCCTCTTGTGAGAAGACTACCATTACTTTCACTCGTCATCATTTTTCTATTTATTTTTTACTGATATCAAAGCAGTTTGTTACAAATGTAAAGTTGTTGTAGTATCTTTGTTTCTAAACCTTTCTCTAAACCTGTGGTTTCTCACGGATGTTAAGTTACATTCTTTTAAATAATTTTGGATGTCATGGAAAACCAAACATGGTAAAAAGTTATTTTTATTGCTGATATTTGTTAGTCTGCATTCAGTGCAAACAATGAGTTAACTAATCTAAAGTTCTGTTCATGTGCAGTCTGTACAGTATAGTTTGTCATGTTGTTTTTTTTTTCTTTCATTTTTATTATTGTAAATACATCTGTTTAGATATATTTATTGATTAAAAGTATGATGCCACTGTTTTGGTAAGCAGCTTCATATTTCTGAATTACAAATATCTGAGGGCTGTTCATAGCATAAATAATCTTATCGTACATCCACATTATTGTGTTATTGTCACAACTGTTGAATAACCAAAACTCATGTTTGTTTTTTAAATGTCATTTAAAATATCTATTTCCGTAAATCAAAGATTGCTTGATAATTCACAACTTATTCAGAACAGGATGTCTGCGTTTACTGTACATCACATTTATTAGCTTAGCTTTATTGTCATGAGATTGACATTGCTAGTTTCATGCTCTCTACTGAGCTACAGGAAGATAATTTGTGTTTATATTGAATTCAAAACATTAATCATTATAAACTATGTAACTACACTATGTAACTTTTGTTCAAAATGTATAGGTCCCACTTTATATTAGGTGTCTTTAACTACTCTGTACTAACATTTAAATTAATAATTTGATACAATGCACTTGTTGTGTACATAAATGTTTTTACATTGTACTTATATAAAAAAAAATACCTGCATGTAATTACAGCTGTAATTCATGTGTTATTACATCTATAATTACACTGTTGACCCTTCCCTTACACCTCAACCCACCCTTAAACCTACCCATACCACCACACCTATCCCTAACCTTACCCGTATCCCACCTAAATGGCAAAAAAAAAGTTTTGTTTTGCTTATTTTTGATGTAAGTATATAGTAGTTAAAGACACCAAATATAAAGTGTGACCAATTTATATAATGAGCGAGTATATCATGAATCCATCTTCCAAACCATGTTTTTGTCTTATCCTGAATTACATCTATATTAAGTGTTTATATTCAAACTATTTAACACCAACCAAAATGGTTAATTGGATTAACCATCTAAACCAGAAGTATCATGATTGAAGGGGGAATCTCCTCAACCACCACCGATGTGCAGCATCCACCTGCCAGAACGCCCACCACACACACCAGCTTATTGGTGGAGAGGAGACGGTGTGATGAAGCCAATCAGTGTATATATACACTATATTGCCAAAAGTATTGGGATACCCCTCCAAATAATTAAATTCAGGTCAAGTCAAGTCACCTTTATTTATATAGCGCTTTTTACAATGCCTATTGTTTTAAAGCAGCTTCACAGTGTTAACAGGAAATATCTATGCTAATATATGCTGAGGTGCACAGTGCGCAGAAGTCAACAACTTCAATAGTCAATAGCTACAGACCTCCAAACTTTGTGTGGCCTTCAGATAAGCTCAAGAACAGTGCATAGAGAGCTTCATGGAATGGGTTTCCATGGCCGAGCAGCTGCATCCAAGCCTTACATCACCAAGTGCAATGCAAAGCTTCCGATACAGTGGTGTAAAGCACACCGCCACTGGACTCTAGAGCAGTGGAGACGTGTTCTCTGGAGTGACCAATCACGCTTCTCTGTCTGGCAATCCGATGGACGAGTCTGGGTTTGGCGGTTGCCCGGAGAACGGTACTTGCCTGACTGCATTGTGCCATGTGTAAAGTTTGGTGGGAGGTTGTTTTTCAGGGGTTGGGCTTAGCCCCTTAGTTCCAGTGAAAGGAACTCTTAATGCTTCAGCATACCAAGACATTTTGGACAATTTCATGCTCCCAACTTTGTGGGAACAGTTTGGGGATGGCCCCTTCCTGTTCCAACATGACTGCGCACCAGTGCACAAATCAAGGTCCATAAAGACATGGATGAGCGAGTTTGGTGTGGAGGAACTTGACTGGCCTGCACAGAGTCCTGACCTCAACCCGATAGAACATCTTTAGGATGAATTTGAGCAGAGACTGTGAGCCAGGCCTTCTCATCCAACATCAGTGCCTGACCTCACAAATGCGCTTCTAGAAGAATGGTCAAAAAATCCCATAAACACACTCCTAAACCTTGTGGAAAGCCTTCCCAGAAGAGTTGAAGCTGTTATAGCTGCAAAGGGTGGGCCAACTCCATCTTAAACCCTACGGATTAAGAATAGGATGTCATTAAAGTTTATGTGCATGTACAGTGCATCCAGAAAGTATTCACAGCGCTTCAGTTTTTCCACATTTTGTTGTGTTACAGCCTTATTGCAAAATTGATTCAATTCTTTATTTTCCTCAAAATTCTACAAATACCCCAAAATGACAACATGAAAGAAGTTTGTTTGAAATCTTAGCTAATTTATTAAAAATAAAAAACGAAAAAAATCACATGTACATATGTATTCACAGCCTTTGTTCAATACTTTGTTGAAGCACTTTTGGCACCATTTACATCCTCAAGTCTTTTTGAGTATGATGCTACAAGCTTGGCACACCTATTTTTGGGCAGTTTCTCCTATTCTTCGCAGGACCTCTCAAGCTCCATCAGGTTGGATGGGGAGCATCGGTGCACAGCCAGTTTCAGATCTCTCCAGAGATGTTCAATCGGGTTCAAGTCTGGGTTTTGGCTAGGCCACTCAAGGACATTCACAGAGTTGTCCCGTAGCCACTCCACTTGGCTGTGTGCTTAGAGTCGTTGTCCTGTTGGAAGATGAACCTTCACCCCAGTCTAAGGTCCAGAGCGCTCTGGAGCAGGTTTTCGTTCAAGGATGTCTCTGTACATTGCTGCTTTCATCTTTCCCTTAATCCTGACTAGTTTCCCAATTCCTGCTGCTGAAAAACATCCCCACAGCATGATGCTGCCACCACCATGCTTCACTGTAGGGATGGTATTGGCCAGGTGATTAGCGGTACCTGGTTTCCTCCAGACATGACGCTTTCATTCAGGACAAAGAGTTCAATCTTTGTTTCATCAGACCAGAGAATTTTGTTTCTCATGGTCTGAGAGTCCTTCAGGCAGGCTGTCATGTGCCTTTTACTGAGGAGTGGCTTCCGTCTGGCCACTCTACCATACAGGCCTGATTGGTGGATTGCTGCAGAGATGGTTGTTCTTCTGGAAGGTTCTCCTCTCTCTACAGAGAAACGCTGGAGCTCTGTCAGAGTGACCATCAGGTTCTTGGTCACCTCCCTGACTAAGGCCCTTCTCCCCTGATCGCTCAGTTGGCCGGGCGGCCAGCTCTAGGCCTGGTGGTTCCAAACTTCTTCCATTTATGGATGATGGGATTTACTGTGCTCAATGGGACCTTCAATGCTGCAGACATTTTTCTGTACCCTTCTCCAGATCTGTGCCTCGACACAATCCTGTCTCAGAGGTCTACAGACAATTCCTTGGACTCCATGGCTTGGTTTGTGCTCTGACATGCACTGTTAACTGTGGGACCTTATATAGACAGGTGTGTGCCTTTCCAAATCATGTCCAATCAACTGAATTTACCACAGGTGGAGTCCAATGAAGTTGTAGAAACATCTCAAGGATGATCAGTGGAAACAAGATGCACCTGAGCTTTTTGAGTGTCATGGCAAAGGCTGTGAATACTTATGTACATATGATTTTTTTTTTTTTTTTTTTTAATACATTTGCAAAGATTTCAAACAAACTTCTTTCATATGGGGTATTGTTTGTAGAATTTTGAGGAAAAAGGCTGTAACATAACAAAATGTGGAAAAATTGAAGCACTGTGAATACTTTTCAGATACACTGTAAAGGCATGCGTCCCAAAATTTTGCCAATATCGTGTATATATATATATGGGTATGATAAGGAGGCCATGATGATGGACAGAGGCCAGTGGGCAAATTTAGCCAGGATGGCAGGGTTACACCCCTATGCTGTGTTTGAAATTGCCCTATTCCCTAAATTACACTTTTTGTGAACCCTTTAGACATACCTTGATTTGTCACAATTAAAGACAAATAATCTGAATAAATTCATAACAAACAAACGTTTCAAATTATGAATGAAGACACTATGTAGGCTGGAAACAGTTGACTTTTCCCAAAAGTCTGTCTGCTTTCAGTGTTGCGAAAGACCTCAACCTCACCCTTTTCCATTTTCTCCTCTGGAGGGCAATCAGGAGGATCCCTCTCTACAGCAACACACAGAGCAGAGAAGTAACAATACAGACAAGTTAATATTGAACAAGTTCTGTAAAAATAAAGCTAAATCACAGTGGAGGCACACTAATGAAGTAAATGGCTCCCCGGCCTGAGTCGGGCGGTGGGGGTATGTGGCAAGAGGGGTGTGGTTTAGCGAGGTCTGTGACAGGAGAGAGAGCCAAAGGATGAGCGGCACATCTCTTGTTTCAGTAATTCGCATGGAGAGACAAGATATAAGCCACCAGGAAGCGAGGACCGGGAGAGAGACACACACTGGGACTCAAGTGCACGACCAGATAGGAACTGCCTAAAGAAACTGATGAAGAAAAAGAGAGATTTTATTTTATGTTTATGTTGGTGCGCTGTGCACACATTTTGTTTTGTGACTTTAAGGAAAATAAAGAGATCTTATCGAGTCCCAGTAAGCCGACCCCATCTTCCTTGCCTTACTTTGAACATTGTTACAGTGCTGAAACCCAGGAGGAAGAAGACCAACACCGCCGCCATGCAATCTCTGTCAGATTCGCAATTTGCGGAGGTAATCCATTCACTCGCGAGCCCACACAGAGAACAAAACCAGGCGCTTCTGGAGATGAGGGACGACCAGGAGCGTCGGTTCCAAGCCCTCATCCAAACCCGGCAGCAGGACCGCGAGCTGTTCTGGACTGGGAGCTGTATAGGGACCTGCTGGATGAACAGGGATGGACTAAATGGACTGGGAGGTTTAAGCCGGGTTAACACATTGCCTGCCGCAGTTGGCTGATGGCCGAGCAGAACGACGCCGACAGCATCATCGACCGAGTGGTGCTGGAGCAGTTTATTGCGCGGCTACCAAGAAAGACCACGCAATGGGTACAGTGCCACTGCCCGGTGTTGTTGGACCAGGCCATCCAGCTGGCAGAGGATTAAATGGTGGCGTGCCCTGGGGTCGGCGAACATCTACCGGCTGTCTCTTTCTCTCCCCTCCCCTTCTTCTCATTTGTCTCCCTCTCCTGCACCCCGCACCAAGGGCAATTTCCAGTCCCGGGGAACACCCCGGGGGAGAAACGGTGGTCCCACAGACTGGATGACTGGTCCCGAGCTCCGCCGAGTCATTATCCAGGCGGGTACCTATACGGCTTTGGTGGATTCAGGATGCAACCAAACCTTGATCCATCAAAGCCTGATATAGCCCTTGGCATTGGATAAGAGCCGCATGGTTAAGGTACGGTGTGTGCATGGGGATGTGGTAAATTATATCTATTAGTGATTGCTGTCATCGAATTTCGGGGACAAAACATAGTGTGGAGGTGGCGGTTAGCTCACACCTCAGACATCCGCTGATTTTGGGAACGAATTTACCTGCTTTTAGTAGTTTATTGGGCACTTATGTGCGGATGTCTCTTGGGGGAAAAGAGGGCAGGGAGAGGGAGTGGTTGCACAGGTGGAAGAGACTGAGCCAGTACCACTGGGTACTGAGTCAGAGGAACAGAGTGTTGTTGAGAGGCTGAACCTCACAGATCACGATGACTTTCCTCTAGAACAGTCCCAGGATGAGACATTAAAAAATGCTTTCGAAATGTTTTTCCAGACGGCTCACTGTAATCCAATGGCAGGGCATTTGGGAAAAGCTGCGACACTAATTCGCCTAATTGCCCTCCGCAGCAGTTCGGCAAAGAGTGTTGCGGACGCATTGTTTCGTTTAATCTCCCAAGTAGGTATCCCGAAGGAGATCCTTACTGATCAGGGCACAACGTTTATGTCATGTACACTACGCAAACTGTATGAATTATTGGGCATTAAATCGATTCGCACCAGCGTCTATCACCCACAAACAGATGGCTTGGTGGAACGATTTAATGGGTCTTCAGCCTGTTCCTGGTTCACCAACTGTTACAATAACAAGGAGCATTTATTAGCTCAAATTAGCCACTTCCTGTAATTTTTTTTCACACGTTTTGCTTTTGAATAAATATTAAACATTATAAAATCACTATAATTTTAAAAATACATTTTGTCAAGGTTTAGCACTTTTTGTAGTGAAGTATGATCAGTATGATCTTTTTTTTAAACTGCGAATGTACCAGCTTCCCCTTTATAATCACTGAAGCTGTCAGTCAAGCTCACTGATTTCGGGCACACTTGTGAAAACTCCCATTTTGTTCAATGAATCTTGACATTAAATATTTAATTTACAGTGCTGATGTTTTTTTCATACTAAATTGTCAAAACTGATGGAATTTAATTTTGCTAAGGAGGAACACTGAGGGATGTTTGAAGTAACTAAAGTAATGCTAGGACTGACTATTTAAGTGACTATATTCTGATTATAAACTAAGTATTACACTATTGATGCGGTTAAAGCTACCTCAGGACATTGAAGATATCGACACTCCAACAAGTGACATTTCACCGGAAGTTTTCCAGGTGGCTTATATTATTGCAGAAGTTCTTATTCAATAAGGTTTTGGAATAAAAAATGTGTTAATTTAATGTTGTCAAATGACCCTTGATTCTGCATTGTAGTGCGCATGTAGATGAAGACTCAAGCATGGAAAGAACCAGAAGACCAGTGTCAGACATACAGTGATTTTCTGATGTATTCAAATGAAAGGCATTCTAGTTTTACTGTAAACAAATTTGGGTTACTGAACTTACCGTGTCAATTTATTCTTGTCACGAGACCCATGATAACATCATTAAACGTCCTGCACATTGTGCACAATGTTAATTAAATGCCATTTAGAGGTAGTTGACTATTAGCTAATCAATAACTATATTTTTTTCACACCTCCCAGAGTCCTACTAAGAACTACTGTATACAGGTTCATAATTAACATGAATAATGCTTCATGTATAATTAATTCTAAAGTGAAGATCACTAGTAATGACTCAAGTATTACCAAATCCTTCAGAAGGAATTACTCATTATTTGGATCAGTATTCTAAAGTGAAACGCATGATAACTCTCTAATGACTAAAATAATTGTAAACTTTTGAGGTTTTTGTAAAGTTTTGTATTGTAATTCCTTCAGATGGATTTGGTAACACTTGAGTCATTACTTGTGGGTTAC
Source organism: Rhinogobio ventralis (assembly GCA_039654625.1). Lineage (NCBI taxonomy): Eukaryota > Metazoa > Chordata > Actinopteri > Cypriniformes > Gobionidae > Rhinogobio > Rhinogobio ventralis. Next base: position 6,364,602 of record CM077202.1, read on the forward strand.
AATGATCTTCACTTTAGAATACTGATCCAAATAATTTGTAATTTCATTTAAACGGAAGTAGTAACACTTGAGTCATTACCATCCAAAACTTCACAAAACCCTTCGAAGCTTACAATGACTTCAGTCAATATTAGGGAGGTATCATGCTTTTCATTTTAGAATACTGATCCAAATAATTAGTAGTTCCTTCTGAAGGATTTGGTAATACTTGAGTTATTACTAATGGGTTACCATGATCTTCACTTTAGAATTAATTATACATTATGCATTATTCATGAACCTGTATAGAGTAGTTCTTAGTAGTCCTCTGGGAGATGCTGGCCCTTACCCACTACCGTGAAGGAGCTCCAACGATTCCTGGGGTTTGCAACTTCTATCGTCGCTTCATCCACAACTATAGTCTTCTCAGTGCACCTCTCACCTCGCTCCTCAAAGGCCAGCCCAAATGTCTGTCCTGGATTCCATCTGCCCAAGAAGCTTTCCATCAGCTCCAGGAAGCCTTCCAGACCTCCCCGATCCTTGTTCATCCAGCCCCTCATGGACTTAGCTCACACGTCTCCGGGCTCTGGACACCCAGGCAGCATTCGTACCCTCTTGCTCTTCCGGCAACACTACTGGTGGCCCTCCATGCCTCAGGATGTCTCCCGCTACATCAGAGGCTGCTCAGTTTGCCCGTTGCCAACACTCCTAGGAGGCTCCCAGAAGGTAAACTGGTCCCGTTACCTATCCTTCACCGGCCGTGGACACACCTGGACATAGATTCCATGACCGACTTACCACCTTCAAATAACTTCACCTGTGTACTGGTAATTGTGGACCATTTCTCCAAAGCATGTAAGCTCATCCTCCTCAAAGGCCTGCCCATGGCGTTCGAAGCCGCCGAAGCCCTATTTCACAATGTGTTTCATCACTTTGGCATCCCAGAGGACATTGTGTCCGACCATGGACCACAGTTCATCTCCCGAGTATGGAATGCCTTCTTCAAGCTGTCAGTCAGCCTGTCATCTGGATGCCACCCGCAGACCAACGGCCAAACTGAGCGCAAGATCCAGGAAATCGGGAGATACCTGAGGTCATATTGCCACCGGAACCAGGACAGCTTGAGCCAGTACCTACCCTGAGCCGAGTATGCACAAAATTCCCTCCGGCAGACTACCACAGGGCTCACCCCGTTTCAGTGTATCCTGGGCTACCAACCTCCTCTCTTCCCCTGGTCGGGTGAGCCCTCAGAGGTTCCAGCTGTCAACCACTGGTTCCAGCAGAGCGAGAGATGTCCATCTCCAGCAGCCAGTTCAGAGACACAAGAGACAAGCTGACACCAGAAGGGGTCCCATTCCTCGTTATCAACCTAGCCAGAAGGTGTAGCTATCTACACAGGACATCCGTCTCCCCGGTACATAGGTCCATTCACGATACAGAGGCAGCTCAACAAAGTCACCTACCGTCTCAACCTCCCAGCACAGTACCGTATCTCACATTCATTCCATGTGTCATTGTTGAAACCCCACACTGAACCCTTGTCCTCTCCTTACACAGATCCTGGTGACGATGCGGTACCTCGTCCTCCGTCGTGGACGAAGCCATCTACCGGTTGCGGGCGGTAGACTCCCGACGATGGGGTCCCCATATTGAATACCTCGTTGACTGGAAGGACTACGGCCCAGAGGAACGTTCCTGGGTCAACCGTAACGACATCCTCAACCCCTCACTCCTCACTCAATTCCATGCTGAACATCCAGACCGCCCTGCTCCTCGTGGTCGAGGTAGACCCCGTCGTCGTCGTCCCATCCGGTAGTCAGGAGCCGCCCGTGGAGGAGGGGGAGCTGTCACAGAGTCACAGCCAACGCCCACCAACGCACATGCATCATCACCTGATCTCCACGCTCCGCCCACTCGTTCACAGTCCCCTGAATACTAATCACCTGCACCTCATCATCACGGACACTACATAAACACTCACTCCCTTCACCGCAGTGTCTGGTCTCGTCATACGTACCTGGACTCCCTACCCGTTACTCACCTGAGCATCCAACGTCTGATTCCTCGTCTTCCTCGTCTTCAGTTCCTCGTTCCTTGTGTTCTGTTTCCTACAATCGACATATTCCATTATCCACAGCTAAGTGACTGTTCTGAAGTGCTTGATCTGATACTCACCATTATTCCAAGTTCAACCTGTGTTCGTGTCTCTGTCAAATAAATATCTCTTTAAGTTCACCTCATCCATAACCTGACAGAGACAGTCACACCATAGGACAATTTTGAGATTTGGCTCAAAAATTTAAAAAATCTAATAACAAAGCAGTTTTTATAACAACAGGTCCATGTAAGACAAATAAATGTTTAACCATTTACTGCATTTTAAAGTATGACAATACTAATTATATTCATTTTTATCTTGTGTGACAGTGAAAATGCCATGTCACGTCAACAACCCAGATGCACAACAAGGAACAGAGATCAATATTAAGAAATATATTTTTATATATTAACTCAGGGCCGCTGCAGGCCAAATAGGTGCCCTAAGCAGAATTGTATTGTGGTGCCCCCCTAGCCCCTCCAAATATTATGGAAGTAAAAAAACAAACACCTACTTTAGGGGTCAAAATAGAACTTCAATAAAATAAATTAATAATTACAGTTATTTACAATTGTAGCTCTACAGCAAGAAAATACAAACTAAAATTATACATATTAAATAAAAATTATAAATAAATATTATTAGGGCTGCAACTAACAATTATTTTGATAATCAATTAGTTTGCCGATTCTTTTTGTTTTTTCTTACGATTAATTGGATTAATTGTTTTTGACAAAACACTATTCCCAATCCTGCCCAATGCTGTCCTTCAAACAAACGTGTCAGCTGAGCGCTATGAAAACATACATAGTGAATATATACCATTACAAAAATTAATCATAGTTTTATGACGAATAAAACCACAATAATAATAATAATAATAATAATAAATAAAACAGGGTTATTTAAGTTATTTCAAGGCAACCACAAATTAGCATGGTTTTGCTTCAAATCCATAGTTTAACAAATGGTGTGGTTATACAAATGGTAATCAATTAGAGGAATGTTCTGCAGGAACACACACACACACTCTCTATGGAAACAATAAATGTTATTGTCATTTCTTTATCCTGTAGAAACGTCTTACATTTACATTACAAGCTGTTATCCCTTTACAGTTACTACTCTCATAAAATAATGAATTACATGTTGACTTTTAAACCTAAATTCAGCGTCCAACAGCAGATATTTCAGTTAAATGAATGTTTTTGCGCTGAATATGAATGTCTCCCTCTCGACTGCGTTCTGTCTGTTTGACACGCATGCGCGCGCCCGCCGCACCGGCGCTCGTTCAGTGAAGTTTGAAGCTTAGTGTCAGATTGTTAGGAGGCGCTTTCAGGCAAAATGGAAATACTCGCGTGAATTAGTAGCATTTACAAATGAGAATATAACCTGTAAAATGAACGTTTTGCGCTGAGGACGCACACGCATCTATCAAAGCCCATGACAAGGTATGTTAAACGCTAATGCATTAGCTTGAAGCCTTGAAGACACCGGGCGCTATGCGGGAATGGCGCATCGCATATGCTTACTGCCTAGTGCATTCACTGTAAAATGCATTATTTAATATATTTCATATTTATGTTTATATGTAAGGTTTAAGGTTTTTTTTATTTTTTATTATTTATTTACATTTTTTGAGCAACCGAGATGGTGCAAACGCAAGAGGGCAGCAGAGCATCACTTACTGCGCTCATCGATGAACATATAAGGCTCAAAAAAACTCAAAAAGTCAGTTTTGTTTGAAATATTTTTTAATACTCTTAATAGCAGTACAAGTTCAAGATCAAATGCGTGATTATAAATAAATGATATTGACTCTCTACTGTCATGTCAAGTTGTGACAACTAACAACGTTGTATTCAATATCATTAGTATACATAACAGATAAGGTAACGTAACAGTTAATCATTTCCACTCACAGTGCCTCACTGTAACCTTGACTTTTGCCTTTTTATTATGGCACAAAAACGTTGTGAACTGAGTTGAAATTTCATTGAAGCAGGAATGTTTTTGGAAAAAAGTAACGTAAACACTTTAGTGGGGAAGGGGGGCTGTTTCTCTTGCAGCTGCAGCCCGGGACGTGTGTCAGTGCGGTCTGAGCTCTGTAGGGGTGCTGTGCTGCTGGTGTGCCTTCTTTAAATAGCTCACTTTTGACTGTAGTATCTGCTTACGGCCATACCACCCTGAGCACGCCCGATCTCGTCCGATCTCGGAAGCTAAGCAGGGTCGGGCCTGGTTAGTACTTGGATGGGAGACCGCCTGGGAATACCAGGTGCTGTAAGCTTTTGCTTTATCTTCACTACTCAGCTAATACACTTCAACATGACTCAGCTCTGTTGCTTGTTCCTTTATCCTTTCAAATTGCTTTTATTGTCTTCCATTTTGCTTTCTCTCTGGCTTTTGTCTGCTGTAAGTGCGGCAAAGGAAAAGGACAGCTCAGCCTCGTCATTCTTCCTTTCTCCTCCAGGGGGTGATCGAGAGGCTTTTTTCTCTCTACAGCAACACCAAGAGCCACAAGTTCTTTTGTAACCGCTCCTCAACTTCAGCTAGACCAGAGCTTCCTAAACTCTTGTCAGCCGAACCCCTTACACGTAAATTATTTACAAGAAGTTCCCCCTGAGACTTTAAGTTATTTCAATAATTCAACCACACATTCGCACGTGTTTGGTTCTGTGATGTTGGTTAACGCACATGCAAGTACAGATGAAATATTGAATCTTTTTTAGTAAGTGTTTTATTTTAATTGCTTCTATTTTAAAATTATTTATATATAGGGCTGCGAGTATAGGGCCTATTATTATTAGTAGTAGCAGTAGTAGTAGTGGTAATACAATTATTATATTATTGTTTTAACTAATTAAATTACATTTGTCCAGCTAAATAAAATAAAAAAAGAAGATAATTATGGGCCTAATATTTGTTTGATTTCATGCTGCAAGTCACAATACTTATGTCTAAAATTCTTCACTCAAACATTCAAATCTTCAAGCTTATTATTTTGGTGAATACTGGTGCTGTAATGCTGTCATTTTCTATCCACAGAAATATGGACATAATTTAAACCTAGAGTGCGTTGCGTTCCCGAAATGCATGTTAAACTCAGTGCTCATACAGAGATGAAGTTGGTGAGAAGCAGCATGTACTGTCAACCGAGGCGCTCTGACACTGAAAACAATGTAAGCTGCTGGTGTCTAACACAGTGCTGCTCTTCACTCTGAAACATGCAGCGCAACGGACAATAAACCAATTGAATTAAATTACAGACTTTAATTTGATAATCACAATAGGCTATAGCCTGTCACAGTTTTAGTTTTATTTCGATTAATTCTGCAGCCATATTTAAGTGAGTTGTGGTTTCATCTCACAAAACACCTGCAGTTCCCTCACAAACAAACTAACATTTGGGAAATTCTAACCTAGACCAATTAAATTAACAGTTCAAACAGAATCCAAAGTAACAGCCCACTCAATTCACCCTATTGTTACAGATTAAACACGATTAAGCAAATCAATGCATGAAGAGAGAAAATAAATGTTTTGCAAATTATCATTAAACCTTCCCCATTCATTTTTCCCCATATCATTCCATCAGATATGGGCCCCGCCCATTCAGGACGGTACTAAACACATGCGTTCTAACTGCGAGACAAGATCGCTTTATATGATGAACAGATTTAATTTAGGCTCTTATTCACATTTAAACATAGATCAGCAAACATAAACAGAAGCTCAACCAAACGTGCGCAATGCTGACGAGAATGAACCTCATTGGTTCTTGTGGAAGCTCAAACGTGATGTGTAACACGAGAAAGAACCTCATTGGTTTTTGCGGAAGCTCAAACGTGATGCGTAACACGAGAATGAACCTCATTGGTTCTTGCGGAAGCTCAAACGTGATGCGTAACACAAGAATGAACCTCATTGGTTCTTGTGGAAGCTCAAACGTGCTGTGTAACACGAAAAAGAACCTCATTGGTTCTTGTGGAAGCTCAAACGTGATGCGTAACATGAGAATGAACCTCGTTGGTTCTTGTGGAAGCTCAAACGTGATGCGTAACACAAGAATGAACCTCATTGGTTCTTGTGGAAGCTCAAGCGAACATGCTTGAGCTTCTGTTTACCACAATTGATGAGCGAGTTGATGAATGTTTATATGTGAATTAATTCAATAAATTCAATCTGTTCATCATATATGTTCTATATTGATGCTGTGTATGTGTTATTTTCTTGTAAAGCGACCTTGAGCTTGGGAAAGGCGCTATATAAATAAAACATATTATTATTATTATTATAAAGCGATCATGTCTCTTCAGAAAATTTGGACTAAACCACTCGATTCATATGGATTAGTTTTATGATCTCATTATGAACTTTTTGCAGTGTCAAAGTGTTGTGTAGCTCTCAGTGGAGGGACAGAAAGCTCTCAGATTTCATCAAAAAGATCTTCATTTGTGTTCCGAAGAGGAACGAAAAGCCTTACGGGTTTGGAATGACATGAGGGTGAGTAAATGTGTCAAGTTTTGGGTCGGTAAGAATTTTTTTTTTGGAGGGGGGGGAAGAACTTAAAGAAATGAATACATTTATTCAGCAAGGATGCATTAAATTGATCAAGTGACAGTATAGACATTTATAATGTTGCAAAAGCTTTATATTTCAGATTAATGCTGTTCTTTTGAACTTTCTTTGTACACAACTGTTTTCAATATTGATAATAATAATAAATGTTTCTTGAGCAGCAAATCGGCATATTAGAATGATTTCTGAAGGATCATGTGACTCTATGATGCTGAAAATTCAGCTTTGAATCACAGAAATAAATAGCATTTAAAAAAATATTCAAATAGAAAAAGTTATTTTAAATTGTACAAATATTTCACAATAATACTGTTTATACACTCACCTAAAGGATTATTAGGAACACCTGTTCAATTTCTCATTAATGCAATTATCTAATCAACCAATCACATGGCAGTTGCTTCAATGCATTTAGGGGTGTGGTCCTGGTTAAGACAATCTCCTGAACTCCAAACTGAATGTCAGAATGGGAAAGAAAGGTGATTTAAGCAATTTTGAGCGTGGCATGGTTGTTGGTGCCAGACGGGCAGGTCTGAGTATTTCACAATCTGCTCAGTTACTGGGATTTTCACACACAACCATTTCTAGAGTTTACAAAGAATGGTGTGAAAAGGGAAAAACATTCAGTATGCGGCAGTCCTGTGGGCGAAAATGCCTTGTTGATGCTAGAGGTCAGAGGAGAATGGGCCGACTGATTCAAGCTGATAGAATAGCAACTTTGACTGAAATAACCACTCGTTACAACCGAGGTATGCAGCAAAGCATTTGTGAAGCCACAACACGCACAACCTTGAGGCGGATGGGCTACAACAGCAGAAGACCCCACCGGGTACCACTCATCTCCACTACAAATAGGAAAAAGAGGCTACAATTTGCCGAGCTCACCAAAATTGGACAGTTGAAGACTGGAAAAATGTTGCCTGGTCTGATGAGTCTCGATTTCTGTTGAGACATTCACATGGTAGAGTCAGAATTTAGCGTAAACAGAATGAGAACATGGATCCATCATGCCTTGTTACCACTGTGCAGGCTGGTGGTGGTGGTGTAATGGTGTGGGGGATGTTTTCTTGGCACACTTTAGGCCACTTAGTGCCAATTGGGCATCGTTTAAATGCCACGGCCTACCTGAGCATTGTTTCTGACCATGTCCATCCCTTTATGACCACCATGTACCCATCCTCTGATGGCTACTTCCAGCAGGATAATGCACCATGTCACAAAGCTCGAATCATTTCAAATTGGTTTCTTGAACATGACAATGAGTTCAATGTACTAAAATGGCCCCACAGTCACCAGATCTCAACCCAATAGAGCATCTTTGGGATGTGGTGGAACGGGAGCTTCGTGCCCTGGATGTGCATCCCACAAATCTCCATCAACTGCAAGATGCTATCCTATCAATATGGGCCAACATTTCTAAAGAATGCTTTCAGCACCTTGTTGAATCAATGCCACGTAGAATTAAGGCAGTTCTGAAGGTGAAAGGGGGTCAAACACAGTATTAGTATGGTGCTCCTAATAATCCTTTAGGTGAGTGTATATATACATATAGTGTATATATACATGCCTTAATTCTACTTAATTCTAAGTTGCTCTTCTATCAGATTGTGAAATACTCAGACCGGCCCGTATGGTACCAACAACCATGCCACGCTCAAAATTGCTTAAATCACCTTTCTTTCCCATTCTGACATTCAGTTTGGAGTTCAGGAGATTGTCTTGACCAGGACCACACCCCTAAATGCATTGAAGCAACTGCCATGTGATTGGTTGATTAGATAATTGCATTAATGAGAAATTGAACAGGTGTTCCTAATAATCCTTTAGGTGAGTGTATAAACAGTATTATTGTGAAATATTTTTACAATTTAAAATAACTTTTTCCATTTGAATATTATTTTAAATGCTATTTATTTCTGTGATTCAAAGCTGAATTTTCAGCATCATTTCTCCAGTCTTTAGAGTCACATGATCCTTCAGAAATCATTCTAATATGCCGATTTGCTGCTCAAGAAACATTTATTATTATTATCAATATTGAAAACAGTTGTGTACAATTTTTTTTCAGGATTATTTATTGAATAGAAAGTTCAAAAGAACAGCATTAATCTGAAATATAAAGCTTTTGCAACATTATAAATGTCTATACTGTCACTTGATCAATTTAATGCATCCTTGCTGAATAAATGTATTCATTTCTTTAAGTTCTTTCCCCCCCCAAAAAAAAAAATTCTTACCTACCCAAAACTTGACACATTTACTCACCCTCATGTCGTTCCAAACCCGTAAGGCTTTTCGTTCATCTTCGGAACACAAATGAAGATCTTTTTGATGAAATCTGAGAGATTTCTGTCCCTCCACTGACAGCTACACAACACTTTGACACTGCAAAAAGTTCATAAAGAGATCGTAAAACTAATCCATATGAATCGAGTGGTTTAGTCCAAACTTTCTGAAGAGACATGATCGCTTTATAATAATAATAATAATAATACGTTTTATTTATATAGCTCCTTTCCCAAGCTCAAGGTCGCTTTACAAGAAAATAACACATACACAGCATCAATATAGAACATATATGATGAACAGATTGAATTTATTGAATTCATTCACATATAAACATTCATCAACTCGCTCATCAATTGTGGTAAACAGAAGCTCAAGCATGTTCGCTTGACGTGTGAGAACCAATGAGGATCATTCTGGTGTGTTACGCAGCACGTTTGAGCTTCCACAAGAACCAATGAGGTTCATTCTCATGTTACGCATTACGTTTGAGCTTCCACAAGGACCAATGAGGTTCATTCTCGTGTTACGCATCACGTTTGAGCTTCCACAAGGACCAATGAGGTTCATTCTCATGTTACGCATTACGTTTGAGCTTCCACAAGGACCAATGAGGTTCATTCTCGTGTTACGCATTACGTTTGAGCTTCCACAAGGACCAAAGAGGTTAATTCTCGTGTTACGCATCACATTTGAGCTTCCGCAAGAACCAATGAGGTTCATTCTCGTCAGCATTGAGCATGTTTGGTTGAGCTTCTGTTTATGTTTGCTGATCTATGTTTAAATGTGAATAAGAGCCTAAATTAAATCTGTTCATCATATAAAGCGATCTTGTCTCGCAGTTAGAACGCATGTGTTTAGTACCGTCCTGAATGGGCGGGGCCCATATCTGATGGAATGATATGGGGAAAAATGAATGGGGAAGGTTTAATGATAATTTGCAAAACATTTATTTTCTCTCTTCATGCATTGATTTGCTTAATCGTGTTTAATCTGTAAAAATAGGGTGAATTGAGTGGGCTGTTACTTTGGATTCTGTTCGAACTGTTAATTTAATTGGTCTAGGTTAGTATTTCCCAAATGTTAGTTTGTTTGTGAGGGAACTGTAGGTGTTTTGTGAGTTGAAACCACAACTCACTTAAATGTGGCTGCAGAATTAATCGAAATAAAACTAAAACTGTGACAGGCTATAGCCTATTGTGATTATCAAATTAAAGTCTGTAATTTAATTCAATTAGTTCATTGTCTGTTGCGCTGCATGTTTCAGAGTGAAGAGCAGCACTGTGTTAGACACCAGCAGCTTACATTGTTTTCAGTGTCAGAGCGCCTCGGTTGACAGTACATGCTGCTTCTCACCAACTTCATCTCTGTATGAGCACTGAGTTTAACATGCATTTCGGGAACGCAACGCACTCTAGGTTTAAATTATATCCATATTTCTGTGGATAGAAAATGACAGCATTACAGCACCAGTATTCGCCAAAATAATAAGCTTGAAGATTTGAATGTTTGAGTGAAGAATTTTAGACATAAGTATTGTGACTTGCAGCATGAAATCAAACAAATATTAGGCCCATAATTATCTTCTTTTTTATTTTATTTCACTGGACAGATGTAATTTAATTAGTTAAAACAATAATATAATAATTGTATTACCACTACTACTACTACTATAATAATAATAATAATAGGCCCTATACTCGCAGCCCTATATATAAATACTTTTGAAATAGAAGCAATTAAAATAAAACACTTACTAAAAAAGATTCAATATTTCATCTGTACTTGCATGTGCGTTAACCAACATCACAGAACCAAACACGTGCGATTGTGTGGTTGAATTATTGAAATAACTTAAAGTCTCAGGGGGAACTTCTTGTAAATCATTTACGTGAAAGGGGTTCGGCTGACAAGAGTTTAGGAAGCTCTGGTCTAGCTGAAGTTGAGGAGCGGTTACAAAAGAACTTGTGGCTCTTGGTGTTGCTGTAGAGAGAAAAAAAGCCTCTCGATCACCCCCTGGAGGAGAAAGGAAGAATGACGAGGCTGAGCTGTCCTTTTCCTTTGCCGCACTTACAGCAGACAAAAGCCAGAGAGAAAGCAAAATGGAAGACAATAAAAGCAATTTGAAAGGATAAAGGAACAAGCAACAGAGCTGAGTCATGTTGAAGTGTATTAGCTGAGTAGTGAAGATAAAGCAAAAGCTTACAGCACCTGGTATTCCCAGGCGGTCTCCCATCCAAGTACTAACCAGGCCCGACCCTGCTTAGCTTCCGAGATCGGACGAGATCGGGCGTGCTCAGGGTGGTATGGCCGTAAGCAGATACTACAGTCAAAAGTGAGCTATTTAAAGAAGGCACACCAGCAGCACAGCACCCCTACAGAGCTCAGACCGCACTGACACACATCCCGGGCTGCAGCTGCAAGACAAACAACCCCCTTCCCCCCTAAAGTGTTTTTATGAATTAAACATAATAATAATAATAATAATAATAATAATAAAACAAATAAAAAAAACAACAAAAAAACAAAACAAACAAACAAAAAAAAAAATATATATATATATAAACAGTATTATTGTGAAATATTTTTACAATTTAAAATAACTTTTTCCATTTGAATATTATTTTAAATGCTATTTATTTTTGTGATTCAAAGCTGAATTTTCAGCATCATTTCTCCAGTCTTTAGAGTCACATGATCCTTCAGAAATCATTCTAATATGCCGATTTGCTGCTCAAGAAACATTTATTATTATTATCAATATTGAAAACAGTTGTGTACAATTTTTTTTCAGGATTATTTATTGAATAGAAAGTTCAAAAGAACAGCATTAATCTGAAATATAAAGCTTTTGCAACATTATAAATGTCTATACTGTCACTTGATCAATTTAATGCATCCTTGCTGAATAAATGTATTCATTTCTTTAAGTTCTTTCCCCCCAAAAAAAATAAATTCTTACCGACCCAAAACTTGACACATTTACTCACCCTCATGTCGTTCCAAACCCGTAAGGCTTTTCGTTCATCTTCGGAACACAAATGAAGATCTTTTTGATGAAATCTGAGAGCTTTCTGTCCCTCCACTGAGAGCTACACAACACTTTGACACTGCAAAAAGTTCATAAAGAGATCGTAAAACTAATCCATATGAATCGAGTGGTTTAGTCCAAATTTTCTGAAGAGACATGATCGCTTTATAATAATAATAATAATAATAATAATACGTTTTATTTATATAGAGCCTTTCCCAAGCTCAAGGTCGCTTTACAAGAAAATAACACATACACAGCATCAATATAGAACATATATAATGAACAGATTACATTTATTGAATTTATTCACATATAAACATTCATCAACTCGCTCATCAATTGTGGTAAACAGAAGCTCAAGCATGTTCGCTTGACGTTTGAGAACCAATGAGGATCATTCTGGTGTGTTACGCAGCACGTTTGAGCTTCCACAAGAACCAATGAGGTTAATTCTTGTGTTACGCATCACGTTTGAGCTTCCGCAAGAACCAATGAGGTTCATTCTCGTGTTACGCATCACGTTTGAGCTTCCACAAGAACCAATGAGGTTCGTTTTCGTGTTACGCATCACGTTTGCGCTTCCACAAGAACCAATGAGGTTCATTTTCGTGTTACGCATCACGTTTGCGCTTCAACAAGAACCAATGAGGTTCGTTTTCGTGTTACGCATCACGTTTGAGCTTCCGCAAGAACCAATGAGGTTCTTTCTGGTGTTACGCATCACGTTTGCGCTTCCACAAGAACCAATGAGGTTCGTTTTCGTGTTACGCATCACGTTTGCACTTCCACAAGAACCACTGAGGTTCGTTTTCGTGTTACGCATCAAGTTTGAGGTTCCGCAAGAACCAATGAGGTTCTTTCTGGTGTTACGCATCACGTTTGAGCTTCCGCAAGAACCAATGAGGTTCGTTTTCGTATTACGCATCACGTTTGCGCTTCCACAAGAACCAATGAGGTTCATTTTCGTGTTACGCATCACGTTTGCGCTTCCACAAGAACCAATGAGGTTCGTTTTCGTGTTACGCATCACGTTTGCGCTTCCACAAGAACCAATGAGGTTCATTTTCGTGTTACGCATCACGTTTGCGCTTCCACATGAACCAATGAGGTTCGTTTTCGTGTTACGCATCACGTTTGAGCTTCCGCAAGAACCAATGAGGTTCTTTCTGGTGTTACGCATCACCTTTGCGCTTCCACAAGAACCAATGAGGTTCGTTTTCGTGTTACGCATCACGTTTGCGCTTCCACAAGAACCAATGAGGTTCGTTTTCGTGTTAAGCATCACGTTTGAGCTTCAGCAAGAACCAATGAGGTTCTTTCTGGTGTTACGCATCACGTTTGAGCTTCCGCAAGAACCAATGAGGTTCGTTTTCGTGTTACGCATCACGTTTGCGCTTCCACAAGAACCAATGAGGTTCATTTTCGTGTTACGCATCACGTTTGCGCTTCCACAAGAACCAATGAGGTTCGTTTTCGTGTTACGCATCACGTTTGAGCTTCCGCAAGAACCAATGAGGTTCTTTCTGGTGTTACGCATCACTTTTGCGCTTCCACAAGAACCAATGAGGTTCGTTTTCGTGTTACGCATCACGTTTGCGCTTCCACAAGAACCAATGAGGTTCGTTTTCGTGTTACGCATCACGTTTGAGCTTCCGCAAGAACCAATGAGGTTCTTTCTGGTGTTACGCATCACGTTTGCGCTTCCACAAGAACCAATGAGGTTCATTCTCGTGTTACGCATCACGTTTGAGCTTCCGCAAGAACCAATAAGGTTTATTCTCGTGTTACGCATCACGTTTGAGCTTCCGCAAGAACCAATGAGGTTCTTTCTGGTGTTACGCATCACGTTTGCGCTTCCACAAGAACCAATGAGGTTCATTCTCGTGTTACGCATCACGTTTGAGCTTCCGCAAGAACCAATAAGGTTTATTCTCGTGTTACGCATCACGTTTGAGCTTTCGCAAGAACCAATGAGGTTCATTCTCGTCAGCATTGAGCACGTTTGGTTGAGCTTCTGTTTATGTTTGCTGATCTATGTTTAAATGTGAACAAGAGCCTAAATTAAATCTGTTCATCATATAAAGCGATCTTGTCTCGCAGTTAGAACACATGTGTTTAGTACCGTCCTGAATGGGCGGGGCCCATATCTGATGGAATAATATGGGGAAAAATGAATGGGGAAGGTTTAATGATAATTTGCAAAACATTTATTTTCTCTCTTCATGCATTGATTTGCTTAATCGTGTTTAATCTGTAACAATAGGGTGAATTGAGTGGGCTGTTACTTTGGATTCTGTTTGAACTGTTAATTTAATTGGTCTAGGTTAGAATTTCCCAAATGTTAGTTTGTTTTGTGAGTTGAAACCACAACTCACTTAAATATGGCTGCAGAATTAATCGAAATAAAACTAAAACTGTGACAGGCTATAGCCTATTGTGATTATCAAATTAAAGTCTGTAATTTAATTCAATTGGTTTATTGTCCGTTGCGCTGCATGTTTCAGAGTGAAGAGCAGCACTGTGTTAGACACCAGCAGCTTACATTGTTTTCAGTGTCAGAGCGCCTCGGTTGACAGTACATGCTGCTTCTCACCAACTTCATCTCTGTATGAGCACTGAGTTTAACATGCATTTCGGGAACGCAACGCGTTCTAGGTTTAAATTATATCCATATTTCTGTGGATAGAAAATGACAGCATTACAGCACCAGTATTCGCCAAAATAATAAGCTTGAAGATTTGAATGTTTGAGTGAAGAATTTTAGACATAAGTATTGTGACTTGCAGCATGAAATCAAACAAATATTAGGCCTATAATTATCTTCTTTTTTATTTTATTTCACTGGACAGATGTAATTTAATTAGTTAAAACAATAATATAATAATTGTATTACCACTACTACTACTACTATAATAATAATAATAATAATAGGCCCTATACTCGCAGCCCTATATATAAATAATTTTAAAATAGAAGCAATTAAAATAAAACACTTACTAAAAAAGATCCAATATTTCATCTGTACTTGAATGTGCGTTAACCAACATCACAGAACCAAACACGTGCGAATGTGTGGTTGAATTATTGAAATAACTTAAAGTCTCAAGGGGATCTTCTTGTAAATAATTTATGTGTAAGGGGTTCGGCTGACAAGAGTTTAGGAAGCTCTGGTCTAGCTGAAGTTGAGGAGCGGTTACAAAAGAACTTGTGGCTCTTGGTGTTGCTGTAGAGAGAAAAAAGCCTCTCGATCACCCCCTGGAGGAGAAAGGAAGAATGACGAGGCTGAGCTGTCCTTTTCCTTTGCCGCACTTACAGCAGACAAAAGCCAGAGAGAAAGCAAAATGGAAGACAATAAAAGCAATTTGAAAGGATAAAGGAACAAGCAACAGAGCTGAGTCACGTTGAAGTGTATTAGCTGAGTAATGAAGATAAAGCAAAAGCTTACAGCACCTGGTATTCCCAGGCGGTCTCCCATCCAAGTACTAACCAGGCCCGACCCTGCTTAGCTTCCGAGATCGGACGAGATCGGGCGTGCTCAGGGTGGTATGGCCGTAAGCAGATAGTGCAGTCAAAAGTGAGCTATTTAAAGAAGGCACACCAGCAGCACAGCACCCCTACACAGCTCAGACCGCACTGACACACGTCCCGGGCTGCAGCTGCAAGAGAAACAGCCCCCCTTCCCCACTAAAGTGTTTTTATGAATTAAAAATAATAATAATAATAAAAAAAATTAAAAAAAACAAAAAAAAAAACAAACAAAAATAAAATATATATATATATATAAACAGTATTATTGTGAAATATTTTTACAATTTAAAAAAGCTTTTTCTATTTGAATATTATTTTAAATGCTATTTATTTCTGAGATTCAAAGCTGAATTTTCAGCATCATTTCTCCAGTCTTTAGAGTCACATGATCCTTCAGAAATCATTCTAATATGCCGATTTGCTGCTCAAGAAACATTTATTATTATTATCAATACTGAAAACAGTTGTGTACAATTTTTTTTCAGGATTATTTATTGAATAGAAAGTTCAAAAGAACAGCATTAATCTGAAATATAAAGCTTTTGCAACATTATAAATGTCTATACTGTCACTTGATCAATTTAATGCATCATTGCTGAATAAATGTATTCATTTCTTTAAGTTCTTTCCCCCCCCCCAAAAAAAAATTCTTACCTACCCAAAACTTGACACATTTACTCACCCTCATGTCGTTCCAAACCCGTAAGGCTTTTCGTTCCTCTTCGGAACACAAATGAAGATCTTTTTGATGAAATCTGAGAGCTTTCTGTCCCTCCACTGAGAGCTACACAACACTTTGACACTGCAAAAAGTTCATAAAGAGATCGTAAAACTAATCCATATGAATCGAGTGGTTTAGTCCAAATTTTCTGAAGAGACATGATCGCTTTATAATAATAATAATAATAATAATAATACGCTTTATTTATTTAGCGCCTTTCCCAAGCTCAAGGTCGCTTTACAAGAAAATAACACATACACAGCATCAATATAGAACATATATGATGAACAGATTGAATTTATTGAATTTATTCACATATAAACATTCATCAACTCGCTCATCAATTGTGGTAAACAGAAGCTCAAGCATGTTCGCTTGACGTGTGAGAACCAATGAGGATCATTCTGGTGTGTTACGCAGCACGTTTGAGCTTCCACAAGAACCAATGAGGTTAATTATTGTGTTACGCATCACGTTTGAGCTTCCGCAAGAACCAATGAGGTTCATTCTCGTGTTACGCATCACGTTTGAGCTTCCACAAGAACCAATGAGGTTCGTTTTCGTGTTACGCATCAAGTTTGAGGTTCCGCAAGAACCAATGAGGTTCTTTCTGGTGTTACGCATCACGTTTGAGCTTCCGCAAGAACCAATGAGGTTCGTTTTCGTGTTACGCATCACGTTTGCGCTTCCACAAGAACCAATTAGGTTCATTTTCGTGTTACGCATCACGTTTGAGCTTCCGCAAGAACCAATGAGGTTCGTTTTCGTGTTACGCATCACGTTTGAGCTTCCACAAGAACCAATGAGGTTCTTTCTGGTGTTACGCATCACATTTGCGCTTCCACAAGAACCAATGAGGTTCGTTTTCGTGTTACGCATCACGTTTGAGGTTCCGCAAGAACCAATGAGGTTCTTTCTGGTGTTACGCATCACGTTTGAGCTTCCGCAAGAACCAATGAGGTTCGTTTTCGTGTTACGCATCACGTTTGCGCTTCCACAAGAACCAATTAGGTTCATTCTCGTGTTACGCATCACGTTTGAGCTTCCGCAAGAACCAATGAGGTTCGTTTTCGTGTTATGCATCACGTTTGAGCTTCCACAAGAACCAATGAGGTTCATTTTCGTGTTACGCATCACGTTTGAGCTTCCGCAAGAACCAATGAGGTTCTTTCTGGTGTTACGCATCACGTTTGCGCTTCCACAAGAACCAATGAGGTTCGTTTTCGTGTTACGCATCAAGTTTGAGGTTCCGCAAGAACCAATGAGGTTCTTTCTGGTGTTACGCATCACGTTTGAGCTTCCGCAAGAACCAATGAGGTTCGTTTTCGTGTTACGCATCACGTTTGCGCTTCCACAAGAACCAATTAGGTTCATTTTCGTGTTACGCATCACGTTTGCGCTTCCACAAGAACCAATGAGGTTCTTTCTGGTGTTACGCATCACGTTTGAGCTTCCGCAAGAACCAATGAGGTTCGTTTTCGTGTTACGCATCACGTTTGCGCTTCAGCAAGAACCAATGAGATTCTTTCTGGTGTTACGCATCACGTTTGAGCTTCCGCAAGAACCAATGAGGTTCTTTTTCGTGTTACGCATCACGTTTGAGCTTCCGCAAGAACCAATGAGGTTCATTCTCGTGTTACGCATCACGTTTGAGCTTCCACAAGAACCAATGAGGTTCGTTTTCGTGTTACGCATCAAGTTTGAGGTTCCGCAAGAACCAATGAGGTTGTTTCTGGTGTTACGCATCACGTTTGAGCTTCCGCAAGAACCAATGAGGTTCGTTTTCGTGTTACGCATCACGTTTGCGCTTCCACAAGAACCAATTAGGTTCATTTTCGTGTTACGCATCACGTTTGAGCTTCCGCAAGAACCAATGAGGTTCGTTTTCGTGTTACGCATCACGTTTGAGCTTCCACAAGAACCAATGAGGTTCTTTCTGGTGTTACGCATCACATTTGCGCTTCCACAAGAACCAATGAGGTTCGTTTTCGTGTTACGCATCAAGTTTGAGGTTCCGCAAGAACCAATGAGGTTCTTTCTGGTGTTACGCATCACGTTTGAGCTTCCGCAAGAACCAATGAGGTTCGTTTTCGTGTTACGCATCACGTTTGCGCTTCCACAAGAACCAATTAGGTTCATTCTCGTGTTACGCATCACGTTTGAGCTTCCGCAAGAACCAATGAGGTTCGTTTTCGTGTTATGCATCACGTTTGAGCTTCCACAAGAACCAATGAGGTTCATTTTCGTGTTACGCATCACGTTTGAGCTTCCGCAAGAACCAATGAGGTTCTTTCTGGTGTTACGCATCACGTTTGCGCTTCCACAAGAACCAATGAGGTTCGTTTTCGTGTTACGCATCAAGTTTGAGGTTCCGCAAGAACCAATGAGGTTCTTTCTGGTGTTACGCATCACGTTTGAGCTTCCGCAAGAACCAATGAGGTTCGTTTTCGTGTTACGCATCACGTTTGCGCTTCCACAAGAACCAATTAGGTTCATTTTCGTGTTACGCATCACGTTTGCGCTTCCACAAGAACCAATGAGGTTCTTTCTGGTGTTACGCATCACGTTTGAGCTTCCGCAAGAACCAATGAGGTTCGTTTTCGTGTTACGCATCACGTTTGCGCTTCCACAAGAACCAATGAGGTTCGTTTTCGTGTTACGCATCACGTTTGCGCTTCCACAAGAACCTATGAGGTTCATTTTCGTGCTATGCATCACGTTTGCGCTTCCACAAGAACCAATGAGGTTCGACAAGAACCAATGAGGTTCGTTTTCCACAAGAACCAATTAGGTTCATTTTCGTGTTACGCATCACGTTTGCGCTTCCACAAGAACCAATGAGGTTCGTTTTCGTGTTACGCATCACGTTTGCGCTTCCACAAGAACCAATGAGGTTCATTTTCGTGCTACGCATCACGTTTGCGCTTCCACAAGAACCAATGAGGTTCGTTTTCGTGTTACGCATCACGTTTGAGCTTCCGCAAGAACCAATGAGGTTCTTTCTGGTGTTACGCATCACGTTTGCGCTTCCACAAGAACCAATGAGGTTCGTTTTTGTGTTACGCATCACGTTTGCGCTTCCACAAGAACCAATGAGGTTCGTTTTCGTGTTACGCATCACGTTTGAGCTTCAGCAAGAACCAATGAGATTCTTTCTGGTGTTACGCATCACGTTTGAGCTTCCGCAAGAACCAATGAGGTTCTTTTTCGTGTTACGCATCACGTTTGCGCTTCCACAAGAACCAATGAGGTTCGTTTTCGTGTTACGCATCAAGTTTGAGGTTCCGCAAGAACCAATGAGGTTCTTTCTGGTGTTACGCATCACGTTTGAGCTTCCGCAAGAACCAATGAGGTTCGTTTTCGTGTTACGCATCACGTTTGCGCTTCCACAAGAACCAATTAGGTTCATTTTCGTGTTACGCATCACGTTTGCGCTTCCACAAGAACCAATGAGGTTCGTTTTCGTGTTACGCATCACGTTTGCGCTTCCACAAGAACCAATGAGGTTCATTTTCGTGCTACGCATCACGTTTGCGCTTCCACAAGAACCAATGAGGTTCGTTTTCGTGTTACGCATCACGTTTGAGCTTCCGCAAGAACCAATGAGGTTCTTTCTGGTGTTACGCATCACGTTTGCGCTTCCACAAGAACCAATGAGGTTCGTTTTCGTGTTACGCATCACGTTTGCGCTTCCACAAGAACCAATGAGGTTCGTTTTCGTGTTACGCATCACGTTTGAGCTTCAGCAAGAACCAATGAGATTCTTTCTGGTGTTACGCATCACGTTTGAGCTTCCGCAAGAACCAATGAGGTTCTTTTTCGTGTTACGCATCACGTTTGAGATTCCGCAAGAACCAATGAGGTTCGTTTTCGTGTTACGCATCACGTTTGAGCTTCCGCAAGAACCAATGAGGTTCTTTTTCGTGTTACGCATCACGTTTGCGCTTCCACAAGAACCAATGAGGTTCGTTTTCGTGTTACGCATCACGTTTGAGCTTCCGCAAGAACCAATGAGGTTCGTTTTCGTGTTACGCATCACGTTTGAGCTTCCACAAGAACCAATGAGGTTCGTTTTCGTGTTACGCATCACGTTTGAGATTCCGCAAGAACCAATGAGGTTCGTTTTCGTGTTACGCATCACGTTTGAGCTTCCGCAAGAACCAATGAGGTTCTTTCTGGTGTTACGCATCACGTTTGCGCTACCACAAGAACCAATCATGTTTATTCTCGTGTTACGCATCACGTTTGAGCTTCCGCAAGAACCAATGAGGTTCTTTCTGGTGTTACGCATCACGTTTGCGCTTCCACAAGAACCAATGATGTTTATTCTCGTGTGTTACGCATCACGTTTGAGCTTCCACAAGAACCAATAAGGTTTATTCTCGTGTTACGCATCACGTTTGAGCTTCCACAAGAAACAATGAGGTTCATTCTCGTCAGCATTGAGCACGTTTGGTTGAGCTTCTGTTTATGTTTGCTGATCTATGTTTAAATGTGAACAAGAGCCTAAATTAAATCTGTTCATCATATAAAGCGATCTTGTCTCGCAGTTAGAACGCATGTGTTTAGTACCGTCCTGAATGGGCGGGGCCCATATCTGATGGAATGATATGGGGAAAAACGAATGGGGAAGGTTTAATGATAATTTGCAAAACATTTATTTTCTCTCTTCATGCATTGATTTGCTTAATCGTGTTTAATCTGTAACAATAGGGTGAATTGAGTGGGCTGTTACTTTGGATTCTGTTTGAACTGTTAATTTAATTGGTCTAGGTTAGAATTTCCCAAATGTTAGTTTGTTTGTGAGGGAACTGCAGGTGTTTTGTGAGTTAAAACCACAACTCACTTAAATGTGGTTGCAGAATTAATCGAAATAAAACTAAAACTGTGACAGGCTACAGCCTATTGTGATTATCAAATTAAAGTCTGTAATTTAATTCAATTTGTTTATTGTCTGTTGCGCTGCATGTTTCAGAGTGAAGAGCAGCACTGTGTTAGACACCAGCAGCTTACATTGTTTTCAGTGCCAGAGCGCCTCAGTTGACAGTACATGCTGCTTCTCACCAACTTCATCTCTGTATGAGCACTGAGTTTAACATGCATTTCGGGAACGCAACGCGCTCTAGGTTTAAGTTATATCCATATTTCTGTGGATAGAAAATGACAGCATTACAGCACCAGTATTCGCCAAAATAATAAGCTTGAAGATTTGAATGTTTGAGTGAAGAATTTTAGACATAAGTATTGTGACTTGCAGCATGAAATCAAACAAATATTAGGCCCATAATTATCTTCTTTTTTATTTTATTTCACTGGACAGATGTAATTTAATTAGTTAAAACAATAATATAATAAATGTATTACCACTACTACTACTACTACTAATAATAATAATAGGCCCTATACTCGCAGCCCTATATATAAATACTTTTAAAATAGAAGCAATTAAAATAAAACACTTACTAAAAAAGATTCAATATTTCATCTGTACTTGCATGTGCGTTAACCAACATCACAGAACCAAACACGTGCGATTGTGTGGTTGAATTATTGAAATAACTTAAAGTCTCAGGGGGAACTTCTTGTAAATCATTTACGTGTAAGGGGTTCGGCTGACAAGAGTTTAGGAAGCTCTGGTCTAGCTGAAGTTGAGGAGCGGTTACAAAAGAACTTGTGGCTCTTGGTGTTGCTGTAGAGAGAAAAAAGCCTCTCGATCAACCCCTGGAGGAGAAGGGAAGAATGACGAGGCTGAGCTGTCCTTTTCCTTTGCCGCACTTACAGCAGACAAAAGCCAGAGAGAAAGCAAAATGGAAGACAATAAAAGCAATTTGAAAGGATAAAGGAACAAGCAACAGAGCTGAGTCATGTTGAAGTGTATTAGCTGAGTAGTGAAGATAAAGCAAAAGCTTACAGCACCTGGTATTCCCAGGCGGTCTCCCATCCAAGTACTAACCAGGCCCGACCCTGCTTAGCTTCCGAGATCAGACGAGATCGGGCGTGCTCAGGGTGGTATGGCCGTAAGCAGATACTACAGTCAAAAGTGAGCTATTTAAAGAAGGCACACCAGCAGCACAGCACCCCTACACAGCTCAGACCGCACTGACACACGTCCCGGGCTGCAGTTGCAAGAGAAACAGCCCCCCTTCCCCCCTAAAGTGTTTTCATGAATTAAAAATAATAATAATAATAATAAACAAAACAAATAAATATATATATAAAATATATATAATATATATACACTCACCTAAAGGATTATTAGGAACACCATACTAATACTGTGTTTGACCCCCTTTCGCCTTCAGAACTGCCTTAATTCTACGTGGCATTGATTCAACAAGGTGCTGAAAGCATTCTTTAGAAATGTTGGCCCATATTGATAGGATAGCATCTTGCAGTTGATGGAGATTTGTGGAATGCACATCCAGGGCACGAAGCTCCCGTTCCACCACATCCCAAAGATCTGGTGACTGTGGGGGCCATTTTAGTACATTGAACTCATTGTCATGTTC
Organism: Rhinogobio ventralis; assembly: GCA_039654625.1. Lineage (NCBI taxonomy): Eukaryota > Metazoa > Chordata > Actinopteri > Cypriniformes > Gobionidae > Rhinogobio > Rhinogobio ventralis. Next base: position 6,387,335 of record CM077202.1, read on the forward strand.
AAGAAACCAATCTGAAATGATTCGAGCTTTGTGACATGGTGCATTATCCTGCTGGAAGTAGCCATCAGAGGATGGGTACATGGTGGTCATAAAGGGATGGACATGGTCAGAAACAATGCTCAGGTAGGCCGTGGCAAAACATCCCCCACACCATTACACCACCACCACCAGCCTGCACAGTGGTAACAAGGCATGATGGATCCATGTTCTCATTCTGTTTACGCCAAATTCTGACTCTACCATCTGAATGTCTCAACAGAAATCGAGACTCATCAGACCAGGCAACATTTTTCCAGCCTTCAACTGTCCAATTTTGGTGAGCTCGTGCAAATTGTAGCCTCTTTTTCCTATTTGGTACCCGGTGGGGTCTTCTGCTGTTGTAGCCCATCCGCCTCAAGGTTGTGCGTGTTGTGGCTTCACAAATGCTTTACTGCATACCTCGGTTATAACGAGTGCTTATTTCAGTCAAAGTTGCTCTTCTATCAGCTTGAATCAGTCGGCCCATTCTCCTCTGACCTCTAGCATCAACAAGGCATTTTCGCCCACAGGACTGTCGCATACTGGATGTTTTTCCCTTTTCACACCATTCTTTGTAAACTCTAGAAATGGTTGCGCGTGAAAATCCCAGTAACTGAGCAGATTGTGAAATACTCAGACCGGCCCGTCTGGCACCAACAACCATGCCACGCTCAAAATTGCTTAAATCACCTTTCTTTCCCATTCTGACATTCAGTTTGGAGTTCAGGAGATTGTCTTGACCAGGACCACACCCCTAAATGCATTGAAGCAACTGCCATGTGATTGGTTGATTAGATAATTGCATTAATGAGAAATTGAACAGGTATTCCTAATAATCCTTTAGGTGAGTGTATATATATATATATATATATATATATATATATATATATATATATATATATATATATATATATATATATATATATATATATATTTTTTTTTTTATTTTTTTTTTTTTTTTATGTGTTTTATTATTATTATTATTATTTATTAATTTTTTTTTTTTAATTCATAAAAACACTTTAGGGGGGAAGGGGGGCTGTTTCTCTTGCAGCTGCAGCCCGGGACGTGTGTCAGTGCGGTCTGAGCTCTGTAGGGGTGCTGTGCTGCTGGTGTGCCTTCTTTAAATAGCTCACTTTTGACTGCACTATCTGCTTACGGCCATACCACCCTGAGCACGCCCGATCTCGTCCGATCTCGGAAGCTAAGCAGGGTCGGGCCTGGTTAGTACTTGGATGGGAGACCGCCTGGGAATACCAGGTGCTGTAAGCTTTTGCTTTATCTTCACTACTCAGCTAATACACTTCAACATGACTCAGCTCTGTTGCTTGTTCCTTTATCCTTTCAAATTGCTTTTATTGTCTTCCAGTTTGCTTTCTCTCTGGCTTTTGTCTGCTGTAAGTGCGGCAAAGGAAAAGGACAGCTCAGCCTCGTCATTCTTCCTTTCCCCTCCAGGGGGTGATCGAGAGGCTTTTTTCTCTCTACAGCAACACCAAGAGCCACAAGTTCTTTTGTAACCGCTCCTCAACTTCAGCTAGACCAGAGCTTCCTAAACTCTTGTCAGCCGAACCCCTTACACGTAAATGATTTACAAGAAGTTCCCCCTGAGACTTTAAGTTATTTCAATAATTCAACCACACATTCGCACGTGTTTGGTTCTGTGATGTTGGTTAACGCACATGCAAGTACAGATGAAATATTGAATCTTTTTTAGTAAGTGTTTTATTTTAATTGCTTCTATTTTAAAATTATTTATATATAGGGCTGCGAGTATAGGGCCTATTATTATTATTATTATTAGTAGTAGTAGTAGTGGTAATACAATTATTATATTATTGTTTTAACTAATTAAATTACATCTGACCAGTGAAATAAAATAAAACAGGAGATAATTATGGGCCTAATATTTGTTTGATTTCATGCTGCAAGTCACAATACTTATGTCAAGTATTACTTCAAGCTTATTATTTTGGCGAATACTGGTGCTGTAATGCTGTCATTTTCTATCCACAGAAATATGGATATAACTTAAACCTAGAGCGCGTTGCGTTCCCGAAATGCATGTTAAACTCAGTGCTCATACAGAGATGAAGTTGGTGAGAAGCAGCGTGTACTGTCAACCGAGGCGCTCTGACACTGAAAACAATGTAAGCTGCTGGTGTCTAACACAGTGCTGCTCTTTACTCTGAAACATGCAGCGCAACAGACAATAAACTAATTAAATTAAATTACAGACTTTAATTTGATAATCACAATAGGCTGTAGCCTGTCACAGTTTTAGTTTTATTTCGATTAATTCTGCAGCCACATTTAAGTGATTTGTGGTTTCAACTCACAAAACACCTGCAGTTCCCTCACAAACAAACTAACATTTGGGAAATTCTAAATGTAAATGTTTTAGATTAGATTAGATTAGATTCAACTTTATTGTCATTACACAAGTACAGGTACAAGGCAACGAAATGCAGTTTAGGTCTAACCAGAAGTGCAATAGCAGCAAGTGCAGGATATACAGTGGTTTCATAAGTGCAGGACATGAATATGTACTGAATATATATAAAGATGGCTATTACTATAAATAGAATTTTACAGGTTAATATGTACTATGAATATAATATACAGATGGCTATTACTATAAACAGAATTTACAGATAGATATGTACTGAATATAATATACAGATGGCTATTACTATAAACAGAATTTACAGATAGATGTATATAATGATATGTTAGGCTAAGATGGGCAGTATAGCAATGGACGATATAGTGCAAATGAGCATATTCCAGTTAGGTATAGTAGTGCAAGATGCATATATGTACAGGTGTTACTGTAATAAACAGTCGATAGTGCAAATGAACATCCAGTAGTGCAAATAACAAAGTGAAGTCAGATGTGAGGGGGGAGAGGAAGGTTAGCAGTATATAAGGGGAGTGGGATCAACGAGGGTTAGAGTTCAATAAAGAGACAGCTCTGGGAAAAAAACTGTTCTTTAGTGGTCCTGGTCCGGAGGCACCTGAAACGCCTACCGGAGGGCAGGAGAGAAAACAGTTTGTGGGCTGGGTGAGAGGAGTCCTTAAGGATGCTGCGAGCTCGATGCAGACAGCGTTTCCTCTGGATGTGGTCGATGGCAGGTAGTGGAGTCCCTGTGATGCGCTGGGCGGTTTTCACTACCCGCTGCAGTGCCTTGCGCACTGCAACAGAGCAGCTCCCATACCATACTGTAACACAGTTGGTCAGGATGCTTTCTATTGCGCAGCGATAGAAGTTCACCAGTATAGCCGAGGATAGCTGATTCTTCCTCAGTGTCCTCAGGAAGAAAAGACGCTGGTGAGCCTTCTTGACCAGGCTGGAGGTGTTGGTTGTCCAGGACATGTCCGCCGAGATGTGGATCCCCAGGAACTTGAAACTGGAGACACGCTCAACAGCCATTCCATTGATGTGGATGTTTTACAAATTATCATTAAACCTTCCCCATTCATTTTCCCCATATCATTCCATCAGATATGGGCCCCGCCCATTCAGGACGGTACTAAACACATGCGTTCTAACTGCGAGACAAGATCGCTTTATATGATGAACAGATTTAATTTAGGCTCTTATTCACATTTAAGCAGAGATCAGCAAACATAAACAGAAGCTCAACCAAACGTGCTCAATGCTGACGAGAATGAACCTCATTGGTTCTTGCGGAAGCTCAAACGTGATGCGTAACACGAAAACGAACCTCATTGGTTCTTGTGGAAGCTAAAACGTGATGCGTAACACGAGAATGAACCTCATTGGTCCTTGTGGAAGGTCAAACGTGATGCGTAACACGAGAACGAACCTCATTGGTTCTTGCGGAAGCTCAAACGTGATGCGTAACACGAGAATGAACCTTATTGGTTCTTGCGGAAGCTCAAACGTGAGGCTTAACACGAGAATGAACCTCATTGGTCCTTTTGGAAACTCAAACGTGATGCGTAACACGAGAACAGACTTCACTGGTTCTTGCAGAAGGTCAAAAGTGCTGTGTAACACGAAAAAGAACCTCATTGGTTCTTGTGGAAGCTCAAACGTGATGCGTAACACGAGAATGAACCTCATTGGTTCTTGTGGAAGCTGAAACGTGATGCGTAACACATGAATGAACCTCATTGGTTCTTGCGGAAGCTCAAACGTGATGCGTAACACGAGAACAAACTTCACTGGTTCTTGCGGAAGCTCAAACGTGCTGTGTAACACGAAAAAGAACCTCATTGGTTCTTGTGGAAGCTCAAACGTGATGCGCAACACGAAAAAGAACCTCATTGGTTCTTGTGGAAGCTCAAACGTGATGCGTAACACGAGAATGAACCTCATTGGTTCTTGTGGAAGCTCAAACGTGATGCGTAACATGAGAATGAACCTCATTGGTTCTTGCGGAAGCTCAAACGTGATGCGTAACACAAGAATGAACCTCATTGGTTCTTGTGGAAGCTCAAACGTGATGCGTAACATGAAAACGAACCTCATTGGTTCTTGTGGAAGCTCAAACGTGATGCGTAACACGAAAACAAACCTCATTGGTTCTTGTGGAAGCTCAAACGTGATGCGTAACACGAGAATGAACCTCATTGGTTCTTGTGGAAGCTCAAACGTGCTGTGTAACACGAGAAAGAACCTCATTGGTTCTTGTGGAAGCTCAAACGTGATGTGTAACACGAAAAAGAACCTCATTGGTTCTTGTGGAAGCTCAAACGTGATGCGTAACACGAGAAAGAACCTCATTGGTTCTTGTGGAAGCTCAAACGTGATGCGTAACATGAAAACGAACCTCATTGGTTCTTGTGGAAGCTCAAACGTGATGCGTAACACGAGAATGAACCTCATTGGTTCTTGTGGAAGCTCAAACGTGATGTGTAACACGAGAAAGAACCTCATTGGTTCTTGTGGTAGCTCAAACGTGATGCGTAACATGAAAACAAACCTCATTGGTTCTTGTGGAAGCTCAAACGTGATGCGTAACACGAGAATGAACCTCATTGGTTCTTGTGGAAGCTTAAACGTGATGCGTAACACGAGAATGAACCTCATTGGTTCTTGTGGGAGCTCAAACGTGCTGTGTAACACAAGAAAGAAGCTCATTGGTTCTTGCGGAAGCTCAAACGTGCTGCGTAACACGAGAATAAACCTTATTGGTTCTTGCGGAAGCTCAAACGTGATGCGTAACACGAAAACTAACCTCACTGGTTCTTGCGGAAGCTCAAACGTGATGCGTAACACGAGAATGAACCTCGTTGGTTCTTGCGGAAGCTCAAACGTGATGCGTAACACAAGAATGAACCTCATTGGTTCTTGTGGAAGCTCAAACGTGCTGTGTAACACGAAAAAGAACCTCATTGGTTCTTGTGGAAGCTCAAACGTGATGCGTAACACGAGAATGAACCTCATTGGTTCTTGCGGAAGCTCAAACGTGATGCGTAACACGAGAATGAACCTCATTGGTTCTTGCGGAAGCTCAAACGTGATGCGTAACACAAGAATGAACCTCATTGGTTCTTGTGGAAGCTCAAACGTGCTGTGTAACACGAAAAAGAACCTCATTGGTTCTTGTGGAAGCTCAAACGTGATGCGTAACACGAGAATGAACCTCATTGGTTCTTGTGGGAGCTCAAACGTGATGCGTAACATGAGAATGAACCTCATTGGTTCTTGCGGAAGCTCAAACGTGATGCGTAACACAAGAATGAACCTCATTGGTTCTTGTGGAAGCTCAAACGTGATGCGTAACATGAAAACGAACCTCATTGGTTCTTGTGGAAGCTCAAACGTGATGCGTAACACGAAAACAAACCTCATTGGTTCTTGTGGAAGCTCAAACGTGATGCGTAACACGAGAATGAACCTCATTGGTTCTTGTGGAAGCTCAAACGTGCTGTGTAACACGAGAAAGAACCTCATTGGTTCTTGTGGAAGCTCAAACGTGATGTGTAACACGAAAAAGAACCTCATTGGTTCTTGTGGAAGCTCAAACGTGATGCGTAACATGAAAACGAACCTCATTGGTTCTTGTGGAAGCTCAAACGTGATGCGTAACACGAGAATGAACCTCATTGGTTCTTGTGGAAGCTCAAACGTGATGTGTAACACGAGAAAGAACCTCATTGGTTCTTGTGGTAGCTCAAACGTGATGCGTAACATGAAAACAAACCTCATTGGTTCTTGTGGAAGCTCAAACGTGATGCGTAACACGAGAATGAACCTCATTGGTTCTTGTGGAAGCTCAAACGTGATGCGTAACACGAGAATGAACCTCATTGGTTCTTGTGGGAGCTCAAACGTGCTGTGTAACACAAGAAAGAAGCTCATTGGTTCTTGCGGAAGCTCAAACGTGCTGCGTAAAACGAGAATAAACCTTATTGGTTCTTGCGGAAGCTCAAATGTGATGCGTAACACGAAAACTAACCTCACTGGTTCTTGCGGAAGCTCAAACGTGATGCGTAACACGAGAATGAACCTCATTGGTTCTTGCGGAAGCTCAAACGTGATGCGTAACACAAGAATGAACCTCATTGGTTCTTGTGGAAGCTCAAACGTGCTGTGTAACACGAAAAAGAACCTCATTGGTTCTTGTGGAAGCTCAAACGTGATGCGTAACACGAGAATGAACCTCATTGGTTCTTGTGGTAGCTCAAACGTGATGCGTAACATGAGAATGAACCTCATTGGTTCTTGTGGAAGCTAAAACGTGATGCGTAACACGAGAATGAACCTCATTGGTTCTTGTGGAAGCTCAAACGTGATGCGTAACATGAGAATGAACCTCATTGGTTCTTGTGGAAGCTAAAACGTGATGCGTAACACGAGAATGAACCTCATTGGTTCTTGCGGAAGCTCAAACGTGATGCGTAACACAAGAATGAACCTCATTGGTTCTTGTGGAAGCTCAAACGTGATGCGTAACATGAAAACGAACCTCATTGGTTCTTGTGGAAGCTCAAACGTGATGCGTAACACGAAAACGAACCTCATTGGTTCTTGTGGAAGCTCAAACGTGATGCGTAACACAAGAATGAACCTCATTGGTTCTTGTGGAAGCTCAAACGTGATGCGTAACATGAAAACGAACCTCATTGGTTCTTGTGGAAGCGCAAACGTGATGCGTAACACGAGAATGAACCTCATTGGTTCTTGTGGAAGCTCAAACGTGATGTGTAACACGAGAAAGAACCTCATTGGTTCTTGTGGAAGCTCAAACGTGATGCGTAACATGAAAACAAACCTCATTGGTTCTTGTGGAAGCTCAAACGTGATGCGTAACACGAGAATAAACCTCATTGGTTCTTGTGGAAGCTCAAACGTGATGCGTAACACGAGAATGAACCTCATTGGTTCTTGTGGGAGCTCAAACGTGCTGTGTAACACAAGAAAGAAGCTCATTGGTTCTTGCGGAAGCTCAAACGTGCTGCGTAACACACCAGAATGATCCTCATTGGTTCTCACACGTCAAGCGAACATGCTTGAGCTTCTGTTTACCACAACTGATGAGCGAGTTGATGAATGTTTATATGTGAATAAATTCAATAAATTCAATCTGTTCATCATATATGTTCTATATTGATGCTGTGTATGTGTCATTTTCTTTGTAAAGCGACCTTGAGCTTGGGAAAGGCGCTATATAAATAAAACGTATTATTATTATTATTATTATTATTATTATAAAGTGATCATGTGTGATCATGATCTCATTATTGACTTTTTGCAGTGTCAAAGTGTTGTGTAGCTGTTAGTGGAGGATACAGAAAGCTCTCAGATTTCATCAAAAAGATCTTCATTTGTGTTCCGAAGATGAACGAAAAGCCTGAGTAAATGTTTTTTTGGGGGGAAAGAACTTAAAAAATTAAAATACATTTATTCAGCAAGGATGCATTAAATTGATCAAGTGACAGTATAGACATTTATAATGTTGCAAAAGCTTTATATTTCAGATTAATGCTGTTCTTTTGAATTTTCTATTCATTAAATAATCCTGAAAAAAAATTGTACACAACTGTTTTCAATATTGATAATAATAATAAATGTTTCTTGAGCAGCAAATCGGCATATTAGAATGATTTCTGAAGGATCATGTGACTCTAAAGACTGGAGAAATGATGCTGAAAATTCAGCTTTGAATCACAGAAATAAATAGTATTTAAAAAAATATTCAAATAGAAAAAGTTATTTTAAATTGTACAAATATTTCACAATAATACTGTTTATATATATATATTTTTTTTTTTTTTTTATTTATTTATTTATTTTTTTTATTATTATTATTATTATTATTATTATTATTTTTAATTCATGAAAACACTTTAGGGGGGAAGGGGGGCTGTTTCTCTTGCAGCTGCAGCCCGGGACATGTGTCAGTGCGGTCTGAGCTCTGTAGGGGTGCTGTGCTGCTGGTGTGCCTTCTTTAAATAGCTCACTTTTGACTGTAGTATCTGCTTACGGCCATACCACCCTGAGCACGCCCGATCTCGTCTGATCTCGGAAGCTAAGCAGGGTCGGGCCTGGTTAGTACTTGGATGGGAGACCGCCTGGGAATACCAGGTGCTGTAAGCTTTTGCTTTATCTTCACTACTCAGCTAATACACTTCAACATGACTCAGCTCTGTTGCTTGTTCCTTTATCCTTTCAAATTGCTTTTATTGTCTTCCATTTTGCTTTCTCTCTGGCTTTTGTCTGCTGTAAGTGCGGCAAAGGAAAAGGACAGCTCAGCCTCGTCATTCTTCCTTTCTCCTCCAGGGGGTGATCGAGAGGCTTTTTTCTCTCTACAGCAACACCAAGAGCCACAAGTTCTTTTGTAACCGCTCCTCAACTTCAGCTAGACCAGAGCTTCCTAAACTCTTGTCAGCCGAACCCCTTACACGTAAATGATTTACAAGAAGTTCCCCCTGAGACTTTAAGTTATTTCAATAATTCAACCACACATTCGCACGTGTTTGGTTCTGTGATGTTGGTTAACGCACATTCAAGTACAGATGAAATATTGGATCTTTTTTAGTAAGTGTTTTATTTTAATTGCTTCTATTTTAAAATTATTTATATATAGGGCTGCGAGTATAGGGCCTATTATTATTATTAGTAGTAGTAGTAGTGGTAATACAATTATTCTATTATTGTTTTAACTAATTAAATTACATCTGTCCAGTGAAATAAAATAAAAAAGAAGATAATTATGGGCCTAATATTTGTTTGATTTCATGCTGCAAGGCACAATACTTATGTCTAAAATTCTTCACTCAAACATTCAAATCTTCAAGCTTAATATTTTGGTGAATACTGGTGCTGTAATGCTGTCATTTTCTATCCACAGAAATATGGATATAATTTAAACCTAGAACGCGTTGCGTTCCCGAAATGCATGTTAAACTCAGTGCTCATACAGAGATGAAGTTGGTGAGAAGCAGCATGTACTGTCAACAGAGGCGCTCTGACACTGAAAACAATGTAAGCTGCTGGTGTCTAACACAGTGCTGCTCTTCACTCTGAAACATGCAGCGCAACGGACAATAAACTAATTGAATTAAATTACAGACTTTAATTTGATAATCACAATAGGCTATAGCCTGTCACAGTTTTAGTTTTATTTCGATTAATTCTGCAGCCATATTTAAGTGAGTTGTGGTTTCAACTCACAAAACACCTGCATTTCCCTCACAAACAAACTAACATTTGGGAAATTCTAACCTAGACCAATTAAATTAACAGTTCAAACAGAATCCAAAGTAACAGCCCACTCAATTCACCCTATTGTTACAGATTAAACACGATTAAGCAAATCAATGCATGAAGAGAGAAAATAAATGTTTTGCAAATTATCATTAAACCTTCCCCATTCATTTTTCCCCATATCATTCCATCAGATATGGACCCCGCCCATTCAGGACGGTACTAAACACATGCGTTCTAACTGCGAGACAAGATCGCTTTATATGATGAACAGATTTAATTTAGGCTCTTATTCACATTTAAACATAGATCAGCAAACATAAACAGAAGCTCAACCAAACGTGCTCAAAGCTGACGAGAATGAACCTCATTGGTTCTTCCGGAAGCTCAAACGTGATGCGTAACACGAAAACGAACCTCATTGGTTCTTGTGGAAGCTAAAACGTGATGCGTAACACGAGAATGAACCTCATTGGTCCTTTTGGAAGCTCAAAAGTGATGCGTAACACGAGAACAAACTTCACTGGTTCTTGCAGAAGCTCAAACGTGCTGTGTAACACGAAAAAGAACCTCACTGGTTCTTGTGGAAGCTCAAACATGATGCGTAACACGAGAATGAACCTCATTGGTTCTTGTGGAAGCTCAAACGTGATGCGTAACACAAGAATGAACCTCATTGGTTCTTGCGGAAGCTCAAACGCGATGCGTAACACAAGAATGAACCTCATTGGTTCTTGCGGAAGCTCAAACATAATGCGTAACAAGAGAATGAACCTTATTGGTCCTTGTGGAAGCTCAAACGTGATGCGTAACACGAGAACAAACTTCACTGGTTCTTGCGGAAGCTCAAACGTGCTGTGTAACACGAAAAAGAACCTCATTGGTTCTTGTGGAAGCTCAAACGTGATGCGTAACACAAGAATGAACCACATAGGTTCTTGCGGAAGCTCAAACGAGATGCGTAACACGAGAATGAACCTCTTTGGTTCTTGCGGAAGCTCAAACGTGATGCGTAACACAAGAATGAACCTCATTGGTTCTTGCGGAAGCTCAAACGTGATGCGTAACACGAGAATAAACCTTATTGGTTCTTGCGGAAGCTCAAACGTGATGCGTAACACGAAAACAAACCTCATTGGTTCTTGTGGAAGCTCAAACGTGATGCGTAACACGAGAATGAACCTCATTGGTTCTTGTGGAAGCTCAAACGTGCTGTGTAACACGAAAAAGAACCTCATTGGTTCTTGTGGAAGCTCAAACGTGATGCGTAACACGAGAATGAACCTCATTGGTTCTTGTGGAAGCTCAAACGTGATGCGTAACATGAGAATGAACCTCATTGGTTCTTGTGGAAGCTAAAACGTGATGCGTAACACGAGAATGAACCTCATTGGTTCTTGCGGAAGCTCAAACGTGATGCGTAACACAAGAATGAACCTCATTGGTTCTTGTGGAAGCTCAAACGTGATGCGTAACATGAAAACGAAACTCATTGGTTCTTGTGGAAGCTCAAACGTGATGCGTAACACAAGAATGAACCTCATTGGTTCTTGTGGAAGCTCAAACGTGATGCGTAACACAAGAGTGAACCTCATTGGTTCTTGTGGAAGCTCAAACGTGATGCGTAACATGAAAACGAAACTCATTGGTTCTTGTGGAAGCTCAAACGTGATGCGTAACACAAGAATGAACCTCATTGGTTCTTGTGGAAGCTCAAACGTGATGCGTAACACAAGAGTGAACCTCATTGGTTCTTGTGGAAGCTCAAACGTGCTGTGTAACTCGAGAAAGAACCTCATTGGTTCTTGTGGAAGCTCAAACGTGATGCGTAACACGAGAAAGAACCTCATTGGTTCTTGTGGAAGCTCAAACGTGATGCGTAACATGAAAACGAACCTCATTGGTTCTTGTGGAAGCTCAAACGTGATGCGTAACACGAGAATGAACCTCATTGGTTCTTGTGGAAGCTCAAACGTGATGTGTAACACGAGAAAGAACCTCATTGGTTCTTGTGGAAGCTCAAACGTGATGCGTAACATGAAAACGAACCTCATTGGTTCTTGTGGAAGCTCAAACGTGATGCGTAACACGAGAATGAACCTCATTGGTTCTTGTGGAAGCTCAAACGTGATGCGTAACACGAGAATGAACCTCATTGGTTCTTGTGGAAGCTCAAACGTGCTGTCTAACACGAGAAAGAACCTCATTGGTTCTTGTGGAAGCTCAAACGTGATGCGTAACACAAGAAAGAAGCTCATTTGTTCTTGCGGAAGCTCAAACGTGATGCGTAACACAAGAAAGAAGCTCATTGGTTCTTGTGGAAGCTCAAACGTGCTGCGTAACACACCAGAATGATCCTCATTGGTTCTCACACGTCAAGCGAACATGCTTGAGCTTCTGTTTACCACAATTGATGAGCGAGTTGATGAATGTTTATATGTGAATAAATTCAATGAATTCAATCTGTTCATCATATATGTTCTATATTGATGCTGTGTATGTGTTATTTTCTTGTAAAGCGACCTTGAGCTTGGGAAAGGCGCTATATAAATAAAACGTATTATTATTATTATTATTATTATTATTATTATTATAAAGTGATCATGTCTCTTCAGAAAATTTGGACTACACCACTCGATTCATATGGATTAGTTTTATGATCTCATTATGGACTTTTTGCAGTGTCAAAGTGTTGTGTAGCTGTCAGTGGAGGGACAGAAAGCTCTCAGATTTCATCAAAAAGATCTTCATTTGTGTTCCGAAGATGAACGAAAAGCCTGAGTAAATGTTTTTTTGGGGGGAAAGAACTTAAAGAAATAAATACATTTATTCAGCAAGGATGCATTAAATTGATCAAGTGACAGTATAGACATTTATAATGTTGCAAAAGCTTTATATTTCAGATTAATGCTGTTCTTTTGAACTTTCTATTCATTAAATAATCCTGAAAAAAAATTGTACACAACTGTTTTCAATATTGATAATAAAAATTATTATTATTATTATTATTTTTAATTCACGAAAACACTTTAGGGGGGAAGGGGGGCTGTTTCTCTTGCAGCTGCAGCCCGGGACGTGTGTCAGTGCGGTCTGAGCTCTGTAGGGGTGCTGTGCTGCTGGTGTGCCTTCTTTAAATAGCTCACTTTTGACTGTAGTATCTGCTTACGGCCATACCACCCTGAGCACGCCCGATCTCGTCCGATCTCGGAAGCTAAGCAGGGTCGGGCCTGGTTAGTACTTGGATGGGAGACCGCCTGGGAATACCAGGTGCTGTAAGCTTTTGCTTTATCTTCACTACTCAGCTAATACACTTCAACATGACTCAGCTCTGTTGCTTGTTCCTTTATCCCTTCAAATTGCTTTTATTGTCTTCCATTTTGCTTTCTCTCTGGCTTTTGTCTGCTGTAAGTGCGGCAAAGGAAAAGGACAGCTCAGCCTCGTCATTCTTCCTTTCTCCTCCAGGGGGTGATCGAGAGGCTTTTTTTCTCTCTACAGCAACACCAAGAGCCACAAGTTCTTTTGTAACCGCTCCTCAACTTCAGCTAAACCAGAGCTTCCTAAACTCTTGTCAGCCGAACCCCTTACACGTAAATGATTTACAAGAAGTTCCCCCTGAGACTTTAAGTTATTTCAATAATTCAACCACACATTCGCACGTGTTTGGTTCTGTGATGTTGGTTAACGCACATGCAAGTACAGATGAAATATTGAATCTTTTTTAGTAAGTGTTTTATTTTAATTGCTTCTATTTTAAAATTATTTATATATAGGGCTGCGAGTATAGGGCCTATTATTATTATTATTAGTAGTAGTAGTAGTAGTGGTAATACAATTATTATATTATTGTTTTAACTAATTAAATGACATCTGTCCAGTGAAATAAAATAAAAAAGAAGATAATTATGGGCCTAATATTTGTTTGATTTCATGCTGTAAGGCACAATACTTATGTCTAAAATTCTTCAAGAGAATGAACCTCTTTGGTTCTTGCGGAAGCTCAAACGTGATGTGTAACACAAGAATGAACCTCATTGGTTCTTGCGGAAGCTCAAACGTGATGCGTAACACGAGAATAAACCTTATTGGTTCTTGCGGAAGCTCAAACGTGATGCGTAACACGAAAACGAACCTCATTGGTTCTTGTGGAAGCTCAAACGTGATGCGTAACACGAGAATGAACCTCATTGGTTCTTGTGGAAGCTCAAACGTGATGCGTAACACGAGAATGAACCTCATTGGTTCTTGTGGAAGCTCAAACGTGATGCGTAACATGAAAACGAACCTCATTGGTTCTTGTGGAAGCTCAAACGTGATGCGTAACACGAGAATGAACCTCATTGGTTCTTGTGGAAGCTCAAACGTGATGCGTAACACGAGAATGAACCTCATTGGTTCTTGTGGAAGCTCAAACGTGATGCGTAACATGAAAACGAACCTCATTGGTTCTTGTGGAAGCTCAAACGTGATGCGTAACACGAGAATGAACCTCATTGGTTCTTGTGGAAGCTCAAACGTGATGCGTAACACGAGAAAGAACCTCATTGGTTCTTGTGGAAGCTCAAACGTGATGTGTAACACGAGAAAGAACCTCATTGGTTCTTGTGGAAGCTCAAACGTGATGCGTAACACGAGAAAGAACCTCATTGGTTCTTGTGGAAGCTCAAACGTGATGCGTAACATGAAAACGAACCTCATTGGTTCTTGTGGAAGCTCAAACGTGATGCGTAACACGAGAATGAACCTCATTGGTTCTTGTGGAAGCTCAAACGTGATGCGTAACACGAGAATGAACCTCATTGGTTCTTGTGGAAGCTCAAACGTGATGCGTAACACAAGAATGAACCTCATTGGTTCTTGTGGAAGCTCAAACGTGCTGTGTAACACGAGAAAGAACCTCATTGGTTCTTGTGGAAGCTCAAACGTGATGCGTAACACCAGAAAGAACCTCATTGGTTCTTGCGGAAGCTCAAACGTGATGCGTAACACAAGAAAGAAGCTCATTGGTTCTTGCGGAAGCTCAAACGTGCTGCGTAACACACCAGAATGATCCTCATTGGTTCTCACACGTCAAGCGAACATGCTTGAGCTTCTGTTTACCACAATTGATGAGCGAGTTGATGAATGTTTATATGTGAATAAATTCAATAAATTCAATCTGTTCATCATATATGTTCTATATTGATGCTGTGTATGTGTTATTTTCTTGTAAAGCGACCTTGAGCTTGGGAAAGGCGCTATATAAATAAAACGTATTATTATTATTATTATTATTATTATAAAGTGATCATGTCTCTTCAGAAAATTTGGACTAAACCACTCGATTCATATGGATTAGTTTTATGATCTCATTATGGACTTTTTGCAGTGTCAAAGTGTTGTGTAGCTGTCAGTGGAGGGACAGAAAGCTCTCAGATTTCATCAAAAAGATCTTCATTTGTGTTCCGAAGATGAACGAAAAGCCTGAGTAAATGTTTTTTTGGGGGGAAAGAACTTAAAGAAATAAATACATTTATTTAGCAAGGATGCATTAAATTGATCAAGTGACAGTATAGACATTTATAATGTTGCAAAAGCTTTATATTTCAGATTAATGCTGTTCTTTTGAATTTTCTATTCATTAAATAATCCTGAAAAAAAATTGTAGACAACTGTTTTCAATATTGATAATAATAATAAATGTTTCTTGAGCAGCAAATCGGCATATTAGAATGATTTCTGAAGGATCATGTGACTCTAAAGACTGGAGAAATGATGCTGAAAATTCAGCTTTGAATCACAGAAATAAATAGTATTTAAAAAAATATTCAAATAGAAAAAGTTATTTCAAATTGTACAAATATTTCACAATAATACTGTTTATATATATATATATATATATATATATATTTTTTTTTTTTTTTATATTTTTTTTTTTTTTATTATTATTATTATTATTATTATTTTTAATTAATGAAATCACTTTAGGGGGGAAGGGGGGCTGTTTCTCTTGCAGCTGCAGCCCGGGACGTGTGTCAGTGCGGTCTGAGCTCTGTAGGGGTGCTGTGCTGCTGGTGTGCCTTCTTTAAATAGCTCACTTTTGACTGTAGTATCTGCTTACGGCCATACCACCCTGAGCACGCCCGATCTCGTCCGATCTCGGAAGCTAAGCAGGGTCGGGCCTGGTTAGTACTTGGATGGGAGACCGCCTGGGAATACCAGGTGCTGTAAGCTTTTGCTTTATCTTCACTACTCAGCTAATACACTTCAACATGACTCAGCTCTGTTGCTTGTTCCTTTATCCTTTCAAATTGCTTTTATTGTCTTCCATTTTGCTTTCTCTCTGGCTTTTGTCTGCTGTAAGTGCGGCAAAGGAAAAGGACAGCTCAGCCTCGTCATTCTTCCTTTCTCCTCCAGGGGGTGATCGAGAGGCTTTTTTCTCTCTACAGCAACACCAAGAGCCACAAGTTTTTTTGTAACCGCTCCTCAACTTCAGCTAGACCAGAGCTTCCTAAACTCTTGTCAGCCGAACCCCTTACACGTAAATGATTTACAAGAAGTTCCCCCTGAGACTTTAAGTTATTTCAATAATTCAACCACACATTCGCACGTGTTTGGTTCTGTGATGTTGGTTAACGCACATTCAAGTACAGATGAAATATTGGATCTTTTTTAGTAAGTGTTTTATTTTAATTGCTTCTATTTTAAAATTATTTATATATAGGGCTGCGAGTATAGGGCCTATTATTATTATTAGTAGTAATAGTAGTAGTAGTGGTAATACAATTATTATATTATTGTTTTAACTAATTAAATTACATCTGTCCAGTGAAATAAAATAAAAAAGAAGATAATTATGGGCCTAATATTTGTTTGATTTCATGCTGCAAGGCACAATACTTATGTCTAAAATTCTTCACTCAAACATTCAAATCTTCAAGCTTATTATTTTGGTGAATACTGGTGCTGTAATGCTGTCATTTTCTATCCACAGAAATATGGATATAATTTAAACCTAGAGCGCGTTGCGTTCCCGAAATGCATGTTAAACTCAGTGCTCATACAGAGATGAAGTTGGTGAGAAGCAGCATGTACTGTCAACCGAGGCGCTCTGACACTGAAAACAATGTAAGCTGCTGGTGTCTAACACAGTGCTGCTCTTCACTCTGAAACATGCAGCGCAACGGACAATAAACAAATTGAATTAAATTACAGACTTTAATTTGATAATCACAATAGGCTATAGCCTGTCACAGTTTTAGTTTTATTTCGATTAATTCTGCAGCCATATTTAAGTGAGTTGTGGTTTTAACTCACAAAACACCTGCAGTTCCCTCACAAACAAACTAACATTTGGGAAATTCTAACCTAGACCAATTAAATTAACAGTTCAAACAGAATCCAAAGTAACAGCCCACTCAATTCACCCTATTGTTACAGATTAAACACGATTAAGCAAATCAATGCATGAAGAGAGAAAATAAATGTTTTGCAAATTATCATTAAACCTTCCCCATTCATTTTTCCCCATATCATTCCATCAGATATGGGCCCCGCCCATTCAGGACGGTACTAAACACATGCGTTCTAACTGCGAGACAAGATCGCTTTATATGATGAACAGATTTAATTTAGGCTCTTATTCACATTTAAACATAGATCAGCAAACATAAACAGAAGCTCAACCAAACGTGCTCAATGCTGACGAGAATGAACCTCATTGGTTCTTGTGGAAGCTCAAACGTGATGTGTAACACGAGAAAGAACCTCATTGGTTCTAGCGGAAGCTCAAACGTGATGCGTAACACGAGAATGAACCTCATTGGTTCTTGTGGAAGCTCAAACGTGATGCGTAACACAAGAAAGAACCTCATTGGTTCTTGCGGAAGCTCAAACGTGATGTGTAATACAAGAATGAACCTCATTGGTTCTTGTGGAAGCTCAAATGTGCTGTGTAACACACCAGAATGATCCTCATTGGTTCTCACACGTCAAGCGAACATGCTTGAGCTTCTGTTTACCACAATTGATGAGCGAGTTGATGTATGTTTATATGTGAATAAATTCAATAAATTCAATCTGTTCATCATATATGTTCTATATTGATGCTGTGTATGTGTTATTTTCTTGTAAAGCGACCTTGAGCTTGGGAAAGGCTCTATATAAATAAAACGTATTATTATTATTATTATTATAAAGTGATCATGTCTCTTCAGAAAATTTGGACTAAACCACTCGATTCATATGGATTAGTTTTACGATCTCTTTATGAACTTTTTGCAGTGTCAAAGTGTTGTGTAGCTGTCAGTGGAGGGACAGAAAGCTCCCAGATTTCATCAAAAAGATCTTCATTTGTGTTCCGAAGAGGAACGAAAAGCCTTACGGGTTTGGAACGACATGAGGGTGAGTAAATGTGTCAAGTTTTGGGTCGGTAAGAAATTTTTTTTGGGGGGGGGGGGGGGGGGGTACACAACTGTTTTCAATATTGATAATAATAATAAATGTTTCTTGAGCAGCAAATCGGCATATTAGAATGATTTCTGAAGGATCATGTGACTCTAAAGACTGGAGAAATGATGCTGAAAATTCAGCTTTGAATCACAGAAATTCAAATAGAAAAAGTTATTTTAAATTGTACAAATATTTCACAATAATACTGTTTATATATATATATATATATATATATATATATATATATATATATTTATTTGTTTTGTTTTGTTTTTTATTATTATTATTATTATTTTTAATTCATGAAAACACTTTAGGGGGGAAGGGGGGCTGTTTGTCTTGCAGCTGCAGCCCGGGATGTGTGTCAGTGCGGTCTGAGCTCTGTAGGGGTGCTGTGCTGCTGGTGTGCCTTCTTTAAATAGCTCACTTTTGACTGTAGTATCTGCTTACGGCCATACCACCCTGAGCACGCCCGATCTCGTCCGATCTCGGAAGCTAAGCAGGGTCGGGCCTGGTTAGTACTTGGATGGGAGACCGCCTGGGAATACCAGGTGCTGTAAGCTTTTGCTTTATCTTCACTACTCAGCTAATACACTTCAACATGACTCAGCTCTGTTGCTTGTTCCTTTATCCTTTCAAATGGCTTTTATTGTCTTCCATTTTGCTTTCTCTCTGGCTTTTGTCTGCTGTAAGTGCGGCAAAGGAAAAGGACAGCTCAGCCTCGTCATTCTTCCTTTCTCCTCCAGGGGGTGATCGAGAGGCTTTTTTCTCTCTACAGCAACACCAAGAGCCACAAGTTCTTTTGTAACCGCTCCTCAACTTCAGCTAGACCAGAGCTTCCTAAACTCTTGTCAGCCGAACCCCTTACACGTAAATGATTTACAAGAAGTTCCCCCTGAGACTTTAAGTTATTTCAATAATTCAACCACACATTCGCACGTGTTTGGTTCTGTGATGTTGGTTAACGCACATGCAAGTACAGATGAAATATTGAATCTTTTTTAGTAAGTGTTTTATTTTAATTGCTTCTATTTTAAAATTATTTATATATAGGGCTGCGAGTATAGGGCCTATTATTATTAGTAGTAGTAGTAGTAGTAGTAGTGGTAATACAATTATTATATTATTGTTTTAACTAATTAAATTACATCTGTCCAGTGAAATAAAATAAAAAAGAAGATAATTATGGGCCTAATATTTGTTTAATTTCATGCTGTAAGGCACAATACTTATGTCTAAAATTATTCAAGAGAATGAACCTCTTTGGTTCTTGCGGAAGCTCAAACGTGATGCGTAACACGAGAATAAACCTTATTGGTTCTTGCGGAAGCTCAAACGTGATGCGTAACACGAAAACGAACCTCATTGGTTCTTGCGGAAGCTCAAACGTGATGCGTAACACGAGAATGAACCTCACTGGTTCTTGCGGAAGCTCAAACGTGCTGTGTAACACGAAAAAGAACCTCATTGGTTCTTGTGGAAGCTCAAACGTGATGCTTAACACGAGAATGAACCTCATTGGTTCTTGTGGAAGCTCAAACGTGATGCTTAACACGAGAATAAACCTTATTGGTTCTTGCGGAAGCTCAAACGTGCTGTGTAACACGAAAACGAACCTCATTGGTTCTTGCGGAAGCTCAAACGTGATGCGTAACACGAGAATGAACCTCACTGGTTCTTGCGGAAGCTCAAACGTGCTGTGTAACACGAAAAAGAACCTCATTGGTTCTTGTGGAAGCTGAAACGTGCTGTGTAACACGAAAAAGAACCTCATTGGTTCTTGTGGAAGCTCAAACGTGATGCTTAACACGAGAATGAACCTCATTGGTTCTTGTGGAAGCTCAAACGTGATGCGTAACATGAGAATGAACCTCATTGGTTCTTGTGGAAGCTAAAACGTGATGCGTAACACGAGAATGAACCTCATTGGTTCTTGCGGAAGCTCAAACGTGATGCGTAACACAAGAATGAACCTCATTGGTTCTTGTGGAAGCTGAAACGTGATGCGTAACACAAGAATGAACCTCATTTATTCTTGTGGAAGCTCAAACGTGATGCGTAACATGAAAACGAACCTCATTGGTTCTTGTGGAAGCTCAAACGTGATGCGTAACACGAGAATGAACCTCATTGGTTCTTGTGGAAGCTCAAACGTGATGCGTAACACGAGAAAGAACCTCATTGGTTCTTGTGGAAGCTCAAACGTGATGTGTAACACGAGAAAGAACCTCATTGGTTCTTGTGGAAGCTCAAACGTGATGCGTAACACGAGAAAGAACCTCATTGGTTCTTGTGGAAGCTCAAACGTGATGCGTAACATGAAAACGAACCTCATTGGTTCTTGTGGAAGCTCAAACGTGATGCTTAACACGAGAATAAACCTTATTGGTTCTTGCGGAAGCTCAAACGTGATGCGTAACACGAAAACGAACCTCATTGGTTCTTGCGGAAGCTCAAACGTGATGCGTAACACGAGAATGAACCTCACTGGTTCTTGCGGAAGCTCAAACGTGCTGTGTAACACGAAAAAGAAAATCATTGGTTCTTGTGGAAGCTCAAACGTTCTGTGTAACACGAAAAAGAACCTCATTGGTTCTTGTGGAAGCTCAAACGTGCTGTGTAACACGAAAAAGAACCTCATTGGTTCTTGTGGAAGCTCAAACGTGATGCTTAACACGAGAATGAACCTCATTGGTTCTTGTGGAAGCTCAAACGTGATGCGTAACATGAGAATGAACCTCATTGGTTCTTGTGGAAGCTAAAACGTGATGCGTAACACGAGAATGAACCTCATTGGTTCTTGCGGAAGCTCAAACGTGATGCGTAACACAAGAATGAACCT
The DNA here is from genome assembly GCA_039654625.1 of Rhinogobio ventralis. Taxonomy (NCBI): domain Eukaryota; kingdom Metazoa; phylum Chordata; class Actinopteri; order Cypriniformes; family Gobionidae; genus Rhinogobio; species Rhinogobio ventralis. The sequence continues at coordinate 6,408,301 of CM077202.1, forward strand.
CATTGGTTCTTGTGGAAGCTGAAACGTGATGCGTAACACAAGAATGAACCTCATTTATTCTTGTGGAAGCTCAAACGTGATGCGTAACATGAAAACGAACCTCATTGGTTCTTGTGGAAGCTCAAACGTGATGCGTAACACGAGAATGAACCTCATTGGTTCTTGTGGAAGCTCAAACGTGATGCGTAACACGAGAAAGAACCTCATTGGTTCTTGTGGAAGCTCAAACGTGATGTGTAACACGAGAAAGAACCTCATTGGTTCTTGTGGAAGCTCAAACGTGATGCGTAACACGAGAAAGAACCTCATTGGTTCTTGTGGAAGCTCAAACGTGATGCGTAACATGAAAACGAACCTCATTGGTTCTTGTGGAAGCTCAAACGTGATGCGTAACACGAGAATGAACCTCATTGGTTCTTGTGGAAGCTCAAACGTGATGCGTAACACGAGAATGAACCTCATTGGTTCTTGTGGAAGCTCAAACGTGATGCGTAACACGAGAATGAACCTCATTGGTTCTTGTGGAAGCTCAAACGTGCTGTGTAACACGAGAAAGAACCTCATTGGTTCTTGTGGAAGCTCAAACGTGATGCGTAACACCAGAAAGAACCTCATTGGTTCTTGCGGAAGCTCAAACGTGATGCGTAACACAAGAAAGAAGCTCATTGGTTCTTGCGGAAGCTCAAACGTGCTGCGTAACACACCAGAAAGAAGCTCATTGGTTCTTGCGGAAGCTCAAACGTGCTGCGTAACACACCAGAATGATCCTCATTGGTTCTCACACGTCAAGCGAACATGCTTGAGCTTCTGTTTACCACAATTGATGAGCGAGTTGATGAATGTTTATATGTGAATAAATTCAATACATTCAATCTGTTCATCATATATGTTCTATATTGATGCTGTGTATGTGTTATTTTCTTGTAAAGCGACCTTGAGCTTGGGAAAGGCGCTATATAAATAAAACGTATTATTATTATTATTATTATTATTATAAAGTGATCATGTCTCTTCAGAAAATTTGGACTAAACCACTCGATTCATATGGATTAGTTTTATGATCTCATTATGGACTTTTTGCAGTGTCAAAGTGTTGTGTAGCTGTCAGTGGAGGGACAGAAAGCTCTCAGATTTCATCAAAAAGATCTTCATTTGTGTTCCGAAGATGAACGAAAAGCCTGAGTAAATGTTTTTTTTGGGGGGAAAGAACTTAAAGAAATAAATAAATTTATTCAGCAAGGATGCATTAAATTGATCAAGTGACAGTATAGACATTTATAATGTTGCAAAAGCTTTATATTTCAGATTAATGCTGTTCTTTTGAATTTTCTATTCATTAAATAATCCTGAAAAAAAATTGTACACAACTGTTTTCAATATTGATAATAATAATAAATGTTTCTTGAGCAGCAAATCGGCATATTAGAATGATTTCTGAAGGATCATGTGACTCTAAAGACTGGAGAAATGATGCTGAAAATTCAGCTTTGAATCACAGAAATAAATAGTATTTAAAAAAATATTCAAATAGAAAAAGTTATTTTAAATTGTACAAATATTTCACAATAATACTGTTTATATATATATATATATATTTTTTTTTGTTTGTTTTTTTTTTTTATTATTATTATTATTATTATTTTTAATTCATGAAAACACTTTAGGGGGGAAGGGGGGCTGTTTCTCTTGCAGCTGCAGCCCGGGACGTGTGTCAGTGCGGTCTGAGCTCTGTAGGGGTGCTGTGCTGCTGGTGTGCCTTCTTTAAATAGCTCACTTTTGACTGTAGTATCTGCTTACGGCCATACCACCCTGAGCACGCCCGATCTCGTCCGATCTCGGAAGCTAAGCAGGGTCGGGCCTGGTTAGTACTTGGATGGGAGACCGCCTGGGAATACCAGGTGCTGTAAGCTTTTGCTTTATCTTCACTACTCAGCTAATACACTTCAACATGACTCAGCTCTGTTGCTTGTTCCTTTATCCTTTCAAATGGCTTTTATTGTCTTCCATTTTGCTTTCTCTCTGGCTTTTGTCTGCTGTAAGTGCGGCAAAGGAAAAGGACAGCTCAGCCTCGTCATTCTTCCTTTCTCCTCCAGGGGGTGATCGAGAGGCTTTTTTCTCTCTACAGCAACACCAAGAGCCACCAGTTCTTTTGTAACCGCTCCTCAACTTCAGCTAGACCAGAGCTTCCTAAACTCTTGTCAGCCGAACCCCTTACACGTAAATGATTTACAAGAAGTTCCCCCTGAGACTTTAAGTTATTTCAATAATTCAACCACACATTCGCACGTGTTTGGTTCTGTGATGTTGGTTAACGCACATTCAAGTACAGATGAAATATTGAATCTTTTTTAGTAAGTGTTTTATTTTAATTGCTTCTATTTTAAAATTATTTATATATAGGGCTGCGAGTATAGGGCCTATTATTATTATTATTAGTAGTAGTAGTAGTAGTGGTAATACAATTATTATATTATTGTTTTAACTAATTAAATTACATCTGTCCAGTGAAATAAAATAAAAAAGAAGATAATTATGGGCCTAATATTTGTTTGATTTCATGCTGCAAGGCACAATACTTATGTCTAAAATTCTTCACTCAAACATTCAAATCTTCAAGCTTATTATTTTGGTGAATACTGGTGCTGTAATGCTGTCATTTTCTATCCACAGAAATATGGATATAATTTAAACCTAGAACGTGTTGCGTTCCCGAAATGCATGTTAAACTCAGTGCTCATACAGAGATGAAGTTGGTGAGAAGCAGCATGTACTGTCAACCGAGGCGCTTTGACACTGAAAACAATGTAAGCTGCTGGTGTCTAACACAGTGCTGCTCTTCACTCTGAAACATGCAGCGCAACGGACAATAAACGAATTGAATTAAATTACAGACTTTAATTTGATAATCACAATAGGCTATAGCCTGTCACAGTTTTAGTTTTATTTCGATTAATTCTGCAGCCATATTTAAGTGAGTTGTGGTTTCAACTCACAAAACACCTGCAGTTCCCTCACAAACAAACTAACATTTGGGAAATTCTAACCTAGACCAATTAAATTAACAGTTCAAACAGAATCCAAAGTAACAGCCCACTCAATTCACCCTATTGTTACATATTAAACACGATTAAGCAAATCAATGCATGAAGAGAGAAAATAAATATTTTGCAAATTATCATTAAACCTTCCCCATTCATTTTTCCCCATATCATTCCATCAGATATGGGCCCCGCCCATTCAGGACGGTACTAAACACATGCGTTCTAACTGCAAGACAAGATCGCTTTATATGATGAACAGATTTAATTTAGGCTCTTATTCACATTTAAACATAGATCAGCAAACATAAACAGAAGCTCAACCAAACGTGCTCAATGCTGACGAGAATGAACCTCATTGGTTCTTCCGGAAGCTCAAACGTGATGCGTAACACGAAAACGAACCTCATTGGTTCTTGTGGAAGCTAAAACGTGATGCGTAACACGAGAATGAACCTCATTGGTCCTTTTGGAAGCTCAAACGTGATGCGTAACACGAGAACAAACTTCACTGGTTCTTGCAGAAGCTCAAATGTGCTGTGTAACACGAAAAAGAACCTCACTGGTTCTTGTGGAAGCTCAAACGTGATGCGTAACACGAGAATGAACCTCATTGGTTCTTGTGGAAGCTCAAACGTGATGCGTAACACAAGAATGAACCTCATTGGTTCTTGCGGAAGCTCAAACGCGATGCGTAACACGAGAATGAACCTCATTGGTTCTTGCGAAAGCTCAAACATGATGCGTAACAAGAGAATGAACCTTATTGGTCCTTGTGGAAGCTCAAACGTGATGCGTAACACGAGAACAAACTTCACTGGTTCTTGCGGAAGCTCAAACGTGCTGTGTAACACGAAAAAGAACCTCATTGGTTCTTGTGGAAGCTCAAACGTGATGCGTAACACGAGAATGAACCTCATTGGTTCTTGTGGAAGCTCAAACGTGATGCGTAACACAAGAATGAACCTCATTGGTTCTTGCGGAAGCTCAAACGTGATGCGTAACACAAGAATGAACCTCATTGGTTCTTGCGGAAGCTCAAACGTGATGCGTAACACGAGAATAAACCTCATTGGTTCTTGCGGAAGCTCAAACGTGATGCGTAACACGAAAACGAACCTCATTGGTTCTTGTGGAAGCTCAAACGTGATGCGTAACACGAGAATGAACCTCATTGGTTCTTGTGGAAGCTCAAACGTGCTGTGTAACACGAAAAAGAACCTCATTGGTTCTTGTGGAAGCTCAAACGTGATGCGTAACACGAGAATGAACCTCATTGGTTCTTGTGGAAGCTCAAACGTGATGCGTAACATGAGAATGAACCTCATTGGTTCTTGTGGAAGCTAAAACGTGATGCGTAACACGAGAATGAACCTCATTGGTTCTTGCGGAAGCTCAAACGTGATGCGTAACACAAGAATGAACCTCATTGGTTCTTGTGGAAGCTCAAACGTGATGCGTAACATGAAAACGAAACTCATTGGTTCTTGTGGAAGCTCAAACGTGATGCGTAACACAAGAATGAACCTCATTGGTTCTTGTGGAAGCTCAAACGTGATGCGTAACACGAGAATGAACCTCATTGGTTCTTGTGGAAGCTCAAACGTGCTGTGTAACTCGAGAAAGAACCTCATTGGTTCTTGTGGAAGCTCAAACGTGATGTGTAACACGAGAAAGAACCTCATTGGTTCTTGTGGAAGCTCAAACGTGATGCGTAACACGAGAAAGAACCTCATTGGTTCTTGTGGAAGCTCAAACGTGATGCGTAACACGAGAAAGAACCTCATTGGTTCTTGTGGAAGCTCAAACGTGATGCGTAACACGAAAACGAACCTCATTGGTTCTTGCGGAAGCTCAAACGTGATGCGTAACACGAGAATGAACCTCACTGGTTCTTGCGGAAGCTCAAACGTGCTGTGTAACACGAAAAAGAACCTCATTGGTTCTTGTGGAAGCTCAAACGTGATGCGTAACACAAGAATGAACCTCATTGGTTCTTGTGGAAGCTCAAACGTGCTGTGTAACACGAAAAAGAACCTCATTGGTTCTTGTGGAAGCTCAAACGTGATGCGTAACACGAAAACGAACCTCATTGGTTCTTGCGGAAGCTCAAACGTGATGCGTAACACGAGAATGAACCTCACTGGTTCTTGCGGAAGCTCAAACGTGCTGTGTAACACGAAAAAGAACCTCATTGGTTCTTGTGGAAGCTCAAACGTGATGCTTAACACGAGAATGAACCTCATTGGTTCTTGTGGAAGCTCAAACGTGATGCTTAACACGAGAATAAACCTTATTGGTTCTTGCGGAAGCTCAAACGTGATGCGTAACACGAAAACGAACCTCATTGGTTCTTGCGGAAGCTCAAACGTGATGCGTAACACGAGAATGAACCTCACTGGTTCTTGCGGAAGCTCAAACGTGCTGTGTAACACGAAAAAGAACCTCATTGGTTCTTGTGGAAGCTCAAACGTGATGCGTAACACAAGAATGAACCTCATTGGTTCTTGTGGAAGCTCAAACGTGCTGTGTAACACGAAAAAGAACCTCATTGGTTCTTGTGGAAGCTCAAACGTGATGCTTAACACGAGAATGAACCTCATTGGTTCTTGTGGAAGCTCAAACGTGATGCGTAACATGAGAATGAACCTCATTGGTTCTTGTGGAAGCTAAAACGTGATGCGTAACACGAGAATGAACCTCATTGGTTCTTGCGGAAGCTCAAACGTGATGCGTAACACAAGAATGAACCTCATTGGTTCTTGTGGAAGCTGAAACGTGATGCGTAACACAAGAATGAACCTCATTTATTCTTGTGGAAGCTCAAACGTGATGCGTAACATGAAAACGAACCTCATTGGTTCTTGTGGAAGCTCAAACGTGATGCGTAACACGAGAATGAACCTCATTGGTTCTTGTGGAAGCTCAAACGTGATGCGTAACACGAGAAAGAACCTCATTGGTTCTTGTGGAAGCTCAAACGTGATGTGTAACACGAGAAAGAACCTCATTGGTTCTTGTGGAAGCTCAAACGTGATGCGTAACACGAGAAAGAACCTCATTGGTTCTTGTGGAAGCTCAAACGTGATGCGTAACATGAAAACGAACATCATTGGTTCTTGTGGAAGCTCAAACGTGATGCGTAACACGAGAATGAACCTCATTGGTTCTTGTGGAAGCTCAAACGTGATGCGTAACACGAGAATGAACCTCATTGGTTCTTGTGGAAGCTCAAACGTGATGCGTAACACGAGAATGAACCTCATTGGTTCTTGTGGAAGCTCAAACGTGCTGTGTAACACGAGAAAGAACCTCATTGGTTCTTGTGGAAGCTCAAACGTGATGCGTAACACCAGAAAGAACCTCATTGGTTCTTGCGGAAGCTCAAACGTGATGCGTAACACAAGAAAGAAGCTCATTGGTTCTTGCGGAAGCTCAAACGTGCTGCGTAACACACCAGAATGATCCTCATTGGTTCTCACACGTCAAGCGAACATGCTTGAGCTTCTGTTTACCACAATTGATGAGCGAGTTGATGAATGTTTATATGTGAATAAATTCAATAAATTCAATCTGTTCATCATATATGTTCTATATTGATGCTGTGTATGTGTTATTTTCTTGTAAAGCGACCTTGAGCTTGGGAAAGGCGCTATATAAATAAAACGTATTATTATTATTATTATTATTATTATTATTATTATAAAGTGATCATGTCTCTTCAGAAAATTTGGACTACACCACTCGATTCATATGGATTAGTTTTATGATCTCATTATGGACTTTTTGCAGTGTCAAAGTGTTGTGTAGCTGTCAGTGGAGGGACAGAAAGCTCTCAGATTTCATCAAAAAGATCTTCATTTGTGTTCCGAAGATGAACGAAAAGCCTGAGTAAATGTTTTTTTGGGGGGAAAGAACTTAAAGAAATAAATACATTTATTCAGCAAGGATGCATTAAATTGATCAAGTGACAGTATAGACATTTATAATGTTGCAAAAGCTTTATATTTCAGATTAATGCTGTTCTTTTGAATTTTCTATTCATTAAATAATCCTGAAAAAAAATTGTACACAACTGTTTTCAATATTGATAATAATAATAAATGTTTCTTGAGCAGCAAATCGGCATATTAGAATGTTTTCTGAAGGATCATGTGACTCTAAAGACTGGAGAAATGATGCTGAAAATTCAGCTTTGAATCACAGAAATAAATTGTATTTAAAAAAATATTCAAATAGGAAAAGTTATTTTAAATTGTACAAATATTTCACAATAATACTGTTTATATATATATATATATATATATATATATATATATATATATATATATTTTTTTTTTTATTTTTTATTTTTTTTTTATTATTATTATTATTATTATTTTTAATTCATGAAAACACTTTAGGGGGGAAGGGGGGCTGTTTCTCTTGCAGCTGCAGCCCGGGACGTGTGTCAGTGCGGTCTGAGCTCTGTAGGGGTGCTGTGCTGCTGGTGTGCCTTCTTTAAATAGCTCACTTTTGACTGTAGTATCTGCTTACGGCCATACCACCCTGAGCACGCCCGATCTCGTCTGATCTCGAAAGCTAAGCAGGGTTGGGCCTGGTTAGTACTTGGATGGGAGACCGCCTGGGAATACCAGGTGCTGTAAGCTTTTGCTTTATCTTCACTACTCAGCTAATACACTTCAACATGACTCAGCTCTGTTGCTTGTTCCTTTATCCTTTCAAATTGCTTTTATTGTCTTCCATTTTGCTTTCTCTCTGGCTTTTGTCTGCTGTAAGTGCGGCAAAGGAAAAGGACAGCTCAGCCTCGTCATTCTTCCTTTCTCCTCCAGGGGGTGATCGAGAGGCTTTTTTCTCTCTACAGCAACACCAAGAGCCACAAGTTTTTTTGTAACCGCTCCTCAACTTCAGCTAGACCAGAGCTTCCTAAACTCTTGTCAGCCGAACCCCTTACACGTAAATGATTTACAAGAAGTTCCCCCTGAGACTTTAAGTTATTTCAATAATTCAACCACACATTCGCACGTGTTTGGTTCTGTGATGTTGGTTAACGCACATTCAAGTACAGATGAAATATTGAATCTTTTTTAGTAAGTGTTTTATTTTAATTGCTTCTATTTTAAAATTATTTATATATAGGGCTGCGAGTATAGGGCCTATTATTATTATTAGTAGTAGTAGTAGTAGTAGTAGTGGTAATACAATTATTATATTATTGTTTTAACTAATTAAATTACATCTGTCCAGTGAAATAAAATAAAAAAGAAGATAATTATGGGCCTAATATTTGTTTGATTTCATGCTGCAAGGCACAATACTTATGTCTAAAATTCTTCACTCAAACATTCAAATCTTCAAGCTTATTATTTTGGTCAATACTGGTGCTGTAATGCTGTCATTTTCTATCCACAGAAATATGGATATAATTTAAACCTAGAGCGTGTTGCATTCCCGAAATGCATGTTAAACTCAGTGCTCATACAGAGATGAAGTTGGTGAGAAGCAGCATGTACTGTCAACCGAGGCGCTCTGACACTGAAAACAATGTAAGCTGCTGGTGTCTAACACAGTGCTGCTCTTCACTCTGAAACATGCAGCGCAACGGACAATAAACTAATTGAATTAAATTACAGACTTTAATTTGATAATCACAATAGGCTATAGCCTGTCACAGTTTTAGTTTTATTTCGATTAATTCTGCAGCCATATTTAAGTGAGTTGTGGTTTTAACTCACAAAACACCTGCAGTTCCCTCACAAACAAACTAACATTTGGGAAATTCTAACCTAGACCAATTAAATTAACAGTTCAAACAGAATCCAAAGTAACAGCCCACTCAATTCACCCTATTTTTACAGATTAAACACGATTAAGCAAATCAATGCATGAAGAGAGAAAATAAATGTTTTGCAAATTATCATTAAACCTTCCCCATTCATTTTTCCCCATATCATTCCATCAGATATGGGCCCCGCCCATTCAGGACGGTACTAAACACATGCGTTCTAACTGCGAGACAAGATCGCTTTATATGATGAACAGATTTAATTTAGGCTCTTATTCACATTTAAACATAGATCAGCAAACATAAACAGAAGCTCAACCAAACGTACTCAATGCTGACGAGAATGAACCTCATTGGTTCTTCCGGAAGCTCAAACGTGATGCGTAACATGAAAACGAACCTCATTGGTTCTTGCGGAAGCTGAAACGTGATGCGTAACACAAGAATGAACCTCATTGGTTCTTGCGGAAGCTCAAACGTGATGCGTAACACGAGAATAAACCTTATTGGTTCTTGCGGAAGCTCAAACGTGATGCGTAACATGAAAACTAACCTCACTGGTTCTTGCGGAAGCTCAAACGTGATGCGTAACACGAGAATGAACCTCATTGGTTCTTGCGGAAGCTCAAACGTGATTCGTAACACAAGAATGAACCTCATTGGTTCTTGTGGAAGCTCAAACGTGATGCGTAACACGAAAACTAACCTCACTGGTTCTTGCGGAAGCTCAAACGTGATGCGTAACACGAGAATGAACCTCATTGGTTCTTGCGGAAGCTCAAACGTGATTCGTAACACAAGAATGAACCTCATTGGTTCTTGTGGAAGCTCAAACGTGATGCGTAACACGAGAATGAACCTCATTGGTTCTTGTGGAAGCTCAAACGTGATGCGTAACATGAGAATGAACCTCATTGGTTCTTGTGGAAGCTAAAACGTGATGCGTAACACGAGAACGAACCTCATTGGTTCTTGCGGAATCTCAAACGTGATGCGTAACACGAGAATGAACCTCATTGGTTCTTGCGGAATCTCAAACGTGATGCGTAACACGAGAATGAACCTCTTTGGTTCTTGTGGAAGCTCAAACGTGATGCGTAACACGAAAACGAACCTCATTGGTTCTTGTGGAAGCTCAAACGTGATGCGTAACACGAGAATGAACCTCATTGGTTCTTGTGGAAGCTCAAACGTGTTGTGTAACGCGAGAAAGAACCTCATTGGTTCTTGTGGAAGCTCAAACTTGATGCGTAACACAAGAAAGAACCTCATTTTTTCTTGTGGAAGCTCAAACGTGATGCGTAACACGAGAATGAACCTCATTGGTTCTTGTGGAAGCTCAAACGTGATGCGTAACACGAGAATGAACCTCATTGGTTCTTGTGGAAGCTCAAACGTGCTGTGTAACACGAGAAAGAACCTCATTGGTTCTTGTGGAAGCTCAAACGTGATGCGTAACACGAGAAAGAACCTCATTGGTTCTTGTGGAAGCTCAAACGTGATGCGTAACATGAAAACGAACCTCATTGGTTCTTGTGGAAGCTCAAACGTGATGCGTAACACGAGAATGAACCTCATTGGTTCTTGTGGAAGCTCAAACGTGATGCGTAACACGAGAATGAACCTCATTGGTTCTTGTGGAAGCTCAAACGTGATGCGTAACACGAGAATGAACCTCATTGGTTCTTGTGGAAGCTCAAACGTGCTGTGTAACACGAGAAAGAACCTCATTGGTTCTTGTGGAAGCTCAAACGTGATGCGTAACACAAGAAAGAAGCTCATTGGTTCTTGTGGAAGCTCAAACGTGATGCGTAACACCAGAAAGAACCTCATTGGTTCTTGCGGAAGCTCAAACGTGATGCGTAACACAAGAAAGAAGCTCATTGGTTCTTGCGGAAGCTCAAACGTGCTGCGTAACACACCAGAATGATCCTCATTGGTTCTCACACGTTAAGCGAACATGCTTGAGCTTCTGTTTACCACAATTGATGAGCGAGTTGATGAATGTTTATATGTGAATAAATTCAATAAATTCAATCTGTTCATCATATATGTTCTATATTGATGCTGTGTATGTGTTATTTTCTTGTAAAGCGACCTTGAGCTTGGGAAAGGCGCTATATAAATAAAACGTATTATTATTATTATTATTATTATTATAAAGTGATCATGTCTCTTCAGAAAATTTGGACTAAACCACTCGATTCATATGGATTAGTTTTATGATCTCATTATGGACTTTTTGCAGTGTCAAAGTGTTGTGTAGCTGTCAGTGGAGGGACAGAAAGCTCTCAGATTTCATCAAAAAGATCTTCATTTGTGTTCCGAAGATGAACGAAAAGCCTGAGTAAATGTTTTTTTGGGGGGAAAGAACTTAAAGAAATAAATACATTTATTCAGCAAGGATGCATTAAATTGATCAAGTGACAGTATAGACATTTATAATGTTGCAAAAGCTTTATATTTCAGATTAATGCTGTTCTTTTGAATTTTCTATTCATTAAATAATCCTGAAAAAAAATTGTAGACAACTGTTTTCAATATTGATAATAATAATAAATGTTTCTTGAGCAGCAAATCGGCATATTAGAATGATTTCTGAAGGATCATGTGACTCTAAAGACTGGAGAAATGATGCTGAAAATTCAGCTTTGAATCACAGAAATAAATAGTATTTAAAAAAATATTCAAATAGAAAAAGTTATTTTAAATTGTACAAATATTTCACAATAATACTGTTTATATATATATATATATATATATATTTTTTTTTTTTTTTTTTTTGTTATTTTATTTTTTTTTATTATTATTATTATTATTATTTTTAATTCATGAAAACACTTTAGGGGGGAAGGGGGGCTGTTTCTCTTGCAGCTGCAGCCCGGGACGTGTGTCAGTGCGGTCTGAGCTCTGTAGGGGTGCTGTGCTGCTGGTGTGCCTTCTTTAAATAGCTCACTTTTGACTGTAGTATCTGCTTACGGCCATACCACCCTGAGCACGCCCGATCTCGTCCGATCTCGGAAGCTAAGCAGGGTCGGGCCTGGTTAGTACTTGGATGGGAGACCGCCTGGGAATACCAGGTGCTGTAAGCTTTTGCTTTATCTTCACTACTCAGCTAATACACTTCAACATGACTCAGCTCTGTTGCTTGTTCCTTTATCCTTTCAAATGGCTTTTATTGTCTTCCATTTTGCTTTCTCTCTGGCTTTTGTCTGCTGTAAGTGCGGCAAAGGAAAAGGACAGCTCAGCCTCGTCATTCTTCCTTTCTCCTCCAGGGGGTGATCGAGAGGCTTTTTTCTCTCTACAGCAACACCAAGAGCCACAAGTTCTTTTGTAACCGCTCCTCAACTTCAGCTAGACCAGAGCTTCCTAAACTCTTGTCAGCCGAACCCCTTACACGTAAATGATTTACAAGAAGTTCCCCCTGAGACTTTAAGTTATTTCAATAATTCAACCACACATTCGCACGTGTTTGGTTCTGTGATGTTGGTTAACGCACATTCAAGTACAGATGAAATATTGGATCTTTTTTAGTAAGTGTTTTATTTTAATTGCTTCTATTTTAAAATTATTTATATATAGGGCTGCGAGTATAGGGCCTATTATTATTATTATTAGTAGTAGTAGTAGTAGTGGTAATACAATTATTATATTATTGTTTTAACTAATTAAATTACATCTGTCCAGTGAAATAAAATAAAAAAGAAGATAATTATGGGCCTAATATTTGTTTGATTTCATGCTGCAAGGCACAATACTTATGTCTAAAATTCTTCACTCAAACATTCAAATCTTCAAGCTTATTATTTTGGTGAAAACTGGTGCTGTAATGCTGTCATTTTCTATCCACAGAAATATGGATATAATTTAAACCTAGAACGTGTTGCGTTCCCGAAATGCATGTTAAACTCAGTGCTCATACAGAGATGAAGTTGGTGAGAAGCAGCATGTACTGTCAACCGAGGCGCTCTGACACTGAAAACAATGTAAGCTGCTGGTGTCTAACACAGTGCTGCTCTTCACTCTGAAACATGCAGCGCAACGGACAATAAACGAATTGAATTAAATTACAGACTTTAATTTGATAATCACAATAGGCTATAGCCTGTCACAGTTTTAGTTTTATTTCGATTAATTCTGCAGCCATATTTAAGTGAGTTGTGGTTTCAACTCACAAAACACCTGCAGTTCCCTCACAAACAAACTAACATTTGGGAAATTCTAACCTAGACCAATTAAATTAACAGTTCAAACAGAATCCAAAGTAACAGCCCACTCAATTCACCCTATTGTTACATATTAAACACGATTAAGCAAATCAATGCATGAAGAGAGAAAATAAATATTTTGCAAATTATCATTAAACCTTCCCCATTCATTTTTCCCCATATCATTCCATCAGATATGGGCCCCGCCCATTCAGGACGGTACTAAACACATGCGTTCTAACTGCGAGACAAGATCGCTTTATATGATGAACAGATTTAATTTAGGCTCTTATTCACATTTAAACATAGATCAGCAAACATAAACAGAAGCTCAACCAAACGTGCTCAATGCTGACGAGAATGAACCTCATTGGTTCTTCCGGAAGCTCAAACGTGATGCGTAACACGAGAATAAACCTTATTGGTTCTTGCGGAAGCTCAAACGTGATGCGTAACACGAAAACGAACCTCATTGGTTCTTGCGGAAGCTCAAACGTGATGCGTAACACGAGAATGAACCTCACTGGTTCTTGCGGAAGCTCAAACGTGCTGTGTAACACGAAAAAGAACCTCATTGGTTCTTGTGGAAGCTCAAACGTGATGCTTAACACGAGAATGAACCTCATTGGTTCTTGTGGAAGCTCAAACGTGATGCTTAACACGAGAATAAACCTTATTGGTTCTTGCGGAAGCTCAAACGTGATGCGTAACACGAAAACGAACCTCATTGGTTCTTGCGGAAGCTCAAACGTGATGCGTAACACGAGAATGAACCTCACTGGTTCTTGCGGAAGCTCAAACGTGCTGTGTAACACGAAAAAGAACCTCATTGGTTCTTGTGGAAGCTCAAACGTGATGCGTAACACAAGAATGAACCTCATTGGTTCTTGTGGAAGCTCAAACGTGCTGTGTAACACGAAAAAGAACCTCATTGGTTCTTGTGGAAGCTCAAACGTGATGCTTAACACGAGAATGAACCTCATTGGTTCTTGTGGAAGCTCAAACGTGATGCGTAACATGAGAATGAACCTCATAGGTTCTTGTGGAAGCTAAAACGTGATGCGTAACACGAGAATGAACCTCATTGGTTCTTGCGGAAGCTCAAACGTGATGCGTAACACAAGAATGAACCTCATTGGTTCTTGTGGAAGCTGAAACGTGATGCGTAACACAAGAATGAACCTCATTTATTCTTGTGGAAGCTCAAACGTGATGCGTAACATGAAAACGAACCTCATTGGTTCTTGTGGAAGCTCAAACGTGATGCGTAACACGAGAATGAACCTCATTGGTTCTTGTGGAAGCTCAAACGTGATGCGTAACACGAGAAAGAACCTCATTGGTTCTTGTGGAAGCTCAAACGTGATGTGTAACACGAGAAAGAACCTCATTGGTTCTTGTGGAAGCTCAAACGTGATGCGTAACACGAGAAAGAACCTCATTGGTTCTTGTGGAAGCTCAAACGTGATGCGTAACATGAAAACGAACCTCATTGGTTCTTGTGGAAGCTCAAACGTGATGCGTAACACGAGAATGAACCTCATTGGTTCTTGTGGAAGCTCAAACGTGATGCGTAACACGAGAATGAACCTCATTGGTTCTTGTGGAAGCTCAAACGTGATGCGTAACACGAGAATGAACCTCATTGGTTCTTGTGGAAGCTCAAACGTGCTGTGTAACACGAGAAAGAACCTCATTGGTTCTTGTGGAAGCTCAAACGTGATGCGTAACACCAGAAAGAACCTCATTGGTTCTTGCGGAAGCTCAAACGTGATGCGTAACACAAGAAAGAAGCTCATTGGTTCTTGCGGAAGCTCAAACGTGCTGCGTAACACACCAGAATGATCCTCATTGGTTCTCACACGTCAAGCGAACATGCTTGAGCTTCTGTTTACCACAATTGATGAGCGAGTTGATGAATGTTTATATGTGAATAAATTCAATAAATTCAATCTGTTCATCATATATGTTCTATATTGATGCTGTGTATGTGTTATTTTCTTGTAAAGCGACCTTGAGCTTGGGAAAGGCGCTATATAAATAAAACGTATTATTATTATTATTATTATTATTATTATAAAGTGATCATGTCTCTTCAGAAAATTTGGACTACACCACTTGATTCATATGGATTAGTTTTATGATCTCATTATGGACTTTTTGCAGTGTCAAAGTGTTGTGTAGCTGTCAGTGGAGGGACAGAAAGCTCTCAGATTTCATCAAAAAGATCTTCATTTGTGTTCCGAAGATGAACGAAAAGCCTGAGTAAATGTTTTTTTGGGGGGAAAGAACTTAAAGAAATAAATACATTTATTCAGCAAGGATGCATTAAATTGATCAAGTGACAGTATAGACATTTATAATGTTGCAAAAGCTTTATATTTCAGATTAATGCTGTTCTTTTGAATTTTCTATTCATTAAATAATCCTGAAAAAAAATTGTACACAACTGTTTTCAATATTGATAATAATAATAAATGTTTCTTGAGCAGCAAATCGGCATATTAGAATGTTTTCTGAAGGATCATGTGACTCTAAAGACTGGAGAAATGATGCTGAAAATTCAGCTTTGAATCACAGAAATAAATTGTATTTAAAAAAATATTCAAATAGGAAAAGTTATTTTAAATTGTACAAATATTTCACAATAATACTGTTTATATATATATATATATATATATATATATATATATATATATTTTTTTTTTTTTTTTTTTTTTTTTATTATTATTATTATTATTATTTTTAATTCATGAAAACACTTTAGGGGGGAAGGGGGGCTGTTTCTCTTGCAGCTGCAGCACGGGACGTGTGTCAGTGCGGTCTGAGCTCTGTAGGGGTGCTGTGCTGCTGGTGTGCCTTCTTTAAATAGCTCACTTTTGACTGTAGTATCTGCTTACGGCCATACCACCCTGAGCACGCCCGATCTCGTCTGATCTCGGAAGCTAAGCAGGGTCGGGCCTGGTTAGTACTTGGATGGGAGACCGCCTGGGAATACCAGGTGCTGTAAGCTTTTGCTTTATCTTCACTACTCAGCTAATACACTTCAACATGACTCAGCTCTGTTGCTTGTTCCTTTATCCTTTCAAATTGCTTTTATTGTCTTCCATTTTGCTTTCTCTCTGGCTTTTGTCTGCTGTAAGTGCGGCAAAGGAAAAGGACAGCTCAGCCTCGTCATTCTTCCTTTCTCCTCCAGGGGGTGATCGAGAGGCTTTTTTCTCTCTACAGCAACACCAAGAGCCACAAGTTCTTTTGTAACCGCTCCTCAACTTCAGCTAGACCAGAGCTTCCTAAACTCTTGTCAGCCGAACCCCTTACACGTAAATGATTTACAAGAAGTTCCCCCTGAGACTTTAAGTTATTTCAATAATTCAACCACACATTCGCACGTGTTTGGTTCTGTGATGTTGGTTAACGCACATTCAAGTACAGATGAAATATTGAATCTTTTTTAGTAAGTGTTTTATTTTAATTGCTTCTATTTTAAAATTATTTATATATAGGGCTGCGAGTATAGGGCCTATTATTAGTAGTAGTAGTAGTAGTAGTAGTAGTGGTAATACAATTATTATATTATTGTTTTAACTAATTAAATTACATCTGTCCAGTGAAATAAAATAAAAAAGAAGATAATTATGGGCCTAATATTTGTTTGATTTCATGCTGCAAGGCACAATACTTATGTCTAAAATTCTTCACTCAAACATTCAAATCTTCAAGCTTATTATTTTGGTCAATACTGGTGCTGTAATGCTGTCATTTTCTATCCACAGAAATATGGATATAATTTAAACCTAGAGCGTGTTGCATTCCCGAAATGCATGTTAAACTCAGTGCTCATACAGAGATGAAGTTGGTGAGAAGCAGCATGTACTGTCAACCGAGGCGCTCTGACACTGAAAACAATGTAAGCTGCTGGTGTCTAACACAGTGCTGCTCTTCACTCTGAAACATGCAGCGCAACGGACAATAAACTAATTGAATTAAATTACAGACTTTAATTTGATAATCACAATAGGCTATAGCCTGTCACAGTTTTAGTTTTATTTCGATTAATTCTGCAGCCATATTTAAGTGAGTTGTGGTTTTAACTCACAAAACACCTGCAGTTCCCTCACAAACAAACTAACATTTGGGAAATTCTAACCTAGACCAATTAAATTAACAGTTCAAACAGAATCCAAAGTAACAGCCCACTCAATTCACCCTATTTTTACAGATTAAACACGATTAAGCAAATCAATGCATGAAGAGAGAAAATAAATGTTTTGCAAATTATCATTAAACCTTCCCCATTCATTTTTCCCCATATCATTCCATCAGATATGGGCCCCGCCCATTCAGGACGGTACTAAACACATGCGTTCTAACTGCGAGACAAGATCGCTTTATATGATGAACAGATTTAATTTAGGCTCTTATTCACATTTAAACATAGATCAGCAAACATAAACAGAAGCTCAACCAAACGTGCTCAATGCTGACGAGAATGAACCTCATTGGTTCTTCCGGAAGCTCAAACGTGATGCGTAACATGAAAACGAACCTCATTGGTTCTTGCGGAAGCTGAAACGTGATGCGTAACACAAGAATGAACCTCATTGGTTCTTGCGGAAGCTCAAACGTGATGCGTAACACGAGAATAAACCTTATTGGTTCTTGCGGAAGCTCAAACGTGATGCGTAACATGAAAACTAACCTCACTGGTTCTTGCGGAAGCTCAAACGTGATGCGTAACACGAGAATGAACCTCATTGGTTCTTGCGGAAGCTCAAACGTGATTCGTAACACAAGAATGAACCTCATTGGTTCTTGTGGAAGCTCAAACGTGATGCGTAACACGAAAACTAACCTCACTGGTTCTTGCGGAAGCTCAAACGTGATGCGTAACACGAGAATGAACCTCATTGGTTCTTGCGGAAGCTCAAACGTGATTCGTAACACAAGAATGAACCTCATTGGTTCTTGTGGAAGCTCAAACGTGATGCGTAACACGAGAATGAACCTCATTGGTTCTTGTGGAAGCTCAAACGTGATGCGTAACATGAGAATGAACCTCATTGGTTCTTGTGGAAGCTAAAACGTGATGCGTAACACGAGAACGAACCTCATTGGTTCTTGCGGAATCTCAAACGTGATGCGTAACACGAGAATGAACCTCATTGGTTCTTGCGGAATCTCAAACGTGATGCGTAACACGAGAATGAACCTCTTTGGTTCTTGTGGAAGCTCAAACGTGATGCGTAACACGAAAACGAACCTCATTGGTTCTTGTGGAAGCTCAAACGTGATGCGTAACACGAGAATGAACCTCATTGGTTCTTGTGGAAGCTCAAACGTGTTGTGTAACACGAGAAAGAACCTCATTGGTTCTTGTGGAAGCTCAAACTTGATGCGTAACACAAGAAAGAACCTCATTTTTTCTTGTGGAAGCTCAAACGTGATGCGTAACACGAGAATGAACCTCATTGGTTCTTGTGGAAGCTCAAACGTGATGCGTAACACGAGAATGAACCTCATTGGTTCTTGTGGAAGCTCAAACGTGCTGTGTAACACGAGAAAGAACCTCATTGGTTCTTGTGGAAGCTCAAACGTGATGCGTAACACGAGAAAGAACCTCATTGGTTCTTGTGGAAGCTCAAACGTGATGCGTAACATGAAAACGAACCTCATTGGTTCTTGTGGAAGCTCAAACGTGATGCGTAACACGAGAATAAACCTCATTGGTTCTTGTGGAAGCTCAAACGTGATGCGTAACACGAGAATGAACCTCATTGGTTCTTGTGGAAGCTCAAACGTGATGCGTAACACGAGAATGAACCTCATTGGTTCTTGTGGAAGCTCAAACGTGCTGTGTAACACGAGAAAGAACCTCATTGGTTCTTGCGGAAGCTCAAACGTGATGCGTAACACAAGAAAGAAGCTCATTGGTTCTTGCGGAAGCTCAAACGTGATGCGTAACACGAGAATGAAGCTCATTGGTTCTTGTGGAAGCTCAAACGTGATGCGTAACACGAGAATGAACCTCATTGGTTCTTGTGGAAGCTCAAACGTGCTGTCTAACACGAGAAAGAACCTCATTGGTTCTTGTGGAAGCTCAAACGTGATGCGTAACACAAGAAAGAAGCTCATTGGTTCTTGTGGAAGCTCAAACGTGCTGCGTAACACACCAGAATGATCCTCATTGGTTCTCACACGTCAAGCGAACATGCTTGAGCTTCTGTTTACCACAACTGATGAGCGAGTTGATGTATGTTTATATGTGAATAAATTCAATAAATTCAATCTGTTCATCATATATGTTCTATATTGATGCTGTGTATGTGTTATTTTCTTGTAAAGCGACCTTGAGCTTGGGAAAGGCGCTATATAAATAAAACGTATTATTATTATTATTATTATTATTATAAAGTGATCATGTCTCTTCAGAAAATTTGGACTAAACCACTCGATTCATATGGATTAGTTTTATGATCTCATTATGGACTTTTTGCAGTGTCAAAGTGTTGTGTAGCTGTCAGTGGAGGGACAGAAAGCTCTCAGATTTCATCAAAAAGATCTTCATTTGTGTTCCGAAGAGGAACGAAAAGCCTGAGTAAATATTTTTTTGGGGGGAAAGAACTTAAAGAAATAAATACATTTATTCAGCAAGGATGCATTAAATTGATCAAGTGACAGTATAGACATTTATAATGTTGCAAAAGCTTTATATTTCAGATTAATGCTGTTCTTTTGAATTTTCTATTCATTAAATAATCCTGAAAAAAAATTGTACACAACTGTTTTCAATATTGATAATAATAATAAATGTTTCTTGAGCAGCAAATCGGCATATTAGAATGATTTCTGATGGATCATGTGACTCTAAAGACTGGAGAAATGATGCTGAAAATTCAGCTTTGAATCACAGAAATAAATAGTATTTAAAAAAATATTCAAATAGGAAAAGTTTTTTTAAATTGTACAAATATTTCACAATAATACTGTTTATATATATATATATATATATTTTTTTTTTTTTTTTTTTTTTTATTATTATTATTATTATTATTATTTTTAATTCATGAAAACACTTTAGGGGGGAAGGGGGGCTGTTTCTCTTGCAGCTGCAGCCCGGGACGTGTGTCAGTGTGGTCTGAGCTCTGTAGGGGTGCTGTGCTGCTGGTGTGCCTTCTTTAAATAGCTCACTTTTGACTGTAGTATCTGCTTACGGCCATACCACCCTGACCACGCCCGATCTCGTCTGATCTCGGAAGCTAAGCAGGGTCGGGCCTGGTTAGTACTTGGATGGGAGACCGCCTGGGAATACCAGGTGCTGTAAGCTTTTGCTTTATCTTCACTACTCAGCTAATACACTTCAACATGACTCAGCTCTGTTGCTTGTTCCTTTATCCTTTCAAATTGCTTTTATTGTCTTCCATTTTGCTTTCTCTCTGGCTTTTGTCTGCTGTAAGTGCGGCAAAGGAAAAGGACAGCTCAGCCTCGTCATTCTTCCTTTCTCCTCCAGGGGGTGATCGAGAGGCTTTTTTCTCTCTACAGCAACACCAAGAGCCACAAGTTCTTTTGTAACCGCTCCTCAACTTCAGCTAGACCAGAGCTTCCTAAACTCTTGTCAGCCGAACCCCTTACACGTAAATGATTTACAAGAAGTTTCCCCTGAGACTTTAAGTTATTTCAATAATTCAACCACACATTCGCACGTGTTTGGTTCTGTGATGTTGGTTAACGCACATGCAAGTACAGATGAAATATTGAATCTTTTTTAGTAAGTGTTTTATTTTAATTGCTTCTATTTTAAAATTATTTATATATAGGGCTGCGAGTATAGGGCCTATTATTATTATTAGTAGTAGTAGTACTAGTAGTGGTAATACAATTATTATATTATTGTTTTAACTAATTAAATTACATCTGTCCAGTGAAATAAAATAAAAAAGAAGATAATTATGGGCCTAATATTTGTTTGATTTCATGCTGTAAGGCACAATACTTATGTCTAAAATTCTTCAAGAGAATGAACCTCTTTGGTTCTTGCGGAAGCTCAAACGTGATGCGTAACACGAGAATAAACCTTATTGGTTCTTGCGGAAGCTCAAACGTGATGCGTAACACGAAAACGAACCTCATTGGTTCTTGCGGAAGCTCAAACGTGATGCGTAACACGAGAATGAACCTCATTGGTTCTTGCGGAAGCTCAAACGTGCTGTGTAACACGAAAAAGAACCTCATTGGTTCTTGTGGAAGCTCAAACGTGACGCTTAACACGAGAATGAACCTCATTGGTTCTTGCGGAAGCTCAAACGTGATGCGTAACACGAAAACGAACCTCATTGGTTCTTGCGGAAGCTCAAACGTGATGCGTAACACGAGAATGAACCTCATTGGTTCTTGCGGAAGCTCAAACGTGCTGTGTAACACGAAAAAGAACCTCATTGGTTCTTGTGGAAGCTCAAACGTGATGCTTAACACGAGAATGAACCTCATTGGTTCTTGCGGAAGCTCAAACGTGATGCGTAACACGAAAACGAACCTCATTGGTTCTTGCGGAAGCTCAAACGTGATGCGAAACACGAGAATGAACCTCACTGGTTCTTGCGGAAGCTCAAACGTGCTGTGTAACACGAAAAAGAACCTCATTGGTTCTTGTGGAAGCTCAAACGTGATGCGTAACACAAGAATGAACCTCATTGGTTCTTGTGGAAGCTCAAACGTGCTGTGTAACACGAAAAAGAACCTCATTGGTTCTTGTGGAAGCTCAAACGTGATGCGTAACACGAGAAAGAACCTCATTGGTTCTTGTGGAAGCTCAAACGTGATGTGTAACACGAGAAAGAACCTCATTGGTTCTTGTGGAAGCTCAAACGTGATGCGTAACACGAGAAAGAACCTCATTGGTTCTTGTGGAAGCTCAAACGTGATGAGTAACATGAAAACGAACCTCATTGGTTCTTGTGGAAGCTCAAACGTGATGCGTAACACGAGAATGAACCTCATTGGTTCTTGTGGAAGCTCAAACGTGATGCGTAACACGAGAATGAACCTCATTGGTTCTTGTGGAAGCTCAAACGTGATGCGTAACACGAGAATGAACCTCATTGGTTCTTGTGGAAGCTCAAACGTGCTGTGTAACACGAGAAAGAACCTCATTGGTTCTTGTGGAAGCTCAAACGTGATGCGTAACACCAGAAAGAACCTCATTGGTTCTTGCGGAAGCTCAAACGTGATGCGTAACACAAGAAAGAAGCTCATTGGTTCTTGCGGAAGCTCAAACGTGCTGCGTAACACACCAGAATGATCCTCATTGGTTCTCACACGTCAAGCGAACATGCTTGAGCTTCTGTTTACCACAATTGATGAGCGAGTTGATGAATGTTTATATGTGAATAAATTCAATAAATTCAATCTGTTCATCATATATGTTCTATATTGATGCTGTGTATGTGTTATTTTCTTGTAAAGCGACCTTGAGCTTGGGAAAGGCGCTATATAAATAAAACGTATTATTATTATTATTATTATTATTATTATTATTATAAAGTGATCATGTCTCTTCAGAAAATTTGGACTACACCACTCGATTCATATGGATTAGTTTTATGATCTCATTATGGACTTTTTGCAGTGTCAAAGTGTTGTGTAGCTGTCAGTGGAGGGACAGAAAGCTCTCAGATTTCATCAAAAAGATCTTCATTTGTGTTCCGAAGATGAACGAAAAGCCTGAGTAAATGTTTTTTTGGGGGGAAAGAACTTAAAGAAATAAATACATTTATTCAGCAAGGATGCATTAAATTGATCAAGTGACAGTATAGACATTTATAATGTTGCAAAAGCTTTATATTTCAGATTAATGCTGTTCTTTTGAATTTTCTATTCATTAAATAATCCTGAAAAAAAATTGTACACAACTGTTTTCAATATTGATAATAATAATAAATGTTTCTTGAGCAGCAAATCGGCATATTAGAATGTCTTCTGAAGGATCATGTGACTCTAAAGACTGGAGAAATGATGCTGAAAATTCAGCTTTGAATCACAGAAATAAATTGTATTTAAAAAAATATTCAAATAGGAAAAGTTATTTTAAATTGTACAAATATTTCACAATAATACTGTTTATATATATATATATATATATATATATATATATATATATATATATATATATATATATATATATATATATATATATATATATATTTTTTTTTTTTTTTTTTTTTTTTTTTATTATTATTATTATTATTTTTAATTCATGAAAACACTTTAGGGGGGAAGGGGGGCTGTTTCTCTTGCAGCTGCAGCCCGGGACGTGTGTCAGTGCGGTCTGAGCTCTGTAGGGGTGCTGTGCTGCTGGTGTGCCTTCTTTAAATAGCTCACTTTTGACTGTAGTATCTGCTTACGGCCATACCACCCTGAGCACGCCCGATCTCGTCTGATCTCGAAAGCTAAGCAGGGTCGGGCCTGGTTAGTACTTGGATGGGAGACCGCCTGGGAATACCAGGTGCTGTAAGCTTTTGCTTTATCTTCACTACTCAGCTAATACACTTCAACATGACTCAGCTCTGTTGCTTGTTCCTTTATCCTTTCAAATTGCTTTTATTGTCTTCCATTTTGCTTTCTCTCTGGCTTTTGTCTGCTGTAAGTGCGGCAAAGGAAAAGGACAGCTCAGCCTCGTCATTCTTCCTTTCTCCTCCAGGGGGTGATCGAGAGGCTTTTTTCTCTCTACAGCAACACCAAGAGCCACAAGTTTTTTTGTAACCGCTCCTCAACTTCAGCTAGACCAGAGCTTCCTAAACTCTTGTCAGCCGAACCCCTTACACGTAAATGATTTACAAGAAGTTCCCCCTGAGACTTTAAGTTATTTCAATAATTCAACCACACATTCGCACGTGTTTGGTTCTGTGATGTTGGTTAACGCACATTCAAGTACAGATGAAATATTGAATCTTTTTTAGTAAGTGTTTTATTTTAATTGCTTCTATTTTAAAATTATTTATATATAGGGCTGCGAGTATAGGGCCTATTATTATTATTAGTAGTAGTAGTAGTAGTAGTAGTGGTAATACAATTATTATATTATTGTTTTAACTAATTAAATTACATCTGTCCAGTGAAATAAAATAAAAAAGAAGATAATTATGGGCCTAATATTTGTTTGATTTCATGCTGCAAGGCACAATACTTATGTCTAAAATTCTTCACTCAAACATTCAAATCTTCAAGCTTATTATTTTGGTCAATACTGGTGCTGTAATGCTGTCATTTTCTATCCACAGAAATATGGATATAATTTAAACCTAGAGCGTGTTGCATTCCCGAAATGCATGTTAAACTCAGTGCTCATACAGAGATGAAGTTGGTGAGAAGCAGCATGTACTGTCAACCGAGGCGCTCTGACACTGAAAACAATGTAAGCTGCTGGTGTCTAACACAGTGCTGCTCTTCACTCTGAAACATGCAGCGCAACGGACAATAAACTAATTGAATTAAATTACAGACTTTAATTTGATAATCACAATAGGCTATAGCCTGTCACAGTTTTAGTTTTATTTCGATTAATTCTGCAGCCATATTTAAGTGAGTTGTGGTTTTAACTCACAAAACACCTGCAGTTCCCTCACAAACAAACTAACATTTGGGAAATTCTAACCTAGACCAATTAAATTAACAGTTCAAACAGAATCCAAAGTAACAGCCCACTCAATTCACCCTATTGTTACATATTAAACACGATTAAGCAAATCAATGCATGAAGAGAAAAAAATAAATATTTTGCAAATTATCATTAAACCTTCCCCATTCATTTTTCCCCATATCATTCCATCAGATATGGGCCCCGCCCATTCAGGACGGTACTAAACACATGCGTTCTAACTGCGAGACAAGATCGCTTTATATGATGAACAGATTTAATTTAGGCTCTTATTCACATTTAAACATAGATCAGCAAACATAAACAGAAGCTCAACCAAACGTGCTCAATGCTGACGAGAATGAACCTCATTGGTTCTTCCGGAAGCTCAAACGTGATGCGTAACATGAAAACGAACCTCATTGGTTCTTGCGGAAGCTGAAACGTGATGCGTAACACAAGAATGAACCTCATTGGTTCTTGCGGAAGCTCAAACGTGATGCGTAACACGAGAATAAACCTTATTGGTTCTTGCGGAAGCTCAAACGTGATGCGTAACATGAAAACTAACCTCACTGGTTCTTGCGGAAGCTCAAACGTGATGCGTAACACGAGAATGAACCTCATTGGTTCTTGCGGAAGCTCAAACGTGATTCGTAACACAAGAATGAACCTCATTGGTTCTTGTGGAAGCTCAAACGTGATGCGTAACACGAAAACTAACCTCACTGGTTCTTGCGGAAGCTCAAACGTGATGCGTAACACGAGAATGAACCTCATTGGTTCTTGCGGAAGCTCAAACGTGATTCGTAACACAAGAATGAACCTCATTGGTTCTTGTGGAAGCTCAAACGTGATGCGTAACACGAGAATGAACCTCATTGGTTCTTGTGGAAGCTCAAACGTGATGCGTAACATGAGAATAAACCTTATTGGTTCTTGCGGAAGCTCAAACGTGATGCGTAACACGAAAACGAACCTCATTGGTTCTTGCGGAAGCTCAAACGTGATGCGTAACACGAGAATGAACCTCACTGGTTCTTGCGGAAGCTCAAACGTGCTGTGTAACACGAAAAAGAACCTCATTGGTTCTTGTGGAAGCTCAAACGTGATGCGTAACACAAGAATGAACCTCATTGGTTCTTGTGGAAGCTCAAACGTGCTGTGTAACACGAAAAAGAACCTCATTGGTTCTTGTGGAAGCTCAAACGTGATGCTTAACACGAGAATGAACCTCATTGGTTCTTGTGGAAGCTCAAACGTGATGCGTAACATGAGAATGAACCTCATAGGTTCTTGTGGAAGCTAAAACGTGATGCGTAACACGAGAATGAACCTCATTGGTTCTTGCGGAAGCTCAAACGTGATGCGTAACACAAGAATGAACCTCATTGGTTCTTGTGGAAGCTGAAACGTGATGCGTAACACAAGAATGAACCTCATTTATTCTTGTGGAAGCTCAAACGTGATGCGTAACATGAAAACGAACCTCATTGGTTCTTGTGGAAGCTCAAACGTGATGCGTAACACGAGAATGAACCTCATTGGTTCTTGTGGAAGCTCAAACGTGATGCGTAACACGAGAAAGAACCTCATTGGTTCTTGTGGAAGCTCAAACGTGATGTGTAACACGAGAAAGAACCTCATTGGTTCTTGTGGAAGCTCAAACGTGATGCGTAACACGAGAAAGAACCTCATTGGTTCTTGTGGAAGCTCAAACGTGATGCGTAACATGAAAACGAACCTCATTGGTTCTTGTGGAAGCTCAAACGTGATGCGTAACACGAGAATGAACCTCATTGGTTCTTGTGGAAGCTCAAACGTGATGCGTAACACGAGAATGAACCTCATTGGTTCTTGTGGAAGCTCAAACGTGATGCGTAACACGAGAATGAACCTCATTGGTTCTTGTGGAAGCTCAAACGTGCTGTGTAACACGAGAAAGAACCTCATTGGTTCTTGTGGAAGCTCAAACGTGATGCGTAACACCAGAAAGAACCTCATTGGTTCTTGCGGAAGCTCAAACGTGATGCGTAACACAAGAAAGAAGCTCATTGGTTCTTGCGGAAGCTCAAACGTGCTGCGTAACACACCAGAATGATCCTCATTGGTTCTCACACGTCAAGCGAACATGCTTGAGCTTCTGTTTACCACAATTGATGAGCGAGTTGATGAATGTTTATATGTGAATAAATTCAATAAATTCAATCTGTTCATCATATATGTTCTATATTGATGCTGTGTATGTGTTATTTTCTTGTAAAGCGACCTTGAGCTTGGGAAAGGCGCTATATAAATAAAACGTATTATTATTATTATTATTATTATTATTATTATTATAAAGTGATCATGTCTCTTCAGAAAATTTGGACTACACCACTCGATTCATATGGATTAGTTTTATGATCTCATTATGGACTTTTTGCAGTGTCAAAGTGTTGTGTAGCTGTCAGTGGAGGGACAGAAAGCTCTCAGATTTCATCAAAAAGATCTTCATTTGTGTTCCGAAGATGAACGAAAAGCCTGAGTAAATGTTTTTTTGGGGGGAAAGAACTTAAAGAAATAAATACATTTATTCAGCAAGGATGCATTAAATTGATCAAGTGACAGTATAGACATTTATAATGTTGCAAAAGCTTTATATTTCAGATTAATGCTGTTCTTTTGAATTTTCTATTCATTAAATAATCCTGAAAAAAAATTGTACACAACTGTTTTCAATATTGATAATAATAATAAATGTTTCTTGAGCAGCAAATCGGCATATTAGAATGTTTTCTGAAGGATCATGTGACTCTAAAGACTGGAGAAATGATGCTGAAAATTCAGCTTTGAATCACAGAAATAAATTGTATTTAAAAAAATATTCAAATAGGAAAAGTTATTTTAAATTGTACAAATATTTCACAATAATACTGTTTATATATATATATATATATATATATATATATATATATATATATATATATATATATATATATATATATATATATATATATATATATATATTTTTTTTTTTTTATTTTTTTTTTTTTTATTATTATTATTATTATTTTTAATTCATGAAAACACTTTAGGGGGGAAGGGGGGCTGTTTCTCTTGCAGCTGCAGCCCGGGACGTGTGTCAGTGCGGTCTGAGCTCTGTAGGGGTGCTGTGCTGCTGGTGTGCCTTCTTTAAATAGCTCACTTTTGACTGTAGTATCTGCTTACGGCCATACCACCCTGAGCACGCCCGATCTCGTCTGATCTCGAAAGCTAAGCAGGGTCGGGCCTGGTTAGTACTTGGATGGGAGACCGCCTGGGAATACCAGGTGCTGTAAGCTTTTGCTTTATCTTCACTACTCAGCTAATACACTTCAACATGACTCAGCTCTGTTGCTTGTTCCTTTATCCTTTCAAATTGCTTTTATTGTCTTCCATTTTGCTTTCTCTCTGGCTTTTGTCTGCTGTAAGTGCGGCAAAGGAAAAGGACAGCTCAGCCTCGTCATTCTTCCTTTCTCCTCCAGGGGGTGATCGAGAGGCTTTTTTCTCTCTACAGCAACACCAAGAGCCACAAGTTTTTTTGTAACCGCTCCTCAACTTCAGCTAGACCAGAGCTTCCTAAACTCTTGTCAGCCGAACCCCTTACACGTAAATGATTTACAAGAAGTTCCCCCTGAGACTTTAAGTTATTTCAATAATTCAACCACACATTCGCACGTGTTTGGTTCTGTGATGTTGGTTAACGCACATTCAAGTACAGATGAAATATTGAATCTTTTTTAGTAAGTGTTTTATTTTAATTGCTTCTATTTTAAAATTATTTATATATAGGGCTGCGAGTATAGGGCCTATTATTATTATTAGTAGTAGTAGTAGTAGTAGTAGTGGTAATACAATTATTATATTATTGTTTTAACTAATTAAATTACATCTGTCCAGTGAAATAAAATAAAAAAGAAGATAATTATGGGCCTAATATTTGTTTGATTTCATGCTGCAAGGCACAATACTTATGTCTAAAATTCTTCACTCAAACATTCAAATCTTCAAGCTTATTATTTTGGTCAATACTGGTGCTGTAATGCTGTCATTTTCTATCCACAGAAATATGGATATAATTTAAACCTAGAGCGTGTTGCATTCCCGAAATGCATGTTAAACTCAGTGCTCATACAGAGATGAAGTTGGTGAGAAGCAGCATGTACTGTCAACCGAGGCGCTCTGACACTGAAAACAATGTAAGCTGCTGGTGTCTAACACAGTGCTGCTCTTCACTCTGAAACATGCAGCGCAACGGACAATAAACTAATTGAATTAAATTACAGACTTTAATTTGATAATCACAATAGGCTATAGCCTGTCACAGTTTTAGTTTTATTTCGATTAATTCTGCAGCCATATTTAAGTGAGTTGTGGTTTTAACTCACAAAACACCTGCAGTTCCCTCACAAACAAACTAACATTTGGGAAATTCTAACCTAGACCAATTAAATTAACAGTTCAAACAGAATCCAAAGTAACAGCCCACTCAATTCACCCTATTGTTACATATTAAACACGATTAAGCAAATCAATGCATGAAGAGAGAAAATAAATATTTTGCAAATTATCATTAAACCTTCCCCATTCATTTTTCCCCATATCATTCCATCAGATATGGGCCCCGCCCATTCAGGACGGTACTAAACACATGCGTTCTAACTGCGAGACAAGATCGCTTTATATGATGAACAGATTTAATTTAGGCTCTTATTCACATTTAAACATAGATCAGCAAACATAAACAGAAGCTCAACCAAACGTGCTCAATGCTGACGAGAATGAACCTCATTGGTTCTTCCGGAAGCTCAAACGTGATGCGTAACATGAAAACGAACCTCATTGGTTCTTGCGGAAGCTGAAACGTGATGCGTAACACAAGAATGAACCTCATTGGTTCTTGCGGAAGCTCAAACGTGATGCGTAACACGAGAATAAACCTTATTGGTTCTTGCGGAAGCTCAAACGTGATGCGTAACATGAAAACTAACCTCACTGGTTCTTGCGGAAGCTCAAACGTGATGCGTAACACGAGAATGAACCTCATTGGTTCTTGCGGAAGCTCAAACGTGATTCGTAACACAAGAATGAACCTCATTGGTTCTTGTGGAAGCTCAAACGTGATGCGTAACACGAAAACTAACCTCACTGGTTCTTGCGGAAGCTCAAACGTGATGCGTAACACGAGAATGAACCTCATTGGTTCTTGCGGAAGCTCAAACGTGATTCGTAACACGAGAATGAACCTCATTGGTTCTTGTGGAAGCTCAAACGTGATGCGTAACATGAGAATGAACCTCATTGGTTCTTGTGGAAGCTCAAACGTGATGCGTAACATGAGAATAAACCTTATTGGTTCTTGCGGAAGCTCAAACGTGATGCGTAACACGAAAACGAACCTCATTGGTTCTTGCGGAAGCTCAAACGTGATGCGTAACACGAGAATGAACCTCACTGGTTCTTGCGGAAGCTCAAACGTGCTGTGTAACACGAAAAAGAACCTCATTGGTTCTTGTGGAAGCTCAAACGTGATGCGTAACACAAGAATGAACCTCATTGGTTCTTGTGGAAGCTCAAACGTGCTGTGTAACACGAAAAAGAACCTCATTGGTTCTTGTGGAAGCTCAAACGTGATGCTTAACACGAGAATGAACCTCATTGGTTCTTGTGGAAGCTCAAACGTGATGCGTAACATGAGAATGAACCTCATAGGTTCTTGTGGAAGCTAAAACGTGATGCGTAACACGAGAATGAACCTCATTGGTTCTTGCGGAAGCTCAAACGTGATGCGTAACACAAGAATGAACCTCATTGGTTCTTGTGGAAGCTGAAACGTGATGCGTAACACAAGAATGAACCTCATTTATTCTTGTGGAAGCTCAAACGTGATGCGTAACATGAAAACGAACCTCATTGGTTCTTGTGGAAGCTCAAACGTGATGCGTAACACGAGAATGAACCTCATTGGTTCTTGTGGAAGCTCAAACGTGATGCGTAACACGAGAAAGAACCTCATTGGTTCTTGTGGAAGCTCAAACGTGATGTGTAACACGAGAAAGAACCTCATTGGTTCTTGTGGAAGCTCAAACGTGATGCGTAACACGAGAAAGAACCTCATTGGTTCTTGTGGAAGCTCAAACGTGATGCGTAACATGAAAACGAACCTCATTGGTTCTTGTGGAAGCTCAAACGTGATGCGTAACACGAGAATGAACCTCATTGGTTCTTGTGGAAGCTCAAACGTGATGCGTAACACGAGAATGAACCTCATTGGTTCTTGTGGAAGCTCAAACGTGATGCGTAACACGAGAATGAACCTCATTGGTTCTTGTGGAAGCTCAAACGTGCTGTGTAACACGAGAAAGAACCTCATTGGTTCTTGTGGAAGCTCAAACGTGATGCGTAACACCAGAAAGAACCTCATTGGTTCTTGCGGAAGCTCAAACGTGATGCGTAACACAAGAAAGAAGCTCATTGGTTCTTGCGGAAGCTCAAACGTGCTGCGTAACACACCAGAATGATCCTCATTGGTTCTCACACGTCAAGCGAACATGCTTGAGCTTCTGTTTACCACAATTGATGAGCGAGTTGATGAATGTTTATATGTGAATAAATTCAATAAATTCAATCTGTTCATCATATATGTTCTATATTGATGCTGTGTATGTGTTATTTTCTTGTAAAGCGACCTTGAGCTTGGGAAAGGCGCTATATAAATAAAACGTATTATTATTATTATTATTATTATTATTATTATTATAAAGTGATCATGTCTCTTCAGAAAATTTGGACTACACCACTCGATTCATATGGATTAGTTTTATGATCTCATTATGGACTTTTTGCAGTGTCAAAGTGTTGTGTAGCTGTCAGTGGAGGGACAGAAAGCTCTCAGATTTCATCAAAAAGATCTTCATTTGTGTTCCGAAGATGAACGAAAAGCCTGAGTAAATGTTTTTTTGGGGGGAAAGAACTTAAAGAAATAAATACATTTATTCAGCAAGGATGCATTAAATTGATCAAGTGACAGTATAGACATTTATAATGTTGCAAAAGCTTTATATTTCAGATTAATGCTGTTCTTTTGAATTTTCTATTCATTAAATAATCCTGAAAAAAAATTGTACACAACTGTTTTCAATATTGATAATAATAATAAATGTTTCTTGAGCAGCAAATCGGCATATTAGAATGATTTCTGATGGATCATGTGACTCTAAAGACTGGAGAAATGATGCTGAAAATTCAGCTTTGAATCACAGAAATAAATAGTATTTTAAAAAATATTCAAATAGGAAAAGTTATTTTAAATTGTACAAATATTTCACAATAATACTGTTTATATATATATATATATATATATATATATATATATATATATATATTTTTTTTTTTATTTTATTTTATTTTTTTTTTATTATTATTATTATTATTATTTTTAATTCATGAAAACACTTTAGGGGGGAAGGGGGGCTGTTTCTCTTGCAGCTGCAGCACGGGACGTGTGTCAGTGCGGTCTGAGCTCTGTAGGGGTGCTGTGCTGCTGGTGTGCCTTCTTTAAATAGCTCACTTTTGACTGTAGTATCTGCTTACGGCCATACCACCCTGAGCACGCCCGATCTCGTCTGATCTCGGAAGCTAAGCAGGGTCGGGCCTGGTTAGTACTTGGATGGGAGACCGCCTGGGAATACCAGGTGCTGTAAGCTTTTGCTTTATCTTCACTACTCAGCTAATACACTTCAACATGACTCAGCTCTGTTGCTTGTTCCTTTATCCTTTCAAATTGCTTTTATTGTCTTCCATTTTGCTTTCTCTCTGGCTTTTGTCTGCTGTAAGTGCGGCAAAGGAAAAGGACAGCTCAGCCTCGTCATTCTTCCTTTCTCCTCCAGGGGGTGATCGAGAGGCTTTTTTCTCTCTACAGCAACACCAAGAGCCACAAGTTCTTTTGTAACCGCTCCTCAACTTCAGCTAGACCAGAGCTTCCTAAACTCTTGTCAGCCGAACCCCTTACACGTAAATGATTTACAAGAAGTTCCCCCTGAGACTTTAAGTTATTTCAATAATTCAACCACACATTCGCACGTGTTTGGTTCTGTGATGTTGGTTAACGCACATTCAAGTACAGATGAAATATTGAATCTTTTTTAGTAAGTGTTTTATTTTAATTGCTTCTATTTTAAAATTATTTATATATAGGGCTGCGAGTATAGGGCCTATTATTAGTAGTAGTAGTAGTAGTAGTAGTAGTGGTAATACAATTATTATATTATTGTTTTAACTAATTAAATTACATCTGTCCAGTGAAATAAAATAAAAAAGAAGATAATTATGGGCCTAATATTTGTTTGATTTCATGCTGCAAGGCACAATACTTATGTCTAAAATTCTTCACTCAAACATTCAAATCTTCAAGCTTATTATTTTGGTCAATACTGGTGCTGTAATGCTGTCATTTTCTATCCACAGAAATATGGATATAATTTAAACCTAGAGCGTGTTGCATTCCCGAAATGCATGTTAAACTCAGTGCTCATACAGAGATGAAGTTGGTGAGAAGCAGCATGTACTGTCAACCGAGGCGCTCTGACACTGAAAACAATGTAAGCTGCTGGTGTCTAACACAGTGCTGCTCTTCACTCTGAAACATGCAGCGCAACGGACAATAAACTAATTGAATTAAATTACAGACTTTAATTTGATAATCACAATAGGCTATAGCCTGTCACAGTTTTAGTTTTATTTCGATTAATTCTGCAGCCATATTTAAGTGAGTTGTGGTTTTAACTCACAAAACACCTGCAGTTCCCTCACAAACAAACTAACATTTGGGAAATTCTAACCTAGACCAATTAAATTAACAGTTCAAACAGAATCCAAAGTAACAGCCCACTCAATTCACCCTATTTTTACAGATTAAACACGATTAAGCAAATCAATGCATGAAGAGAGAAAATAAATGTTTTGCAAATTATCATTAAACCTTCCCCATTCATTTTTCCCCATATCATTCCATCAGATATGGGCCCCGCCCATTCAGGACGGTACTAAACACATGCGTTCTAACTGCGAGACAAGATCGCTTTATATGATGAACAGATTTAATTTAGGCTCTTATTCACATTTAAACATAGATCAGCAAACATAAACAGAAGCTCAACCAAACGTGCTCAATGCTGACGAGAATGAACCTCATTGGTTCTTCCGGAAGCTCAAACGTGATGCGTAACATGAAAACGAACCTCATTGGTTCTTGCGGAAGCTGAAACGTGATGCGTAACACAAGAATGAACCTCATTGGTTCTTGCGGAAGCTCAAACGTGATGCGTAACACGAGAATAAACCTTATTGGTTCTTGCGGAAGCTCAAACGTGATGCGTAACATGAAAACTAACCTCACTGGTTCTTGCGGAAGCTCAAACGTGATGCGTAACACGAGAATGAACCTCATTGGTTCTTGCGGAAGCTCAAACGTGATTCGTAACACAAGAATGAACCTCATTGGTTCTTGTGGAAGCTCAAACGTGATGCGTAACACGAAAACTAACCTCACTGGTTCTTGCGGAAGCTCAAACGTGATGCGTAACACGAGAATGAACCTCATTGGTTCTTGCGGAAGCTCAAACGTGATTCGTAACACAAGAATGAACCTCATTGGTTCTTGTGGAAGCTCAAACGTGATGCGTAACACGAGAATGAACCTCATTGGTTCTTGTGGAAGCTCAAACGTGATGCGTAACATGAGAATGAACCTCATTGGTTCTTGTGGAAGCTAAAACGTGATGCGTAACACGAGAACGAACCTCATTGGTTCTTGCGGAATCTCAAACGTGATGCGTAACACGAGAATGAACCTCATTGGTTCTTGCGGAATCTCAAACGTGATGCGTAATACGAGAATGAACCTCTTTGGTTCTTGTGGAAGCTCAAACGTGATGCGTAACACGAAAACGAACCTCATTGGTTCTTGTGGAAGCTCAAACGTGATGCGTAACACGAGAATGAACCTCATTGGTTCTTGTGGAAGCTCAAACGTGTTGTGTAACACGAGAAAGAACCTCATTGGTTCTTGTGGAAGCTCAAACTTGATGCGTAACACAAGAAAGAACCTCATTTTTTCTTGTGGAAGCTCAAACGTGATGCGTAACACGAGAATGAACCTCATTGGTTCTTGTGGAAGCTCAAACGTGATGCGTAACACGAGAATGAACCTCATTGGTTCTTGTGGAAGCTCAAACGTGCTGTGTAACACGAGAAAGAACCTCATTGGTTCTTGTGGAAGCTCAAACGTGATGCGTAACACGAGAAAGAACCTCATTGGTTCTTGTGGAAGCTCAAACGTGATGCGTAACATGAAAACGAACCTCATTGGTTCTTGTGGAAGCTCAAACGTGATGCGTAACACGAGAATAAACCTCATTGGTTCTTGTGGAAGCTCAAACGTGATGCGTAACACGAGAATGAACCTCATTGGTTCTTGTGGAAGCTCAAACGTGATGCGTAACACGAGAATGAACCTCATTGGTTCTTGTGGAAGCTCAAACGTGCTGTGTAACACGAGAAAGAACCTCATTGGTTCTTGCGGAAGCTCAAACGTGATGCGTAACACAAGAAAGAAGCTCATTGGTTCTTGCGGAAGCTCAAACGTGATGCGTAACACGAGAATGAAGCTCATTGGTTCTTGTGGAAGCTCAAACGTGATGCGTAACACGAGAATGAACCTCATTGGTTCTTGTGGAAGCTCAAACGTGCTGTCTAACACGAGAAAGAACCTCATTGGTTCTTGTGGAAGCTCAAACGTGATGCGTAACACAAGAAAGAAGCTCATTGGTTCTTGTGGAAGCTCAAACGTGCTGCGTAACACACCAGAATGATCCTCATTGGTTCTCACACGTCAAGCGAACATGCTTGAGCTTCTGTTTACCACAACTGATGAGCGAGTTGATGTATGTTTATATGTGAATAAATTCAATAAATTCAATCTGTTCATCATATATGTTCTATATTGATGCTGTGTATGTGTTATTTTCTTGTAAAGCGACCTTGAGCTTGGGAAAGGCGCTATATAAATAAAACGTATTATTATTATTATTATTATTATTATAAAGTGATCATGTCTCTTCAGAAAATTTGGACTAAACCACTCGATTCATATGGATTAGTTTTATGATCTCATTATGGACTTTTTGCAGTGTCAAAGTGTTGTGTAGCTGTCAGTGGAGGGACAGAAAGCTCTCAGATTTCATCAAAAAGATCTTCATTTGTGTTCCGAAGAGGAACGAAAAGCCTGAGTAAATGTTTTTTTGGGGGGAAAGAACTTAAAGAAATAAATACATTTATTCAGCAAGGATGCATTAAATTGATCAAGTGACAGTATAGACATTTATAATGTTGCAAAAGCTTTATATTTCAGATTAATGCTGTTCTTTTGAATTTTCTATTCATTAAATAATCCTGAAAAAAAATTGTACACAACTGTTTTCAATATTGATAATAATAATAAATGTTTCTTGAGCAGCAAATCGGCATATTAGAATGATTTCTGATGGATCATGTGACTCTAAAGACTGGAGAAATGATGCTGAAAATTCAGCTTTGAATCACAGAAATAAATAGTATTTAAAAAAATATTCAAATAGGAAAAGTTTTTTTAAATTGTACAAATATTTCACAATAATACTGTTTATATATATATATATATATATATTTTTTTTTTTTTTTTTTTTTATTATTATTATTATTATTATTATTATTTTTAATTCATGAAAACACTTTAGGGGGGAAGGGGGGCTGTTTCTCTTGCAGCTGCAGCCCGGGACGTGTGTCAGTGTGGTCTGAGCTCTGTAGGGGTGCTGTGCTGCTGGTGTGCCTTCTTTAAATAGCTCACTTTTGACTGTAGTATCTGCTTACGGCCATACCACCCTGAGCACGCCCGATCTCGTCTGATCTCGGAAGCTAAGCAGGGTCGGGCCTGGTTAGTACTTGGATGGGAGACCGCCTGGGAATACCAGGTGCTGTAAGCTTTTGCTTTATCTTCACTACTCAGCTAATACACTTCAACATGACTCAGCTCTGTTGCTTGTTCCTTTATCCTTTCAAATTGCTTTTATTGTCTTCCATTTTGCTTTCTCTCTGGCTTTTGTCTGCTGTAAGTGCGGCAAAGGAAAAGGACAGCTCAGCCTCGTCATTCTTCCTTTCTCCTCCAGGGGGTGATCGAGAGGCTTTTTTCTCTCTACAGCAACACCAAGAGCCACAAGTTCTTTTGTAACCGCTCCTCAACTTCAGCTAGACCAGAGCTTCCTAAACTCTTGTCAGCCGAACCCCTTACACGTAAATGATTTACAAGAAGTTTCCCCTGAGACTTTAAGTTATTTCAATAATTCAACCACACATTCGCACGTGTTTGGTTCTGTGATGTTGGTTAACGCACATGCAAGTACAGATGAAATATTGAATCTTTTTTAGTAAGTGTTTTATTTTAATTGCTTCTATTTTAAAATTATTTATATATAGGGCTGCGAGTATAGGGCCTATTATTATTAGTAGTAGTAGTAGTACTAGTAGTGGTAATACAATTATTATATTATTGTTTTAACTAATTAAATTACATCTGTCCAGTGAAATAAAATAAAAAAGAAGATAATTATGGGCCTAATATTTGTTTGATTTCATGCTGTAAGGCACAATACTTATGTCTAAAATTCTTCAAGAGAATGAACCTCTTTGGTTCTTGCGGAAGCTCAAACGTGATGCGTAACACGAGAATAAACCTTATTGGTTCTTGCGGAAGCTCAAACGTGATGCGTAACACGAAAACGAACCTCATTGGTTCTTGCGGAAGCTCAAACGTGATGCGTAACACGAGAATGAACCTCATTGGTTCTTGCGGAAGCTCAAACGTGCTGTGTAACACGAAAAAGAACCTCATTGGTTCTTGTGGAAGCTCAAACGTGACGCTTAACACGAGAATGAACCTCATTGGTTCTTGCGGAAGCTCAAACGTGATGCGTAACACGAAAACGAACCTCATTGGTTCTTGCGGAAGCTCAAACGTGATGCGTAACACGAGAATGAACCTCATTGGTTCTTGCGGAAGCTCAAACGTGCTGTGTAACACGAAAAAGAACCTCATTGGTTCTTGTGGAAGCTCAAACGTGATGCTTAACACGAGAATGAACCTCATTGGTTCTTGCGGAAGCTCAAACGTGATGCGTAACACGAAAACGAACCTCATTGGTTCTTGCGGAAGCTCAAACGTGATGCGAAACACGAGAATGAACCTCACTGGTTCTTGCGGAAGCTCAAACGTGCTGTGTAACACGAAAAAGAACCTCATTGGTTCTTGTGGAAGCTCAAACGTGATGCGTAACACAAGAATGAACCTCATTTTTTCTTGTGGAAGCTCAAACGTGCTGTGTAACACGAAAAAGAACCTCATTGGTTCTTGTGGAAGCTCAAACGTGATGC
The DNA here is from genome assembly GCA_039654625.1 of Rhinogobio ventralis. Taxonomy (NCBI): domain Eukaryota; kingdom Metazoa; phylum Chordata; class Actinopteri; order Cypriniformes; family Gobionidae; genus Rhinogobio; species Rhinogobio ventralis. Next base: position 6,446,446 of record CM077202.1, read on the forward strand.
GTAACACGAGAAAGAACCTCATTGGTTCTTGTGGAAGCTCAAACGTGATGTGTAACACGAGAAAGAACCTCATTGGTTCTTGTGGAAGCTCAAACGTGATGCGTAACACGAGAAAGAACCTCATTGGTTCTTGTGGAAGCTCAAACGTGATGAGTAACATGAAAACGAACCTCATTGGTTCTTGTGGAAGCTCAAACGTGATGCGTAACACGAGAATGAACCTCATTGGTTCTTGTGGAAGCTCAAACGTGATGCGTAACACGAGAATGAACCTCATTGGTTCTTGTGGAAGCTCAAACGTGATGCGTAACACGAGAATGAACCTCATTGGTTCTTGTGGAAGCTCAAACGTGCTGTGTAACACGAGAAAGAACCTCATTGGTTCTTGTGGAAGCTCAAACGTGATGCGTAACACCAGAAAGAACCTCATTGGTTCTTGCGGAAGCTCAAACGTGATGCGTAACACAAGAAAGAAGCTCATTGGTTCTTGCGGAAGCTCAAACGTGCTGCGTAACACACCAGAATGATCCTCATTGGTTCTCACACGTCAAGCGAACATGCTTGAGCTTCTGTTTACCACAATTGATGAGCGAGTTGATGAATGTTTATATGTGAATAAATTCAATAAATTCAATCTGTTCATCATATATGTTCTATATTGATGCTGTGTATGTGTTATTTTCTTGTAAAGCGACCTTGAGCTTGGGAAAGGCGCTATATAAATAAAACGTATTATTATTATTATTATTATTATTATTATTATTATAAAGTGATCATGTCTCTTCAGAAAATTTGGACTACACCACTCGATTCATATGGATTAGTTTTATGATCTCATTATGGACTTTTTGCAGTGTCAAAGTGTTGTGTAGCTGTCAGTGGAGGGACAGAAAGCTCTCAGATTTCATCAAAAAGATCTTCATTTGTGTTCCGAAGATGAACGAAAAGCCTGAGTAAATGTTTTTTTGGGGGGAAAGAACTTAAAGAAATAAATACATTTATTCAGCAAGGATGCATTAAATTGATCAAGTGACAGTATAGACATTTATAATGTTGCAAAAGCTTTATATTTCAGATTAATGCTGTTCTTTTGAATTTTCTATTCATTAAATAATCCTGAAAAAAAATTGTACACAACTGTTTTCAATATTGATAATAATAATAAATGTTTCTTGAGCAGCAAATCGGCATATTAGAATGTTTTCTGAAGGATCATGTGACTCTAAAGACTGGAGAAATGATGCTGAAAATTCAGCTTTGAATCACAGAAATAAATTGTATTTAAAAAAATATTCAAATAGGAAAAGTTATTTTAAATTGTACAAATATTTCACAATAATACTGTTTATATATATATATATATATATATATATATATATATATATATATATATATATATATATATATTTTTTTTTTTTTTTTTTTTTTTTTAATTATTATTATTATTATTATTTTTAATTCATGAAAACACTTTAGGGGGGAAGGGGGGCTGTTTCTCTTGCAGCTGCAGCCCGGGACGTGTGTCAGTGCGGTCTGAGCTCTGTAGGGGTGCTGTGCTGCTGGTGTGCCTTCTTTAAATAGCTCACTTTTGACTGTAGTATCTGCTTACGGCCATACCACCCTGAGCACGCCCGATCTCGTCTGATCTCGAAAGCTAAGCAGGGTCGGGCCTGGTTAGTACTTGGATGGGAGACCGCCTGGGAATACCAGGTGCTGTAAGCTTTTGCTTTATCTTCACTACTCAGCTAATACACTTCAACATGACTCAGCTCTGTTGCTTGTTCCTTTATCCTTTCAAATTGCTTTTATTGTCTTCCATTTTGCTTTCTCTCTGGCTTTTGTCTGCTGTAAGTGCGGCAAAGGAAAAGGACAGCTCAGCCTCGTCATTCTTCCTTTCTCCTCCAGGGGGTGATCGAGAGGCTTTTTTCTCTCTACAGCAACACCAAGAGCCACAAGTTTTTTTGTAACCGCTCCTCAACTTCAGCTAGACCAGAGCTTCCTAAACTCTTGTCAGCCGAACCCCTTACACGTAAATGATTTACAAGAAGTTCCCCCTGAGACTTTAAGTTATTTCAATAATTCAACCACACATTCGCACGTGTTTGGTTCTGTGATGTTGGTTAACGCACATTCAAGTACAGATGAAATATTGAATCTTTTTTAGTAAGTGTTTTATTTTAATTGCTTCTATTTTAAAATTATTTATATATAGGGCTGCGAGTATAGGGCCTATTATTATTATTAGTAGTAGTAGTAGTAGTAGTAGTGGTAATACAATTATTATATTATTGTTTTAACTAATTAAATTACATCTGTCCAGTGAAATAAAATAAAAAAGAAGATAATTATGGGCCTAATATTTGTTTGATTTCATGCTGCAAGGCACAATACTTATGTCTAAAATTCTTCACTCAAACATTCAAATCTTCAAGCTTATTATTTTGGTCAATACTGGTGCTGTAATGCTGTCATTTTCTATCCACAGAAATATGGATATAATTTAAACCTAGAGCGTGTTGCATTCCCGAAATGCATGTTAAACTCAGTGCTCATACAGAGATGAAGTTGGTGAGAAGCAGCATGTACTGTCAACCGAGGCGCTCTGACACTGAAAACAATGTAAGCTGCTGGTGTCTAACACAGTGCTGCTCTTCACTCTGAAACATGCAGCGCAACGGACAATAAACTAATTGAATTAAATTACAGACTTTAATTTGATAATCACAATAGGCTATAGCCTGTCACAGTTTTAGTTTTATTTCGATTAATTCTGCAGCCATATTTAAGTGAGTTGTGGTTTTAACTCACAAAACACCTGCAGTTCCCTCACAAACAAACTAACATTTGGGAAATTCTAACCTAGACCAATTAAATTAACAGTTCAAACAGAATCCAAAGTAACAGCCCACTCAATTCACCCTATTGTTACATATTAAACACGATTAAGCAAATCAATGCATGAAGAGAGAAAATAAATATTTTGCAAATTATCATTAAACCTTCCCCATTCATTTTTCCCCATATCATTCCATCAGATATGGGCCCCGCCCATTCAGGACGGTACTAAACACATGCGTTCTAACTGCGAGACAAGATCGCTTTATATGATGAACAGATTTAATTTAGGCTCTTATTCACATTTAAACATAGATCAGCAAACATAAACAGAAGCTCAACCAAACGTGCTCAATGCTGACGAGAATGAACCTCATTGGTTCTTCCGGAAGCTCAAACGTGATGCGTAACATGAAAACGAACCTCATTGGTTCTTGCGGAAGCTGAAACGTGATGCGTAACACAAGAATGAACCTCATTGGTTCTTGCGGAAGCTCAAACGTGATGCGTAACACGAGAATAAACCTTATTGGTTCTTGCGGAAGCTCAAACGTGATGCGTAACATGAAAACTAACCTCACTGGTTCTTGCGGAAGCTCAAACGTGATGCGTAACACGAGAATGAACCTCATTGGTTCTTGCGGAAGCTCAAACGTGATTCGTAACACAAGAATGAACCTCATTGGTTCTTGTGGAAGCTCAAACGTGATGCGTAACACGAAAACTAACCTCACTGGTTCTTGCGGAAGCTCAAACGTGATGCGTAACACGAGAATGAACCTCATTGGTTCTTGCGGAAGCTCAAACGTGATTCGTAACACAAGAATGAACCTCATTGGTTCTTGTGGAAGCTCAAACGTGATGCGTAACACGAGAATGAACCTCATTGGTTCTTGTGGAAGCTCAAACGTGATGCGTAACATGAGAATAAACCTTATTGGTTCTTGCGGAAGCTCAAACGTGATGCGTAACACGAAAACGAACCTCATTGGTTCTTGCGGAAGCTCAAACGTGATGCGTAACACGAGAATGAACCTCACTGGTTCTTGCGGAAGCTCAAACGTGCTGTGTAACACGAAAAAGAACCTCATTGGTTCTTGTGGAAGCTCAAACGTGATGCGTAACACAAGAATGAACCTCATTGGTTCTTGTGGAAGCTCAAACGTGCTGTGTAACACGAAAAAGAACCTCATTGGTTCTTGTGGAAGCTCAAACGTGATGCTTAACACGAGAATGAACCTCATTGGTTCTTGTGGAAGCTCAAACGTGATGCGTAACATGAGAATGAACCTCATAGGTTCTTGTGGAAGCTAAAACGTGATGCGTAACACGAGAATGAACCTCATTGGTTCTTGCGGAAGCTCAAACGTGATGCGTAACACAAGAATGAACCTCATTGGTTCTTGTGGAAGCTGAAACGTGATGCGTAACACAAGAATGAACCTCATTTATTCTTGTGGAAGCTCAAACGTGATGCGTAACATGAAAACGAACCTCATTGGTTCTTGTGGAAGCTCAAACGTGATGCGTAACACGAGAATGAACCTCATTGGTTCTTGTGGAAGCTCAAACGTGATGCGTAACACGAGAAAGAACCTCATTGGTTCTTGTGGAAGCTCAAACGTGATGTGTAACACGAGAAAGAACCTCATTGGTTCTTGTGGAAGCTCAAACGTGATGCGTAACACGAGAAAGAACCTCATTGGTTCTTGTGGAAGCTCAAACGTGATGCGTAACATGAAAACGAACCTCATTGGTTCTTGTGGAAGCTCAAACGTGATGCGTAACACGAGAATGAACCTCATTGGTTCTTGTGGAAGCTCAAACGTGATGCGTAACACGAGAATGAACCTCATTGGTTCTTGTGGAAGCTCAAACGTGATGCGTAACACGAGAATGAACCTCATTGGTTCTTGTGGAAGCTCAAACGTGCTGTGTAACACGAGAAAGAACCTCATTGGTTCTTGTGGAAGCTCAAACGTGATGCGTAACACCAGAAAGAACCTCATTGGTTCTTGCGGAAGCTCAAACGTGATGCGTAACACAAGAAAGAAGCTCATTGGTTCTTGCGGAAGCTCAAACGTGCTGCGTAACACACCAGAATGATCCTCATTGGTTCTCACACGTCAAGCGAACATGCTTGAGCTTCTGTTTACCACAATTGATGAGCGAGTTGATGAATGTTTATATGTGAATAAATTCAATAAATTCAATCTGTTCATCATATATGTTCTATATTGATGCTGTGTATGTGTTATTTTCTTGTAAAGCGACCTTGAGCTTGGGAAAGGCGCTATATAAATAAAACGTATTATTATTATTATTATTATTATTATTATTATTATAAAGTGATCATGTCTCTTCAGAAAATTTGGACTACACCACTCGATTCATATGGATTAGTTTTATGATCTCATTATGGACTTTTTGCAGTGTCAAAGTGTTGTGTAGCTGTCAGTGGAGGGACAGAAAGCTCTCAGATTTCATCAAAAAGATCTTCATTTGTGTTCCGAAGATGAACGAAAAGCCTGAGTAAATGTTTTTTTGGGGGGAAAGAACTTAAAGAAATAAATACATTTATTCAGCAAGGATGCATTAAATTGATCAAGTGACAGTATAGACATTTATAATGTTGCAAAAGCTTTATATTTCAGATTAATGCTGTTCTTTTGAATTTTCTATTCATTAAATAATCCTGAAAAAAAATTGTACACAACTGTTTTCAATATTGATAATAATAATAAATGTTTCTTGAGCAGCAAATCGGCATATTAGAATGATTTCTGATGGATCATGTGACTCTAAAGACTGGAGAAATGATGCTGAAAATTCAGCTTTGAATCACAGAAATAAATAGTATTTTAAAAAATATTCAAATAGGAAAAGTTATTTTAAATTGTACAAATATTTCACAATAATACTGTTTATATATATATATATATATATATATATATATATATATATATATATTTTTTTTTATTTTATTTTATTTTTTTTTTATTATTATTATTATTATTATTTTTAATTCATGAAAACACTTTAGGGGGGAAGGGGGGCTGTTTCTCTTGCAGCTGCAGCACGGGACGTGTGTCAGTGCGGTCTGAGCTCTGTAGGGGTGCTGTGCTGCTGGTGTGCCTTCTTTAAATAGCTCACTTTTGACTGTAGTATCTGCTTACGGCCATACCACCCTGAGCACGCCCGATCTCGTCTGATCTCGGAAGCTAAGCAGGGTCGGGCCTGGTTAGTACTTGGATGGGAGACCGCCTGGGAATACCAGGTGCTGTAAGCTTTTGCTTTATCTTCACTACTCAGCTAATACACTTCAACATGACTCAGCTCTGTTGCTTGTTCCTTTATCCTTTCAAATTGCTTTTATTGTCTTCCATTTTGCTTTCTCTCTGGCTTTTGTCTGCTGTAAGTGCGGCAAAGGAAAAGGACAGCTCAGCCTCGTCATTCTTCCTTTCTCCTCCAGGGGGTGATCGAGAGGCTTTTTTCTCTCTACAGCAACACCAAGAGCCACAAGTTCTTTTGTAACCGCTCCTCAACTTCAGCTAGACCAGAGCTTCCTAAACTCTTGTCAGCCGAACCCCTTACACGTAAATGATTTACAAGAAGTTCCCCCTGAGACTTTAAGTTATTTCAATAATTCAACCACACATTCGCACGTGTTTGGTTCTGTGATGTTGGTTAACGCACATTCAAGTACAGATGAAATATTGAATCTTTTTTAGTAAGTGTTTTATTTTAATTGCTTCTATTTTAAAATTATTTATATATAGGGCTGCGAGTATAGGGCCTATTATTAGTAGTAGTAGTAGTAGTAGTAGTAGTGGTAATACAATTATTATATTATTGTTTTAACTAATTAAATTACATCTGTCCAGTGAAATAAAATAAAAAAGAAGATAATTATGGGCCTAATATTTGTTTGATTTCATGCTGCAAGGCACAATACTTATGTCTAAAATTCTTCACTCAAACATTCAAATCTTCAAGCTTATTATTTTGGTCAATACTGGTGCTGTAATGCTGTCATTTTCTATCCACAGAAATATGGATATAATTTAAACCTAGAGCGTGTTGCATTCCCGAAATGCATGTTAAACTCAGTGCTCATACAGAGATGAAGTTGGTGAGAAGCAGCATGTACTGTCAACCGAGGCGCTCTGACACTGAAAACAATGTAAGCTGCTGGTGTCTAACACAGTGCTGCTCTTCACTCTGAAACATGCAGCGCAACGGACAATAAACTAATTGAATTAAATTACAGACTTTAATTTGATAATCACAATAGGCTATAGCCTGTCACAGTTTTAGTTTTATTTCGATTAATTCTGCAGCCATATTTAAGTGAGTTGTGGTTTTAACTCACAAAACACCTGCAGTTCCCTCACAAACAAACTAACATTTGGGAAATTCTAACCTAGACCAATTAAATTAACAGTTCAAACAGAATCCAAAGTAACAGCCCACTCAATTCACCCTATTTTTACAGATTAAACACGATTAAGCAAATCAATGCATGAAGAGAGAAAATAAATGTTTTGCAAATTATCATTAAACCTTCCCCATTCATTTTTCCCCATATCATTCCATCAGATATGGGCCCCGCCCATTCAGGACGGTACTAAACACATGCGTTCTAACTGCGAGACAAGATCGCTTTATATGATGAACAGATTTAATTTAGGCTCTTATTCACATTTAAACATAGATCAGCAAACATAAACAGAAGCTCAACCAAACGTGCTCAATGCTGACGAGAATGAACCTCATTGGTTCTTCCGGAAGCTCAAACGTGATGCGTAACATGAAAACGAACCTCATTGGTTCTTGCGGAAGCTGAAACGTGATGCGTAACACAAGAATGAACCTCATTGGTTCTTGCGGAAGCTCAAACGTGATGCGTAACACGAGAATAAACCTTATTGGTTCTTGCGGAAGCTCAAACGTGATGCGTAACATGAAAACTAACCTCACTGGTTCTTGCGGAAGCTCAAACGTGATGCGTAACACGAGAATGAACCTCATTGGTTCTTGCGGAAGCTCAAACGTGATTCGTAACACAAGAATGAACCTCATTGGTTCTTGTGGAAGCTCAAACGTGATGCGTAACACGAAAACTAACCTCACTGGTTCTTGCGGAAGCTCAAACGTGATGCGTAACACGAGAATGAACCTCATTGGTTCTTGCGGAAGCTCAAACGTGATTCGTAACACAAGAATGAACCTCATTGGTTCTTGTGGAAGCTCAAACGTGATGCGTAACACGAGAATGAACCTCATTGGTTCTTGTGGAAGCTCAAACGTGATGCGTAACATGAGAATGAACCTCATTGGTTCTTGTGGAAGCTAAAACGTGATGCGTAACACGAGAACGAACCTCATTGGTTCTTGCGGAATCTCAAACGTGATGCGTAACACGAGAATGAACCTCATTGGTTCTTGCGGAATCTCAAACGTGATGCGTAACACGAGAATGAACCTCTTTGGTTCTTGTGGAAGCTCAAACGTGATGCGTAACACGAAAACGAACCTCATTGGTTCTTGTGGAAGCTCAAACGTGATGCGTAACACGAGAATGAACCTCATTGGTTCTTGTGGAAGCTCAAACGTGTTGTGTAACACGAGAAAGAACCTCATTGGTTCTTGTGGAAGCTCAAACTTGATGCGTAACACAAGAAAGAACCTCATTTTTTCTTGTGGAAGCTCAAACGTGATGCGTAACACGAGAAAGAACCTCATTGGTTCTTGTGGAAGCTCAAACGTGATGCGTAACATGAAAACGAACCTCATTGGTTCTTGTGGAAGCTCAAACGTGATGCGTAACACGAGAATAAACCTCATTGGTTCTTGTGGAAGCTCAAACGTGATGCGTAACACGAGAATGAACCTCATTGGTTCTTGTGGAAGCTCAAACGTGATGCGTAACACGAGAATGAACCTCATTGGTTCTTGTGGAAGCTCAAACGTGCTGTGTAACACGAGAAAGAACCTCATTGGTTCTTGCGGAAGCTCAAACGTGATGCGTAACACAAGAAAGAAGCTCATTGGTTCTTGCGGAAGCTCAAACGTGATGCGTAACACGAGAATGAAGCTCATTGGTTCTTGTGGAAGCTCAAACGTGATGCGTAACACGAGAATGAACCTCATTGGTTCTTGTGGAAGCTCAAACGTGCTGTCTAACACGAGAAAGAACCTCATTGGTTCTTGTGGAAGCTCAAACGTGATGCGTAACACAAGAAAGAAGCTCATTGGTTCTTGTGGAAGCTCAAACGTGCTGCGTAACACACCAGAATGATCCTCATTGGTTCTCACACGTCAAGCGAACATGCTTGAGCTTCTGTTTACCACAACTGATGAGCGAGTTGATGTATGTTTATATGTGAATAAATTCAATAAATTCAATCTGTTCATCATATATGTTCTATATTGATGCTGTGTATGTGTTATTTTCTTGTAAAGCGACCTTGAGCTTGGGAAAGGCGCTATATAAATAAAACGTATTATTATTATTATTATTATTATTATAAAGTGATCATGTCTCTTCAGAAAATTTGGACTAAACCACTCGATTCATATGGATTAGTTTTATGATCTCATTATGGACTTTTTGCAGTGTCAAAGTGTTGTGTAGCTGTCAGTGGAGGGACAGAAAGCTCTCAGATTTCATCAAAAAGATCTTCATTTGTGTTCCGAAGAGGAACGAAAAGCCTGAGTAAATGTTTTTTTGGGGGGAAAGAACTTAAAGAAATAAATACATTTATTCAGCAAGGATGCATTAAATTGATCAAGTGACAGTATAGACATTTATAATGTTGCAAAAGCTTTATATTTCAGATTAATGCTGTTCTTTTGAATTTTCTATTCATTAAATAATCCTGAAAAAAAATTGTACACAACTGTTTTCAATATTGATAATAATAATAAATGTTTCTTGAGCAGCAAATCGGCATATTAGAATGATTTCTGATGGATCATGTGACTCTAAAGACTGGAGAAATGATGCTGAAAATTCAGCTTTGAATCACAGAAATAAATAGTATTTAAAAAAATATTCAAATAGGAAAAGTTTTTTTAAATTGTACAAATATTTCACAATAATACTGTTTATATATATATATATATATATATATATATATTTTTTTTATTTATTTTTTTTTTTTTTTTATTATTATTATTATTATTATTATTTTTAATTCATGAAAACACTTTAGGGGGGAAGGGGGGCTGTTTCTCTTGCAGCTGCAGCCCGGGACGTGTGTCAGTGTGGTCTGAGCTCTGTAGGGGTGCTGTGCTGCTGGTGTGCCTTCTTTAAATAGCTCACTTTTGACTGTAGTATCTGCTTACGGCCATACCACCCTGAGCACGCCCGATCTCGTCTGATCTCGGAAGCTAAGCAGGGTCGGGCCTGGTTAGTACTTGGATGGGAGACCGCCTGGGAATACCAGGTGCTGTAAGCTTTTGCTTTATCTTCACTACTCAGCTAATACACTTCAACATGACTCAGCTCTGTTGCTTGTTCCTTTATCCTTTCAAATTGCTTTTATTGTCTTCCATTTTGCTTTCTCTCTGGCTTTTGTCTGCTGTAAGTGCGGCAAAGGAAAAGGACAGCTCAGCCTCGTCATTCTTCCTTTCTCCTCCAGGGGGTGATCGAGAGGCTTTTTTCTCTCTACAGCAACACCAAGAGCCACAAGTTCTTTTGTAACCGCTCCTCAACTTCAGCTAGACCAGAGCTTCCTAAACTCTTGTCAGCCGAACCCCTTACACGTAAATGATTTACAAGAAGTTTCCCCTGAGACTTTAAGTTATTTCAATAATTCAACCACACATTCGCACGTGTTTGGTTCTGTGATGTTGGTTAACGCACATGCAAGTACAGATGAAATATTGAATCTTTTTTAGTAAGTGTTTTATTTTAATTGCTTCTATTTTAAAATTATTTATATATAGGGCTGCGAGTATAGGGCCTATTATTATTAGTAGTAGTAGTAGTACTAGTAGTGGTAATACAATTATTATATTATTGTTTTAACTAATTAAATTACATCTGTCCAGTGAAATAAAATAAAAAAGAAGATAATTATGGGCCTAATATTTGTTTGATTTCATGCTGTAAGGCACAATACTTATGTCTAAAATTCTTCAAGAGAATGAACCTCTTTGGTTCTTGCGGAAGCTCAAACGTGATGCGTAACACGAGAATAAACCTTATTGGTTCTTGCGGAAGCTCAAACGTGATGCGTAACACGAAAACGAACCTCATTGGTTCTTGCGGAAGCTCAAACGTGATGCGTAACACGAGAATGAACCTCATTGGTTCTTGCGGAAGCTCAAACGTGCTGTGTAACACGAAAAAGAACCTCATTGGTTCTTGTGGAAGCTCAAACGTGACGCTTAACACGAGAATGAACCTCATTGGTTCTTGCGGAAGCTCAAACGTGATACGTAACACGAAAACGAACCTCATTGGTTCTTGCGGAAGCTCAAACGTGATGCGTAACACGAGAATGAACCTCATTGGTTCTTGCGGAAGCTCAAACGTGCTGTGTAACACGAAAAAGAACCTCATTGGTTCTTGTGGAAGCTCAAACGTGATGCTTAACACGAGAATGAACCTCATTGGTTCTTGCGGAAGCTCAAACGTGATGCGTAACACGAAAACGAACCTCATTGGTTCTTGCGGAAGCTCAAACGTGATGCGAAACACGAGAATGAACCTCACTGGTTCTTGCGGAAGCTCAAACGTGCTGTGTAACACGAAAAAGAACCTCATTGGTTCTTGTGGAAGCTCAAACGTGATGCGTAACACAAGAATGAACCTCATTGGTTCTTGTGGAAGCTCAAACGTGCTGTGTAACACGAAAAAGAACCTCATTGGTTCTTGTGGAAGCTCAAACGTGATGCGTAACACGAGAAAGAACCTCATTGGTTCTTGTGGAAGCTCAAACGTGATGTGTAACACGAAAAAAGAACCTCATTGGTTCTTGTGGAAGCTCAAACGTGATGCGTAACACGAGAAAGAACCTCATTGGTTCTTGTGGAAGCTCAAACGTGATGAGTAACATGAAAACGAACCTCATTGGTTCTTGTGGAAGCTCAAACGTGATGCGTAACACGAGAATGAACCTCATTGGTTCTTGTGGAAGCTCAAACGTGATGCGTAACACGAGAATGAACCTCATTGGTTCTTGTGGAAGCTCAAACGTGATGCGTAACACGAGAATGAACCTCATTGGTTCTTGTGGAAGCTCAAACGTGCTGTGTAACACGAGAAAGAACCTCATTGGTTCTTGTGGAAGCTCAAACGTGATGCGTAACACCAGAAAGAACCTCATTGGTTCTTGCGGAAGCTCAAACGTGATGCGTAACACAAGAAAGAAGCTCATTGGTTCTTGCGGAAGCTCAAACGTGCTGCGTAACACACCAGAATGATCCTCATTGGTTCTCACACGTCAAGCGAACATGCTTGAGCTTCTGTTTACCACAATTGATGAGCGAGTTGATGAATGTTTATATGTGAATAAATTCAATAAATTCAATCTGTTCATCATATATGTTCTATATTGATGCTGTGTATGTGTTATTTTCTTGTAAAGCGACCTTGAGCTTGGGAAAGGCGCTATATAAATAAAACGTATTATTATTATTATTATTATTATTATTATTATTATTATTATTATAAAGTGATTATGTCTCTTCAGAAAATTTGGACTACACCACTCGATTCATATGGATTAGTTTTATGATCTCATTATGGACTTTTTGCAGTGTCAAAGTGTTGTGTAGCTGTCAGTGGAGGGACAGAAAGCTCTCAGATTTCATCAAAAAGATCTTCATTTGTGTTCCGAAGATGAACGAAAAGCCTGAGTAAATGTTTTTTTGGGGGGAAAGAACTTAAAGAAATAAATACATTTATTCAGCAAGGATGCATTAAATTGATCAAGTGACAGTATAGACATTTATAATGTTGCAAAAGCTTTATATTTCAGATTAATGCTGTTCTTTTGAATTTTCTATTCATTAAATAATCCTGAAAAAAAATTGTACACAACTGTTTTCAATATTGATAATAATAATAAATGTTTCTTGAGCAGCAAATCGGCATATTAGAATGTTTTCTGAAGGATCATGTGACTCTAAAGACTGGAGAAATGATGCTGAAAATTCAGCTTTGAATCACAGAAATAAATAGTATTTTAAAAAATATTCAAATAGGAAAAGTTATTTTAAATTGTACAAATATTTCACAATAATACTGTTTATATATATATATATATATATATATATATATATATATATATATATATATATATATATATATTATTTATTTTTTTTTATTTATTTTTTTTTTATTATTATTATTATTATTATTTTTAATTCATGAAAACACTTTAGGGGGGAAGGGGGGCTGTTTCTCTTGCAGCTGCAGCCCGGGACGTGTGTCAGTGCGGTCTGAGCTCTGTAGGGGTGCTGTGCTGCTGGTGTGCCTTCTTTAAATAGCTCACTTTTGACTGTAGTATCTGCTTACGGCCATACCACCCTGAGCACGCCCGATCTCGTCTGATCTCGGAAGCTAAGCAGGGTCGGGCCTGGTTAGTACTTGGATGGGAGACCGCCTGGGAATACCAGGTGCTGTAAGCTTTTGCTTTATCTTCACTACTCAGCTAATACACTTCAACATGACTCAGCTCTGTTGCTTGTTCCTTTATCCTTTCAAATTGCTTTTATTGTCTTCCATTTTGCTTTCTCTCTGGCTTTTGTCTGCTGTAAGTGCGGCAAAGGAAAAGGACAGCTCAGCCTCGTCATTCTTCCTTTCTCCTCCAGGGGGTGATCGAGAGGCTTTTTTCTCTCTACAGCAACACCAAGAGCCACAAGTTCTTTTGTAACCGCTCCTCAACTTCAGCTAGACCAGAGCTTCCTAAACTCTTGTCAGCCGAACCCCTTACACGTAAATGATTTACAAGAAGTTCCCCCTGAGACTTTAAGTTATTTCAATAATTCAACCACACATTCGCACGTGTTTGGTTCTGTGATGTTGGTTAACGCACATTCAAGTACAGATGAAATATTGAATCTTTTTTAGTAAGTGTTTTATTTTAATTGCTTCTATTTTAAAATTATTTATATATAGGGCTGCGAGTATAGGGCCTATTATTATTAGTAGTAGTAGTAGTAGTAGTAGTAGTGGTAATACAATTATTATATTATTGTTTTAACTAATTAAATTACATCTGTCCAGTGAAATAAAATAAAAAAGAAGATAATTATGGGCCTAATATTTGTTTGATTTCATGCTGCAAGGCACAATACTTATGTCTAAAATTCTTCACTCAAACATTCAAATCTTCAAGCTTATTATTTTGGTCAATACTGGTGCTGTAATGCTGTCATTTTCTATCCACAGAAATATGGATATAATTTAAACCTAGAGCGCGTTGCATTCCCGAAATGCATGTTAAACTCAGTGCTCATACAGAGATGAAGTTGGTGAGAAGCAGCATGTACTGTCAACCGAGGCGCTCTGACACTGAAAACAATGTAAGCTGCTGGTGTCTAACACAGTGCTGCTCTTCACTCTGAAACATGCAGCGCAACGGACAATAAACTAATTGAATTAAATTACAGACTTTAATTTGATAATCACAATAGGCTATAGCCTGTCACAGTTTTAGTTTTATTTCGATTAATTCTGCAGCCATATTTAAGTGAGTTGTGGTTTTAACTCACAAAACACCTGCAGTTCCCTCACAAACAAACTAACATTTGGGAAATTCTAACCTAGACCAATTAAATTAACAGTTCAAACAGAATCCAAAGTAACAGCCCACTCAATTCACTCTATTTTTACAGATTAAACACGATTAAGCAAATCAATGCATGAAGAGAGAAAATAAATGTTTTGCAAATTATCATTAAACCTTCCCCATTCATTTTTCCCCATATCATTCCATCAGATATGGGCCCCGCCCATTCAGGACGGTACTAAACACATGCGTTCTAACTGCGAGACAAGATCGCTTTATATGATGAACAGATTTAATTTAGGCTCTTATTCACATTTAAACATAGATCAGCAAACATAAACAGAAGCTCAACCAAACGTGCTCAATGCTGACGAGAATGAACCTCATTGGTTCTTCCGGAAGCTCAAACGTGATGCGTAACACGAAAACGAACCTCATTGGTTCTTGCGGAAGCTGAAACGTGATGCGTAACACAAGAATGAACCTCATTGGTTCTTGCGGAAGCTCAAACGTGATGCGTAACACGAGAATAAACCTTATTGGTTCTTGCGGAAGCTCAAACGTGATGCGTAACACGAAAACTAACCTCACTGGTTCTTGCGGAAGCTCAAACGTGATGCGTAACACGAGAATGAACCTCATTGGTTCTTGTGGAAGCTCAAACATGATGCGTAACACAAGAATGAACCTCATTGGTTCTTGCGGAAGCTCAAACGCGATGCGTAACACGAGAATGAACCTCATTGGTTCTTGCGGAAGCTCAAACATGATGCGTAACAAGAGAATGAACCTTATTGGTCCTTGTGGAAGCTCAAACGTGATGCGTAACACGAGAACAAACTTCACTGGTTCTTGCGGAAGCTCAAACGTGCTGTGTAACACGAAAAAGAACCTCATTGGTTCTTGTGGAAGCTCAAACGTGATGCGTAACACAAGAATGAACCTCATAGGTTCTTGCGGAAGCTCAAACGTGATGCGTAACACGAGAATAAACCTTATTGGTTCTTGCGGAAGCTCAAACGTGATGCGTAACACGAAAACGAACCTCATTGGTTCTTGTGGAAGCTCAAACGTGATGCGTAACACGAGAATGAACCTCATTGGTTCTTGTGGAAGCTCAAACGTGATGCGTAACACAAGAATGAACCTCATTGGTTCTTGCGGAAGCTCAAACGTGATGCGTAACACAAGAATGAACCTCATTGGTTCTTGCGGAAGCTCAAACGTGATGCGTAACACGAGAATAAACCTTATTGGTTCTTGCGGAAGCTCAAACGTGATGCGTAACACGAAAACGAACCTCATTGGTTCTTGTGGAAGCTCAAACGTGATGCGTAACACGAGAATGAACCTCATTGGTTCTTGTGGAAGCTCAAACGTGCTGTGTAACACGAAAAAGAACCTCATTGGTTCTTGTGGAAGCTCAAAAGTGATGCGTAACACGAGAATGAACCTCATTGGTTCTTGTGGAAGCTCAAACGTGATGCGTAACATGAGAATGAACCTCATTGGTTCTTGTGGAAGCTAAAACGTGATGCGTAACACGAGAATGAACCTCATTGGTTCTTGCGGAAGCTCAAACGTGATGCGTAACACAAGAATGAACCTCATTGGTTCTTGTGGAAGCTCAAACGTGATGCGTAACATGAAAACGAAACTCATTGGTTCTTGTGGAAGCTCAAACGTGATGCGTAACACAAGAATGAACCTCATTGGTTCTTGTGGAAGCTCAAACGTGATGCGTAACACGAGAATGAACCTCATTGGTTCTTGTGGAAGCTCAAACGTGCTGTGTAACTCGAGAAAGAACCTCATTGGTTCTTGTGGAAGCTCAAACGTGATGTGTAACACGAGAAAGAACCTCATTGGTTCTTGTGGAAGCTCAAACGTGATGCGTAACACGAGAAAGAACCTCATTGGTTCTTGTGGAAGCTCAAACGTGATGCGTAACACGAGAAAGAACCTCATTGGTTCTTGTGGAAGCTCAAACGTGATGCGTAACATGAAAACGAACCTCATTGGTTCTTGTGGAAGCTCAAACGTGATGCGTAACACGAGAATGAACCTCATTGGTTCTTGTGGAAGCTCAAACGTGATGTGTAACACGAGAAAGAACCTCATTGGTTCTTGTGGAAGCTCAAACGTGATGCGTAACATGAAAACGAACCTCATTGGTTCTTGTGGAAGCTCAAACGTGATGCGTAACACGAGAATGAACCTCATTGGTTCTTGTGGAAGCTCAAACGTGATGCGTAACACGAGAATGAACCTCATTGGTTCTTGTGGAAGCTCAAACGTGCTTTCTAACACGAGAAAGAACCTCATTGGTTCTTGTGGAAGCTCAAACGTGATGCGTAACACAAGAAAGAAGCTCATTGGTTCTTGCGGAAGCTCAAACGTGATGCGTAACACAAGAAAGAAGCTCATTGGTTCTTGTGGAAGCTCAAACGTGATGCGTAACATGAAAACGAACCTCATTGGTTCTTGTGGAAGCTCAAACGTGATGCGTAACACGAGAATGAACCTCATTGGTTCTTGTGGAAGCTCAAACGTGATGTGTAACACGAGAAAGAACCTCATTGGTTCTTGTGGAAGCTCAAACGTGATGCGTAACATGAAAACGAACCTCATTGGTTCTTGTGGAAGCTCAAACGTGATGCGTAACACGAGAATGAACCTCATTGGTTCTTGTGGAAGCTCAAACGTGATGCGTAACACGAGAATGAACCTCATTGGTTCTTGTGGAAGCTCAAACGTGCTGTCTAACACGAGAAAGAACCTCATTGGTTCTTGTGGAAGCTCAAACGTGATGCGTAACACAAGAAAGAAGCTCATTGGTTCTTGCGGAAGCTCAAACGTGATGCGTAACACAAGAAAGAAGCTCATTGGTTCTTGTGGAAGCTCAAACGTGCTGCGTAACACACCAGAATGATCCTCATTGGTTCTCACACGTCAAGCGAACATGCTTGAGCTTCTGTTTACCACAACTGATGAGCGAGTTGATGTATGTTTATATGTGAATAAATTCAATAAATTCAATCTGTTCATCATATATGTTCTATATTGATGCTGTGTATGTGTTATTTTCTTGTAAAGCGACCTTGAGCTTGGGAAAGGCGCTATATAAATAAAACGTATTATTATTATTATTATTATTATAAAGTGATCATGTCTCTTCAGAAAATTTGGACTAAACCACTCGATTCATATGGATTAGTTTTATGATCTCATTATGGACTTTTTGCAGTGTCAAAGTGTTGTGTAGCTGTCAGTGGAGGGACAGAAAGCTCTCAGATTTCATCAAAAAGATCTTCATTTGTGTTCCGAAGAGGAACGAAAAGCCTGAGTAAATGTTTTTTTGGGGGGAAAGAACTTAAAGAAATAAATACATTTATTCAGCAAGGATGCATTAAATTGATCAAGTGACAGTATAGACATTTATAATGTTGCAAAAGCTTTATATTTCAGATTAATGCTGTTCTTTTGAATTTTCTATTCATTAAATAATCCTGAAAAAAAATTGTACACAACTGTTTTCAATATTGATAATAATAATAAATGTTTCTTGAGCAGCAAATCGGCATATTAGAATGATTTCTGAAGGATCATGTGACTCTAAAGACTGGAGAAATGATGCTGAAAATTCAGCTTTGAATCACAGAAATAAATAGTATTTAAAAAAATATTCAAATAGGAAAAGTTTTTTTAAATTGTACAAATATTTCACAATAATACTGTTTATATATATATATATATATTTTTATTTATTTTATTTTTTTTATTTATTTTTTTTTTTTTTTATTATTATTATTATTATTATTATTTTTAATTCATGAAAACACTTTAGGGGGGAAGGGGGGCTGTTTCTCTTGCAGCTGCAGCCCGGGACGTGTGTCAGTGCGGTCTGAGCTCTGTAGGGGTGCTGTGCTGCTGGTGTGCCTTCTTTAAATAGCTCACTTTTGACTGTAGTATCTGCTTACGGCCATACCACCCTGAGCACGCCCGATCTCGTCTGATCTCGGAAGCTAAGCAGGGTCGGGCCTGGTTAGTACTTGGATGGGAGACCGCCTGGGAATACCAGGTGCTGTAAGCTTTTGCTTTATCTTCACTACTCAGCTAATACACTTCAACATGACTCAGCTCTGTTGCTTGTTCCTTTATCCTTTCAAATTGCTTTTATTGTCTTCCATTTTGCTTTCTCTCTGGCTTTTGTCTGCTGTAAGTGCGGCAAAGGAAAAGGACAGCTCAGCCTCGTCATTCTTCCTTTCTCCTCCAGGGGGTGATCGAGAGGCTTTTTTCTCTCTACAGCAACACCAAGAGCCACAAGTTCTTTTGTAACCGCTCCTCAACTTCAGCTAGACCAGAGCTTCCTAAACTCTTGTCAGCCGAACCCCTTACACGTAAATGATTTACAAGAAGTTCCCCCTGAGACTTTAAGTTATTTCAATAATTCAACCACACATTCGCACGTGTTTGGTTCTGTGATGTTGGTTAACGCACATGCAAGTACAGATGAAATATTGAATCTTTTTTAGTAAGTGTTTTATTTTAATTGCTTCTATTTTAAAATTATTTATATATAGGGCTGCTAGTATAGGGCCTATTATTATTATTAGTAGTAGTAGTACTAGTAGTGGTAATACAATTATTATATTATTGTTTTAACTAATTAAATTACATCTGTCCAGTGAAATAAAATAAAAAAGAAGATAATTATGGGCCTAATATTTGTTTGATTTCATGCTGTAAGGCACAATACTTATGTCTAAAATTCTTCAAGAGAATGAACCTCTTTGGTTCTTGCGGAAGCTCAAACGTGATGCGTAACACGAGAATAAACCTTATTGGTTCTTGCGGAAGCTCAAACGTGATGCGTAACACGAAAACGAACCTCATTGGTTCTTGCGGAAGCTCAAACGTGATGCGTAACACGAGAATGAACCTCATTGGTTCTTGCGGAAGCTCAAACGTGCTGTGTAACACGAAAAAGAACCTCATTGGTTCTTGTGGAAGCTCAAACGTGATGCTTAACACGAGAATGAACCTCATTGGTTCTTGCGGAAGCTCAAACGTGATGCGTAACACAAGAATGAACCTCATTGGTTCTTGCGGAAGCTCAAACGTGATGCGTAACACGAGAATAAACCTTATTGGTTCTTGCGGAAGCTCAAACGTGATGCGTAACACGAAAACTAACCTCACTGGTTCTTGCGGAAGCTCAAACGTGATGCGTAACACGAGAATGAACCTCATTGGTTCTTGTGGAAGCTCAAACATGATGCGTAACACAAGAATGAACCTCATTGGTTCTTGCGGAAGCTCAAACGCGATGCGTAACACGAGAATGAACCTCATTGGTTCTTGCGGAAGCTCAAACATGATGCGTAACAAGAGAATGAACCTTATTGGTCCTTGTGGAAGCTCAAACGTGATGCGTAACACGAGAACAAACTTCACTGGTTCTTGCGGAAGCTCAAACGTGCTGTGTAACACGAAAAAGAACCTCATTGGTTCTTGTGGAAGCTCAAACGTGATGCGTAACACAAGAATGAACCTCATAGGTTCTTGCGGAAGCTCAAACGTGATGCGTAACACGAGAATAAACCTTATTGGTTCTTGCGGAAGCTCAAACGTGATGCGTAACACGAAAACGAACCTCATTGGTTCTTGTGGAAGCTCAAACGTGATGCGTAACACGAGAATGAACCTCATTGGTTCTTGTGGAAGCTCAAACGTGATGCGTAACACAAGAATGAACCTCATTGGTTCTTGCGGAAGCTCAAACGTGATGCGTAACACAAGAATGAACCTCATTGGTTCTTGCGGAAGCTCAAACGTGATGCGTAACACGAGAATAAACCTTATTGGTTCTTGCGGAAGCTCAAACGTGATGCGTAACACGAAAACGAACCTCATTGGTTCTTGTGGAAGCTCAAACGTGATGCGTAACACGAGAATGAACCTCATTGGTTCTTGTGGAAGCTCAAACGTGCTGTGTAACACGAAAAAGAACCTCATTGGTTCTTGTGGAAGCTCAAAAGTGATGCGTAACACGAGAATGAACCTCATTGGTTCTTGTGGAAGCTCAAACGTGATGCGTAACATGAGAATGAACCTCATTGGTTCTTGTGGAAGCTAAAACGTGATGCGTAACACGAGAATGAACCTCATTGGTTCTTGCGGAAGCTCAAACGTGATGCGTAACACAAGAATGAACCTCATTGGTTCTTGTGGAAGCTCAAACGTGATGCGTAACATGAAAACGAAACTCATTGGTTCTTGTGGAAGCTCAAACGTGATGCGTAACACAAGAATGAACCTCATTGGTTCTTGTGGAAGCTCAAACGTGATGCGTAACACGAGAATGAACCTCATTGGTTCTTGTGGAAGCTCAAACGTGCTGTGTAACTCGAGAAAGAACCTCATTGGTTCTTGTGGAAGCTCAAACGTGATGTGTAACACGAGAAAGAACCTCATTGGTTCTTGTGGAAGCTCAAACGTGATGCGTAACACGAGAAAGAACCTCATTGGTTCTTGTGGAAGCTCAAACGTGATGCGTAACATGAAAACGAACCTCATTGGTTCTTGTGGAAGCTCAAACGTGATGCGTAACACGAGAATGAACCTCATTGGTTCTTGTGGAAGCTCAAACGTGATGTGTAACACGAGAAAGAACCTCATTGGTTCTTGTGGAAGCTCAAACGTGATGCGTAACATGAAAACGAACCTCATTGGTTCTTGTGGAAGCTCAAACGTGATGCGTAACACGAGAATGAACCTCATTGGTTCTTGTGGAAGCTCAAACGTGATGCGTAACACGAGAATGAACCTCATTGGTTCTTGTGGAAGCTCAAACGTGCTTTCTAACACGAGAAAGAACCTCATTGGTTCTTGTGGAAGCTCAAACGTGATGCGTAACACAAGAAAGAAGCTCATTGGTTCTTGAGGAAGCTCAAACGTGATGCGTAACACAAGAAAGAAGCTCATTGGTTCTTGTGGAAGCTCAAACGTGATGCGTAACATGAAAACGAACCTCATTGGTTCTTGTGGAAGCTCAAACGTGATGCGTAACACGAGAATGAACCTCATTGGTTCTTGTGGAAGCTCAAACGTGATGTGTAACACGAGAAAGAACCTCATTGGTTCTTGTGGAAGCTCAAACGTGATGCGTAACATGAAAACGAACCTCATTGGTTCTTGTGGAAGCTCAAACGTGATGCGTAACACGAGAATGAACCTCATTGGTTCTTGTGGAAGCTCAAACGTGATGCGTAACACGAGAATGAACCTCATTGGTTCTTGTGGAAGCTCAAACGTGCTGTCTAACACGAGAAAGAACCTCATTGGTTCTTGTGGAAGCTCAAACGTGATGCGTAACACAAGAAAGAAGCTCATTGGTTCTTGCGGAAGCTCAAACGTGATGCGTAACACAAGAAAGAAGCTCATTGGTTCTTGTGGAAGCTCAAACGTGCTGCGTAACACACCAGAATGATCCTCATTGGTTCTCACACGTCAAGCGAACATGCTTGAGCTTCTGTTTACCACAACTGATGAGCGAGTTGATGTATGTTTATATGTGAATAAATTCAATAAATTCAATCTGTTCATCATATATGTTCTATATTGATGCTGTGTATGTGTTATTTTCTTGTAAAGCGACCTTGAGCTTGGGAAAGGCGCTATATAAATAAAACGTATTATTATTATTATTATTATTATAAAGTGATCATGTCTCTTCAGAAAATTTGGACTAAACCACTCGATTCATATGGATTAGTTTTATGATCTCATTATGGACTTTTTGCAGTGTCAAAGTGTTGTGTAGCTGTCAGTGGAGGGACAGAAAGCTCTCAGATTTCATCAAAAAGATCTTCATTTGTGTTCCGAAGAGGAACGAAAAGCCTGAGTAAATGTTTTTTTGGGGGGAAAGAACTTAAATAAATAAATACATTTATTCAGCAAGGATGCATTAAATTGATCAAGTGACAGTATAGACATTTATAATGTTGCAAAAGCTTTATATTTCAGATTAATGCTGTTCTTTTGAATTTTCTATTCATTAAATAATCCTGAAAAAAAATTGTACACAACTGTTTTCAATATTGATAATAATAATAAATGTTTCTTGAGCAGCAAATCGGCATATTAGAATGATTTCTGAAGGATCATGTGACTCTAAAGACTGGAGAAATGATGCTGAAAATTCAGCTTTGAATCACAGAAATAAATAGTATTTAAAAAAATATTCAAATAGGAAAAGTTTTTTTAAATTGTACAAATATTTCACAATAATACTGTTTATATATATATATATATATTTTTATTTATTTTATTTTTTTTATTTATTTTTTTTTTTTTTTATTATTATTATTATTATTATTATTTTTAATTCATGAAAACACTTTAGGGGGGAAGGGGGGCTGTTTCTCTTGCAGCTGCAGCCCGGGACGTGTGTCAGTGCGGTCTGAGCTCTGTAGGGGTGCTGTGCTGCTGGTGTGCCTTCTTTAAATAGCTCACTTTTGACTGTAGTATCTGCTTACGGCCATACCACCCTGAGCACGCCCGATCTCGTCTGATCTCGGAAGCTAAGCAGGGTCGGGCCTGGTTAGTACTTGGATGGGAGACCGCCTGGGAATACCAGGTGCTGTAAGCTTTTGCTTTATCTTCACTACTCAGCTAATACACTTCAACATGACTCAGCTCTGTTGCTTGTTCCTTTATCCTTTCAAATTGCTTTTATTGTCTTCCATTTTGCTTTCTCTCTGGCTTTTGTCTGCTGTAAGTGCGGCAAAGGAAAAGGACAGCTCAGCCTCGTCATTCTTCCTTTCTCCTCCAGGGGGTGATCGAGAGGCTTTTTTCTCTCTACAGCAACACCAAGAGCCACAAGTTCTTTTGTAACCGCTCCTCAACTTCAGCTAGACCAGAGCTTCCTAAACTCTTGTCAGCCGAACCCCTTACACGTAAATGATTTACAAGAAGTTCCCCCTGAGACTTTAAGTTATTTCAATAATTCAACCACACATTCGCACGTGTTTGGTTCTGTGATGTTGGTTAACGCACATGCAAGTACAGATGAAATATTGAATCTTTTTTAGTAAGTGTTTTATTTTAATTGCTTCTATTTTAAAATTATTTATATATAGGGCTGCTAGTATAGGGCCTATTATTATTATTAGTAGTAGTAGTACTAGTAGTGGTAATACAATTATTATATTATTGTTTTAACTAATTAAATTACATCTGTCCAGTGAAATAAAATAAAAAAGAAGATAATTATGGGCCTAATATTTGTTTGATTTCATGCTGTAAGGCACAATACTTATGTCTAAAATTCTTCAAGAGAATGAACCTCTTTGGTTCTTGCGGAAGCTCAAACGTGATGCGTAACACGAGAATAAACCTTATTGGTTCTTGCGGAAGCTCAAACGTGATGCGTAACACGAAAACGAACCTCATTGGTTCTTGCGGAAGCTCAAACGTGATGCGTAACACGAGAATGAACCTCATTGGTTCTTGCGGAAGCTCAAACGTGCTGTGTAACACGAAAAAGAACCTCATTGGTTCTTGTGGAAGCTCAAACGTGATGCTTAACACGAGAATGAACCTCATTGGTTCTTGCGGAAGCTCAAACGTGATGCGTAACACGAAAACGAACCTCATTGGTTCTTGCGGAAGCTCAAACGTGATGCGTAACACGAGAATGAACCTCACTGGTTCTTGCGGAAGCTCAAACGTGCTGTGTAACACGAAAAAGAACCTCATTGGTTCTTGTGGAAGCTCAAACGTGATGCGTAACACAAGAATGAACCTCATTGGTTCTTGTGGAAGCTCAAACGTGCTGTGTAACACGAAAAAGAACCTCATTGGTTCTTGTGGAAGCTCAAACGTGATGCGTAACACGAGAAAGAACCTCATTGGTTCTTGTGGAAGCTCAAACGTGATGTGTAACACGAGAAAGAACCTCATTGGTTCTTGTGGAAGCTCAAACGTGATGCGTAACACGAGAAAGAACCTCATTGGTTCTTGTGGAAGCTCAAACGTGATGAGTAACATGAAAACGAACCTCATTGGTTCTTGTGGAAGCTCAAACGTGATGCGTAACACGAGAATGAACCTCATTGGTTCTTGTGGAAGCTCAAACGTGATGCGTAACACGAGAATGAACCTCATTGGTTCTTGTGGAAGCTCAAACGTGCTGTCTAACACGAGAAAGAACCTCATTGGTTCTTGTGGAAGCTCAAACGTGATGCGTAACACAAGAAAGAAGCTCATTGGTTCTTGCGGAAGCTCAAACGTGATGCGTAACACAAGAAAGAAGCTCATTGGTTCTTGTGGAAGCTCAAACGTGCTGCGTAACACCAGAATGATCCTCATTGGTTCTCACACGTCAAGCGAACATGCTTGAGCTTCTGTTTACCACAACTGATGAGCGAGTTGATGTATGTTTATATGTGAATAAATTCAATAAATTCAATCTGTTCATCATATATGTTCTATATTGATGCTGTGTATGTGTTATTTTCTTGTAAAGCGACCTTGAGCTTGGGAAAGGCGCTATATAAATAAAACGTATTATTATTATTATTATTATTATTATTATTATTATTATAAAGTGATCATGTCTCTTCAGAAAATTTGGACTACACCACTCGATTCATATGGATTAGTTTTATGATCTCATTATGGACTTTTTGCAGTGTCAAAGTGTTGTGTAGCTGTCAGTGGAGGGACAGAAAGCTCTCAGATTTCATCAAAAAGATCTTCATTTGTGTTCCGAAGATGAACGAAAAGCCTGAGTAAATGTTTTTTTGGGGGGAAAGAACTTAAAGAAATAAATACATTTATTCAGCAAGGATGCATTAAATTGATCAAGTGACAGTATAGACATTTATAATGTTGCAAAAGCTTTATATTTCAGATTAATGCTGTTCTTTTGAATTTTCTATTCATTAAATAATCCTGAAAAAAAATTGTACACAACTGTTTTCAATATTGATAATAATAATAAATGTTTCTTGAGCAGCAAATCGGCATATTAGAATGTTTTCTGAAGGATCATGTGACTCTAAAGACTGGAGAAATGATGCTGAAAATTCAGCTTTGAATCACAGAAATAAATAGTATTTTAAAAAATATTCAAATAGGAAAAGTTATTTTAAATTGTACAAATATTTCACAATAATACTGTTTATATATATATATATATATATATATATATATATATATATATATATATATATATATATATATATATATATATATATATTTTTTTTTTTTTTTTTTATTTATTTTTTTTTTTTTATTATTATTATTATTATTTTTAATTCATGAAAACACTTTAGGGGGGAAGGGGGGCTGTTTCTCTTGCAGCTGCAGCCCGGGACGTGTGTCAGTGCGGTCTGAGCTGTGTAGGGGTGCTGTGCTGCTGGTGTGCCTTCTTTAAATAGCTCACTTTTGACTGTAGTATCTGCTTACGGCCATACCACCCTGAGCACGCCCGATCTCGTCTGATCTCGGAAGCTAAGCAGGGTCGGGCCTGGTTAGTACTTGGATGGGAGACCGCCTGGGAATACCAGGTGCTGTAAGCTTTTGCTTTATCTTCACTACTCAGCTAATACACTTCAACATGACTCAGCTCTGTTGCTTGTTCCTTTATCCTTTCAAATTGCTTTTATTGTCTTCCATTTTGCTTTCTCTCTGGCTTTTGTCTGCTGTAAGTGCGGCAAAGGAAAAGGACAGCTCAGCCTCGTCATTCTTCCTTTCTCCTCCAGGGGGTGATCGAGAGGCTTTTTTCTCTCTACAGCAACACCAAGAGCCACAAGTTCTTTTGTAACCGCTCCTCAACTTCAGCTAGACCAGAGCTTCCTAAACTCTTGTCAGCCGAACCCCTTACACGTAAATGATTTACAAGAAGTTCCCCCTGAGACTTTAAGTTATTTCAATAATTCAACCACACATTCGCACGTGTTTGGTTCTGTGATGTTGGTTAACGCACATTCAAGTACAGATGAAATATTGGATCTTTTTTAGTAAGTGTTTTATTTTAATTGCTTCTATTTTAAAATTATTTATATATAGGGCTGCGAGTATAGGGCCTATTATTATTATTAGTAGTAGTAGTAGTAGTAGTGGTAATACAATTATTATATTATTGTTTTAACTAATTAAATTACATCTGTCCAGTGAAATAAAATAAAAAAGAAGATAATTATGGGCCTAATATTTGTTTGATTTCATGCTGCAAGGCACAATACTTATGTCTAAAATTCTTCACTCAAACATTCAAATCTTCAAGCTTATTATTTTGGTGAATACTGGTGCTGTAATGCTGTCATTTTCTATCCACAGAAATATGGATATAATTTAAACCTAGAACGTGTTGCGTTCCCGAAATGCATGTTAAACTCAGTGCTCATACAGAGATGAAGTTGGTGAGAAGCAGCATGTACTGTCAACCGAGGCGCTCTGACACTGAAAACAATGTAAGCTGCTGGTGTCTAACACAGTGCTGCTCTTCACTCTGAAACATGCAGCGCAACGGACAATAAACGAATTGAATTAAATTACAGACTTTAATTTGATAATCACAATAGGCTATAGCCTGTCACAGTTTTAGTTTTATTTCGATTAATTCTGCAGCCATATTTAAGTGAGTTGTGGTTTCAACTCACAAAACACCTGCAGTTCCCTCACAAACAAACTAACATTTGGGAAATTCTAACCTAGACCAATTAAATTAACAGTTCAAACAGAATCCAAAGTAACAGCCCACTCAATTCACCCTATTGTTACATATTAAACACGATTAAGCAAATCAATGCATGAAGAGAGAAAATAAATATTTTGCAAATTATCATTAAACCTTCCCCATTCATTTTTCCCCATATCATTCCATCAGATATGGGCCCCGCCCATTCAGGACGGTACTAAACACATGCGTTCTAACTGCGAGACAACATCGCTTTATATGATGAACAGATTTAATTTAGGCTCTTATTCACATTTAAACATAGATCAGCAAACATAAACAGAAGCTCAACCAAACGTGCTCAATGCTGACGAGAATGAACCTCATTGGTTCTTCCGGAAGCTCAAACGTGATGCGTAACACGAAAACGAACCTCATTGGTTCTTGTGGAAGCTAAAACGTGATGCGTAACACGAGAATGAACCTCATTGGTCCTTTTGGAAGCTCAAACGTGATGCGTAACACGAGAACAAACTTCACTGGTTCTTGCAGAAGCTCAAACGTGCTGTGTAACACGAAAAAGAACCTCACTGGTTCTTGTGGAAGCTCAAACGTGATGCGTAACACGAGAATGAACCTCATTGGTTCTTGTGGAAGCTCAAACGTGATGCGTAACACAAGAATGAACCTCATTGGTTCTTGCGGAAGCTCAAACGCGATGCGTAACACGAGAATGAACCTCATTGGTTCTTGCGGAAGCTCAAACATGATGCGTAACAAGAGAATGAACCTTATTGGTCCTTGTGGAAGCTCAAACGTGATGCGTAACACGAGAACAAACTTCACTGGTTCTTGCGGAAGCTCAAACGTGCTGTGTAACACGAAAAAGAACCTCATTGGTTCTTGTGGAAGCTCAAACGTGATGCGTAACACAAGAATGAACCTCATAGGTTCTTGCGGAAGCTCAAACGTGATGCGTAACACGAGAATAAACCTTATTGGTTCTTGCGGAAGCTCAAACGTGATGCGTAACACGAAAACGAACCTCATTGGTTCTTGTGGAAGCTCAAACGTGATGCGTAACACGAGAATGAACCTCATTGGTTCTTGTGGAAGCTCAAACGTGATGCGTAACACAAGAATGAACCTCATTGGTTCTTGCGGAAGCTCAAACGTGATGCGTAACACAAGAATGAACCTCATTGGTTCTTGCGGAAGCTCAAACGTGATGCGTAACACGAGAATAAACCTTATTGGTTCTTGCGGAAGCTCAAACGTGATGCGTAACACGAAAACGAACCTCATTGGTTCTTGTGGAAGCTCAAACGTGATGCGTAACACGAGAATGAACCTCATTGGTTCTTGTGGAAGCTCAAACGTGCTGTGTAACACGAAAAAGAACCTCATTGGTTCTTGTGGAAGCTCAAACGTGATGCGTAACACGAGAATGAACCTCATTGGTTCTTGTGGAAGCTCAAACGTGATGCGTAACATGAGAATGAACCTCATTGGTTCTTGTGGAAGCTAAAACGTGATGCGTAACACGAGAATGAACCTCATTGGTTCTTGCGGAAGCTCAAACGTGATGCGTAACACAAGAATGAACCTCATTGGTTCTTGTGGAAGCTCAAACGTGATGCGTAACATGAAAACGAAACTCATTGGTTCTTGTGGAAGCTCAAACGTGATGCGTAACACAAGAATGAACCTCATTGGTTCTTGTGGAAGCTCAAACGTGATGCGTAACACGAGAATGAACCTCATTGGTTCTTGTGGAAGCTCAAACGTGCTGTGTAACTCGAGAAAGAACCTCATTGGTTCTTGTGGAAGCTCAAACGTGATTTGTAACACGAGAAAGAACCTCATTGGTTCTTGTGGAAGCTCAAACGTGATGCGTAACACGAGAAAGAACCTCATTGGTTCTTGTGGAAGCTCAAACGTGATGCGTAACATGAAAACGAACCTCATTGGTTCTTGTGGAAGCTCAAACGTGATGCGTAACACGAGAATGAACCTCATTGGTTCTTGTGGAAGCTCAAACGTGATGTGTAACACGAGAAAGAACCTCATTGGTTCTTGTGGAAGCTCAAACGTGATGCGTAACATGAAAACGAACCTCATTGGTTCTTGTGGAAGCTCAAACGTGATGCGTAACACGAGAATGAACCTCATTGGTTCTTGTGGAAGCTCAAACGTGATGCGTAACACGAGAATGAACCTCATTGGTTCTTGTGGAAGCTCAAACGTGCTGTCTAACACGAGAAAGAACCTCATTGGTTCTTGTGGAAGCTCAAACGTGATGCGTAACACAAGAAAGAAGCTCATTGGTTCTTGCGGAAGCTCAAACGTGATGCGTAACACAAGAAAGAAGCTCATTGGTTCTTGTGGAAGCTCAAACGTGATGCGTAACATGAAAACGAACCTCATTGGTTCTTGTGGAAGCTCAAACGTGATGCGTAACACGAGAATGCACCTCATTGGTTCTTGTGGAAGCTCAAACGTGATGTGTAACATGAGAAAGAACCTCATTGGTTCTTGTGGAAGCTCAAACGTGATGCGTAACATGAAAACGAACCTCATTGGTTCTTGTGGAAGCTCAAACGTGATGCGTAACACGAGAATGAACCTCATTGGTTCTTGTGGAAGCTCAAACGTGATGCGTAACACGAGAATGAACCTCATTGGTTCTTGTGGAAGCTCAAACGTGCTGTCTAACACGAGAAAGAACCTCATTGGTTCTTGTGGAAGCTCAAACGTGATGCGTAACACAAGAAAGAAGCTCATTGGTTCTTGCGGAAGCTCAAACGTGATGCGTAACACAAGAAAGAAGCTCATTGGTTCTTGTGGAAGCTCAAACGTGCTGCGTAACACACCAGAATGATCCTCATTGGTTCTCACACGTCAAGCGAACATGCTTGAGCTTCTGTTTACCACAACTGATGAGCGAGTTGATGTATGTTTATATGTGAATAAATTCAATAAATTCAATCTGTTCATCATATATGTTCTATATTGATGCTGTGTATGTGTTATTTTCTTGTAAAGCGACCTTGAGCTTGGGAAAGGCGCTATATAAATAAAACGTATTATTATTATTATTATTATTATTATTATTATTATAAAGTGATCATGTCTCTTCAGAAAATTTGGACTAAACCACTCGATTCATATAGATTAGTTTTATGATCTCATTATTGACTTTTTGCAGTGTCAAAGTGTTGTGTAGCTGTCAGTGGAGGGACAGAAAGCTCTCAGATTTCATCAAAAAGATCTTCATTTGTGTTCCGAAGAGGAACGAAAAGCCTGAGTAAATGTTTTTTTGGGGGGAAAGAACTTAAAGAAATAAATACATTTATTCAGCAAGGATGCATTAAATTGATCAAGTGACAGTATAGACATTTATAATGTTGCAAAAGCTTTATATTTCAGATTAATGCTGTTCTTTTGAATTTTCTATTCATTAAATAATCCTGAAAAAAAATTGTACACAACTGTTTTCAATATTGATAATAATAATAAATGTTTCTTGAGCAGCAAATCGGCATATTAGAATGATTTCTGAAGGATCATGTGACTCTAAAGACTGGAGAAATGATGCTGAAAATTCAGCTTTGAATCACAGAAATAAATAGTATTAAAAAAAATATTCAAATAGGAAAAGTTTTTTTAAATTGTACAAATATTTCACAATAATACTGTTTATATATATATATATATATATATATTTTATTTTTTTTATTTATTTATTTTATTTTTTTATTATTATTATTATTATTATTATTTTTAATTCATGAAAACACTTTAGGGGGGAAGGGGGGCTGTTTCTCTTGCAGCTGCAGCCCGGGACGTGTGTCAGTGCGGTCTGAGCTGTGTAGGGGTGCTGTGCTGCTGGTGTGCCTTCTTTAAATAGCTCACTTTTGACTGTAGTATCTGCTTACGGCCATACCACCCTGAGCACGCCCGATCTCGTCTGATCTCGGAAGCTAAGCAGGGTCGGGCCTGGTTAGTACTTGGATGGGAGACCGCCTGGGAATACCAGGTGCTGTAAGCTTTTGCTTTATCTTCACTACTCAGCTAATACACTTCAACATGACTCAGCTCTGTTGCTTGTTCCTTTATCCTTTCAAATTGCTTTTATTGTCTTCCATTTTGCTTTCTCTCTGGCTTTTGTCTGCTGTAAGTGCGGCAAAGGAAAAGGACAGCTCAGCCTCGTCATTCTTCCTTTCTCCTCCAGGGGGTGATCGAGAGGCTTTTTTCTCTCTACAGCAACACCAAGAGCCACAAGTTCTTTTGTAACCGCTCCTCAACTTCAGCTAGACCAGAGCTTCCTAAACTCTTGTCAGCCGAACCCCTTACACGTAAATGATTTACAAGAAGTTCCCCCTGAGACTTTAAGTTATTTCAATAATTCAACCACACATTCGCACGTGTTTGGTTCTGTGATGTTGGTTAACGCACATTCAAGTACAGATGAAATATTGGATCTTTTTTTATTGGTTTTATTTTAATTGCTTCTATTTTAAAATTATTTATATATAGGGCTGCGAGTATAGGGCCTATTATTAGTAGTAGTAGTAGTAGTAGTAGTAGTGGTAATACAATTATTATATTATTGTTTTAACTAATTAAATTACATCTGTCCAGTGAAATAAAATAAAAAAGAAGATAATTATGGGCCTAATATTTGTTTGATTTCATGCTGCAAGGCACAATACTTATGTCTAAAATTCTTCACTCAAACATTCAAATCTTCAAGCTTATTATTTTGGCGAATACTGGTGCTGTAATGCTGTCATTTTCTATCCACAGAAATATGGATATAATTTAAACCTAGAGCGCGTTGCGTTCCCGAAATGCATGTTAAACTCAGTGCTCATACAGAGATGAAGTTGGTGAGAAGCAGCATGTACTGTCAACCGAGGCGCTCTGACACTGAAAACAATGTAAGCTGCTGGTGTCTAACACAGTGCTGCTCTTCACTCTGAAACATGCAGCGCAACGGACAATAAACGAATTGAATTAAATTACAATGCTTGAGATATAAAGTGATCATGTCTCTTCAGGAAATTTGGACTAAACCACTCGATTCATATGGATTAGATTTATGATCTGATTATGAACTTTTTGCAGTGTCAAAGTGTTGTGTAGCTGTCAGTGGAGGGACAGAAAGCTCTCAGATTTTATCAAAAAGATCTTCATTTGTGTTCCGAAGATTAACGAAAAGCCTGAGTAAATGTTTTTTTGGGGGGAAAGAACTTAAAGAAATAAATACATTTATTCAGCAAGGATGCATTAAATTGATCAAGTGACAGTATAGACATTTATAATGTTGCAAAAGCTTTATATTTCAGATTAATGCTGTTCTTTTAAACTTTCTATTCATTAAATAATCCTGAAAAAAAATTGTACACAACTGTTTTCAACATTGATAATAATAATAAATGTTTCTTGAGCAGCAAATCGGCATATTAGAATGATTTCTGAAGGATCATGTGACTCTAAAGACTGGAGAAATGATGCTGAAAATTCAGCTTTGAATCACAGAAATTCAAATAGAAAAAGTTATTTTAAATTGTACAAATATTTCACAATAATACTGTTTATATATATATATATATATATATATATATATATATTTATTTTTTTTGTTTTGTTTTGTTTTTTATTATTATTATTATTATTTTTAATTCATGAAAACACTTTAGGGGGGAAGGGGGGCTGTTTCTCTTGCAGCTGCAGCCCGGGACATGTGTCAGTGCGGTCTGAGCTGTGTAGGGGTGCTGTGCTGCTGGTGTGCCTTCTTTAAATAGCTCACTTTTGACTGTAGTATCTGCTTACGGCCATACCACCCTGAGCACGCCCGATCTCGTCTGATCTCGGAAGCTAAGCAGGGTCGGGCCTGGTTAGTACTTGGATGGGAGACCGCCTGGGAATACCAGGTGCTGTAAGCTTTTGCTTTATCTTCACTACTCAGCTAATACACTTCAACATGACTCAGCTCTGTTGCTTGTTCCTTTATCCTTTCAAATGGCTTTTATTGTCTTCCATTTTGCTTTCTCTCTGGCTTTTGTCTGCTGTAAGTGCGGCAAAGGAAAAGGACAGCTCAGCCTCGTCATTCTTCCTTTCTCCTCCAGGGGGTGATCGAGAGGCTTTTTTCTCTCTACAGCAACACCAAGAGCCACAAGTTCTTTTGTAACCGCTCCTCAACTTCAGCTAGACCAGAGCTTCCTAAACTCTTTTGTCAGCCTCTTTTGAAGTACCCCTGAAACTTTGAGTTAATATTTCAATAATTCAATGACACATTTGCACGTTCTTGGTTCTCTGATGTTGATTAATGCACATGCAAGTAAACAGATGAAATATTGAATCTTTTTTTAGTTTTTTTATTTTAATTGTTTTTATTTTAAAATGTATATTATGGCTGCGAGTATTGGGCCTATAGTAGTAGTATTCTTATTATTATATTATTGTTTAATTGTAATTATAAAAAAAATAAGATAAATATATTATTGTTACAATTGAAACAATGTTACAATCCTGTGAAATTAAAAACCAAAGATAAATGTTTGATAATTATGGGCCTAATACTTTGATTTGATTTTGATTTCACGCTGCAAGTCACAATACTTCTGTCTAAAATTCTTCACTGTCAAACATTCAAATCTTCGAGCTTATATTTTGGCGAATACTGGTGAAATGCTATAATCTTCCATCCACAGAAATGTTGGAAATTTTGTGAATATGTAACTGAAGTGCTGCGTTCCCCAAATGCATATTAAACTCAGTGCTCATACAGAGATTTTGTTTGTGAGAAGCAGCATTTACTGTCGTCTGAGGCGCTCTGACACTGAAAACTATTTGTTAGTGCAGAAGCACAAAGTATCAATCCTGGCCAGTGGCAGGGACTGGTCATTACAAGCAGACCTGGTCAGGCGGCTGCAATTCCCCACTTCTATCACGCAAACCACATTAAGACTGGACCTTGTGTTGAGGTCCGAGATGAGCAATCAGGTGGTGCTATAGTGGAACTGACAGTGCTCTGGGAGGAAGCAGTTACAGGAGGCATACGAGCTGAAAAAGTCACAGTAAGCCATCCTGCTTGTGGAATGCCAAGGAAAGGGATAGAACAACTTACCTAGTGGAGATAGGCTGCCATGGCTTTGTTGCCCAGTCGACCAACCACTTCCTGAGGGACATCTAATTCTGTTCTGGCGAGGTCAGGGAGGCCTTAAAAGATCTTGCCGAAGAGGTGGAGAAAGAAAGCTTTTGGCTATGGCTGAGGAGGAAAACAAGAGCTGGGGTGCTGAGAAGCCTCAAAGCATAAGGCGAATGCTTTGAGTATGAATTCTGAATTCTGACTTGTGATGCAGCCTGAATCATAATCACACCGTGTTTGTTCGTTGGCCAGAGGAGAACTGGCCCCCTGACTGAGCCTGGTTTCTCCTAAGGGTTTTTTCTCCGTTCTGTCACATGATGGAGTTTGGTTTCCTGGCCACTGTCGCCTCTGGCTTGCTTAGTTGGAGACACAATTAATATTCAACAATATTATTGATATGACTGCACTGAACTGAGAACTGAACTGAGCTGAACGATGACATCACTGTTTTCTCCAGAGCTGCTTTAAAGATGAAATTAACTAATAATTGATGATCTTTACAACAGAACTGAATCAACACTGAACGGACTTCAGCTGAACAATGACACTATTTTCTTAAGAGCTGCTGTACAGCCGAAATTAACGAAAGTTTGCATCATTGAATAATTTTTCTGTTATCACTGTAAAGCTGCTTTGACACAATTTGTACTGTATAAAGCACTATAGAAATAAAGGTGACTTGACTTGATTTGACTTTTCATCAACTCAAAAAACACCTGCAGTTCCCTCACAAACCCCCATTTGGGAAAACTAACCATCCCCAAACCTTCCCCATCCAATCAGATATTGGCCCCGCCCATTCAGGAGGGTACTCAACACTGCTTTCTATCTGCTATGAACAGACTTTTGATGATAAATAAAGGGTTAATCCTTTGATCACTGTTTTCTGTGTACAGTTTCATGTTTCCTGAAAAAAAACTAATGAAAGAAAAAGAACTGCAGTCACAATGAAATTTGCACCTTGCACTGGAATACATATTTGTCATCATGAGTTTGTTTCTCAATAAAGTACTTTATGAATTAAATTTTGTGATGTATTGATTTCCGAGTGAACAACTGGATGGACAAACTTTAGTTTTTAGATTTTATGACCGAAGGGTCCAATCTGTAAGCCTTATACCAATTACAGTTTCAAAAGTATAGCAATGTGATTTAGGTAAACAATGTGCATTGTTAAAGTTATATATCCTGTTTTACAAATGTTGTTGCCATGTCATGTAATGTCTATATAAGGATACGCTTCACATTTCTGATTTTAAATCCTTCAAAAAGTGCCTCACTGTAACCTTGACCTTTGCCTCTTCAATTCTTTCTTTTTTCCCCCTTTTTTCTTTTCTTTTTTTTAAAAAGGGAGGGTTTTTCCCCCCTTCACCGTTATGGCACAGTTAGTACTTGGATAGGCAACTGGAATACCAGGTGCTGTAAGCTTTTGCTTTATCTTCACTACTCAGCTAATACACTTCACCATGGCTCAGCTCTGTTGCTTGTTCCTTTATCAACTTCCCTTGATCCTTGCAAATTTAATTTTTTTTCTTCCATTTTGCGTTCTCTCTGGCTTCTGTCTGCTTATACTAATCACATGCTGCAGCCAAAAACTTAGGCAGCTGACTTGTTGTCTCACTGCCTTATCAGACTTTGTAGGCAGTGTTTGCACATGACGGTACCTCACGAAATTATTTCGGACAGACTTCTGAGGCAGCGTAACGGTTTAATGATCTACATCAAAATAGAGCATGGTGATAACTAAGCAAATATTTAATAATTACTACAATAATGGAAAATGTTGGTTTAG
Organism: Rhinogobio ventralis; assembly: GCA_039654625.1. NCBI lineage: Eukaryota > Metazoa > Chordata > Actinopteri > Cypriniformes > Gobionidae > Rhinogobio > Rhinogobio ventralis. The sequence continues at coordinate 6,482,664 of CM077202.1, forward strand.
AAATGTACATTTAAACACAAATTGATAACCAACCACAACATTCAGACTTTCAGCATTTGAGATATCAAAAGCAGTGAAGGACAAGCATCCCGCAGTACTACAAACCACGCCCCTACTAGAAGTTACTCCGCCTACAATGAAACAGCCATTCGAAACAAAGTGTGCCCGCTGATGTCGTCACTAGAACCACTCTTCTTTCTTTCAATAAGTCATACAGGTCATATTACATAAATCACAAGACCTGTTTATTTTTATGTATTTTATGGAAGGGTTAGTGTAAGGTTTAGGGTTGGGGTTTTTAGCTGTTGCTATGAGTCTGTATTAATAAATGAAGGTGTAACTTGCAGGGGCGTGGTTTGTAGTACTGCTAGAAGCAGACAAATCCTTCTCACTAGGGATGCGTACTCATACTCGTACTCATTAAAATGCTCCGATACCAACAACCGAGACCACGCAGCGTGTACAGTAACAGCTTGTGACAAAGAAACACAGACAACAGAGCAAACAGAGAGCAGAATGGATATATTAGAGAAGGATGTCTATTGAATTACTAGAATGTTGAACAAATGAAACACATGGATATATATAGGGATACGTAATAATTTAAAAACATTAACATGTCCCTAGGAATCATTAGCTAGATCAGGATGCCCAATCCAGACATTGAAGCATACAATTTATCTTTTTGTTTTATTTTTTGTATTGAAATGTAGCATGAAAATGTAAATTTTTCAACTTGTCTTCCCCATTGTGGCATACAGGGAGTGCAGAATTATTAGGCAAGTTGTATTTGAGGATTAATTTTATTATTGAACAACAACCATGTTCTCAATGAACAAAAAACTCATTAATATCAAAGCTGAATATTTTTGTATCAATATTTTAAGTAGTTTTTAGTTTTAGCTATTTTAGGGGGATATCTGTGTGTGCAGGTGACTATTACTGTGCATAATTATTAGGCAACTTAACAAAAAACAAATTTATACCCATTTCAATTATTTATTTTTACCAGTGAAACCAATATAACATCTCAACATTCACAAATATACATTTCTGACATTCAAAAACCAAACAAAAACAAATCAGTGACCAATATAGCCACCTTTCTTTGCAAGGACACTCAAAAGCCTGCCATCCATGGATTCTGTCAGTGTTTTGATCTGTTCACCATCAACATTGCGTGCAGCAGCAACCACAGCCTCCCAGACACTGTTCAGAGAGGTGTACTGTTTTTCCTCCTTGTAAATCGCACATTTGATGATGGACCACAGGTTCTCAATGGGGTTCAGATCAGGTGAACAAGGAGGCCATATCATTAGATTTTCTTCTTTTATACCCTTTCTTGCCAGCCACGCTGTGGAGTACTTGTACGCGTGTGATGGAGCATTGTCCTGCATGAAAATCATGTTTTTCTTGAAGGATGCAGACTTCTTCCTGTACCACTGCCTGAAGAAGGTGTCTTCCAGAAACTGGCAGTAGGACTGGGAGTTGAGCTTGACTCCATCCTCAACCCGAAAAGGCCCCACAAGCTCATCTTTGATGATACCAGCCCAAACCAGTACTCCACCTCCACCTTGCTGGCGTCTGAGTCGGACTGGAGCTCTCTGCCCTTTACCAATCCAGCCACGGGCCCATCCATCTGGCCCATCAAGACTCACTCTCATTTCATCAGTCCATAAAACCTTAGAAAAATCAGTCTTGAGATATTTCTTGGCCCAGTCTTGACGTTTCAGCTTGTGTGTCTTGTTCAGTGGTGGTCGACTTTCTGCCTTTCTTACCTTGGCCATGTCTCTGAGTATTGCACACCTTGTGCTTTTGGGCACTCCAGTGATGTTGCAGCTCTGAAATATGGCCAAACTGGTGGCAAGTGGCATCTTGGCAGCTGCACGCTTGACTTTTCTCAGTTCACGGGCAGTTATTTTGCGCCTTGGTTTTTCCACACGCTTCTTGCGACCCTGTTGACTATTTTGAATGAAACGCTTGATTGTTCGATGATCACGCTTCAGAAGCTTGGCTATTTTAAGACTGCTGCATCCCTCTGCAATATATCTCACTATTTTTGACTTTTCTGAGCCTGTCAAGTCCTTCTTTTGACCCATTTTGCCAAAGGAAAGGAAGTTGCCTAATAATTATGCACACCTGATATAGGGTGTTGATGTCATTAGACCACACCCCTTCTCATTACAGAGATGCACATCACCTAATATGCTTAATTGGTAGTAGGCTTTCCAGCCTATACAGCTTGGAGTAAGACAACATGCATAACGAGGATGATGTGGTCAAAATACTCATTTGCCTAATAATTCTGCACTCCCTGTATATCCGAGAGAAACAGCTGGTCGAGGAGGGACTTTGTCCACCGGGAATTGATTGGAGGTTGCTGGAGGGGAAGAGGCTATTGTCCCGCCCTCAAGCCAGTGAACACCTCATCAGACAAGAGAAGAGATGTTGTTGCAAGGGGGAAGAAAAGCTTTGAATAAAGAATATGAGGGCACATGAATGATGTGCAGGGATAAACAATTTATAATAAACACTGCAATATTTCAGAAATATAAGAACCTATTTTGAGTTCATGGTGACTTTAATTTAATAGGGGTGAACGGGGTACAACCTAACCCATGCCAGCATGAAGAAACTTAGTGTATTTACTGATCTAACCAGCAGAAGACATGAGCCGGGTTTAAACCCCAGTTGGGCAGGTTGGGCATGATTGCACTGCGTACAATGTGCTCCTATTAGAAACCATGAGAAAAAGGTGAATAAAGACTGAGAGTCAATGTTTAGAAATGATTAATTATTGTTCTGTTTTGAACTATGCTGTATAGCTGTTTTGCAGTGTGTTTATTGTCAAACTCAAAATGTGTTTATTTTTAATTATTAAAAAATGGCATTATTTTATATTAAAAAGTTGATAATTTTTTATTGACAAAATATTTTAGTTTGTCTTGTGTACTTTTTCTATTAGATCAGATAACATTTTAAGCTGTCATATGCAGTGTTGGGTAAGTTACTTGTTACTAATTACATCTTCAAAAGTGTAATTAGATTACTGTACAAATTAGGCTACGCTCTCCAAAAAGTATTTAATAACTTATTACTAATTACTTTATAAATACTATATCAACCTCGACTAGTTAAGTGATTCAAGGATAGAAACGGCTCTTTTAATTCATTCAAATACATAATATAAAACTACATCAATTATTCTTATTAACTGACCAAAGTATTACAAATGTGAGAAGGATACATAAAAACATGCATTTTAAAGTTAAACTTTAAATTGTTATGTTAATTCCACTATTGTATTATAATTGTTCTACAGTCTATACACAGTATTTAGTTCAGTTACATGTGAAGTAACTGTAATTACACAAAAAATAAGAGTAATCCCTTACTTTACTTTTTCAAGGGAAAAGTAATGAAATTACAGTAACTAATTACTTAGTAACTAGTTACACCCAACACTGGTCATACATTTCACTTCCATTCTTTCGGGGTAAATCAAGAAAAAAGTATACACTGTATTAATGAGAAAAAAAACTTAATTGTACTAGACGTGTGAAATGAATGTGGGAAAAAAGAAATACTCTGAACCCCAAGTGGATTTACACAAACTGAGAAAGTCAAAAAGTGTCCCTGCTCTCCCCTATAGTTGGATATAATAGGCTAATAAAAAAATCTCAGTCAATTTAGATTTTTGATCCTTTGTAGTAAAAAGTTTGTCCACCTCTGAGATCATTTTCAGGGCATTGTTCATTTACCCAACCCACTGAATCTCGAATCTCTCTGGAGGAGTCGACTCAGGGATGATTCGGTCTGTGTTTGTCTTCGTGTTGTCAGCCATATTAGCGCCCTCCTCCATCTCGACCACCGCTAACTTCACGACATGCATGCGTCAGGCCGGTTATAAGGACGAAGAGGCGTAACGTTTTTATCTGTTTGAAAGAACAATTTCAAATCCGTACAATGGAGGCCGTCAAGGCGTTTAACGGCGAGGTTTGTATGATATTTATTTATATGAATATAGACTCGAGAAACTCGAGTGTAGGCCGCTGTTGTCATCAAGCCGGTTTCATGGTGCAGGCCATATATTTCTTACATAATTCCAACGTTTAATCTTTAAAAGTCTGATAGGTCTGTTTGAATCTTTGCGTACATTTTGAAAACTGAAAGAGTAAATGCAGTAACTTCAGATTAGAGCAGTGCTTGGCGTTTTTTTCCGTCACCTTAGTGGAAAGCATGTTGACAAAAAAATAATAATAAACAAATAGTCCGGCAGCTAAAAGTAATCTGTATGTATTTACTTATCTGTAGTATTATTATTTTTTTTTTGTTTTGCTTAATTATATTAAATCATTTTAATGAAGTCTCGGTAATATGAGGGCTGATGTTTCCGCTTCGTGAGCAGTTAACCTGGACAACGTTTAGGGCATCATAGCCATAGGCCCAAGCTAACAGCGTTTTTCGGCATAACAGTCGCGTTTCGATTCAGTACAAAAATGCTGCAACCCCAGAAAATGCATGTGATGCACAGATATATTGTAGGTTGTCTCATTAGGTTGTGAGATATTGCCTTTGCTTTTAAAACGGAATCGCTAACCGTTAGCAGCAGACGATTAGCCGTGCTAGTGACCATACCCTAAACCTGCTTTAATCTCAGTTTTATGATAGACTTCATTTTCTCTGAACTAGTTCATTGAGATCATGTCTTTATTAAATAGTGTTTTCAGTGTGAATTCGTAGATTAGTGTATCTGGATTTGAATTGGGGAACCCAATGTAGCTGTATGTTTTTATGGTTTAGTAGTGTACTTTTGGAGACTTGTCTGAAAGAGGACAATGTGATTTTATTGCAAAAAACGTGCAGTATTACTGTAATGTATCTTGTAGTAACAACGTAATAGCAACAAGCTGAAATGTATGATATATTTATTTTGTTCTTGTTAGGTGTTGTTTTATTTAAAAAAAAAACCCAGTGAATTACTGACTGGAAATATTGTAAATATAGTACAAATATACATTAAAGGCATCCATCAGATCACATTAGACTAAATTATTAACTTGCATTATAAGGAATGTTGAATTGCTATATTTTTTGTTTTTCAGCTGTACTCACTGAATGAATACAAACCACCTATCTCCAAAGCAAAGATGACCCAGATTACAAAATCAGCAATTAAAGCTATAAAGGTAAGTTTAATAAAAAGGTAACATAACATAACATTGTATGGAGTCCCTCAACTGATTCCAAATTTAATCCCAAACACATTTTTATTTATGATTTGTGCAGTGCACAAACCATTAAAGGCATTTTGTTAATTACCAAAAAGACTTAAAGCTATGAAAATTTAAAATTAATGGACATAAATGGAACAGTACATTTTGGCTTTGAAATGAAACAAAATTATAATACTTTCCAGATGCAGAATATTTACTCTGGGTTATAACATTGCCTAAAGAATATAATATACAAACAAAGCCATTAATACAAACATTCATTAATATAACTGTTGAACTAGGGATGCTCATAATTAACTGGTTAATCGTTAACTGACAGTAAGAATTTTGACCGATTAATACTATCGGTTAAAACGTTTAAAAGTAATTTTTCAAGATTTTTTTGAAAACCCTTTCTGCATGGTTAATAAATAAGCTATACATAAAAATTGGGTTTTTGAGAGAGGGGGAAAAAACAGATAATTTGCGTTCAAGTTGCATTTTATTGTTACATTTAATGTAAAATACTGGTAAATAAAGCAAAATATTTACAAACATTATAAATGCTATAACCATAGCTACAGGCTATTTTAGTTCCCTTAACTCCACATTGAACACTCCACACAATCCAATTTTAGCGATATTCAGAACAGAACAAGAATGAAAAATAACAGTACCTATATAAACATCATGCCAAACCGAATTAATTTAAAGCGAAACTGAAACAGAAACCAGCGTTAGGCTCATGTAGGCAACCTTGCTCATGACTTGAATTGTTTCCTTATAACAGCGGAAACAAAAATACTCTGTCATTTATGACCATATAGGTATATTAGACTAACATATCCTTTGAAACTGTGAAGGGTTTTCTACACACAATAAAAACGAAACATTGTGCTTTTGCACTTTCAGCCGTCTTGTTTCCTTTCCGTGAACTTGTTTTTGGAGCGCGTCACAAAAAAGAACTGAAACTCTATAGTCATAGTCTACTACTTGTCGCACAGGATAGTTCACCCAAAAATGAAAATTCTGTCATCTACTCACCCTCAAGTTGTTCCAAACCTGTATAAATGTCTTTGTTCTGCTGAACACAAAGGAAGATATTTGGAAGAATGTTTGTAACCAAGCAGATCCAAGCAGCCATTGACTACCAAAATACTATAGTAGTCAATGATAACTTTGTTATTTTTGTGTGAACTACCCCTTTAATCTGGCAAATAATGTTAAATTAGAATTAAATTAACAGTTAATGGTAAAAGGTGTAGTGTGTAATATTTATGAGGATTTATTGACAGAAATGCAATATAATATACATAACTGTTTTCATTGGTGTATAAAGACCTTACATAATGAGCCATTATGTTTTTATTACCTTAGAATGAGACATTTCTATCTACACACACCGCGGGTCCCTTTACAGTGAAGTCACCATTTTGCGCCTCCATGTTTCTACAGTAGCCCTAATCGGACAAACTGCTCTACAGAGCGCTAGCTATCTCAGACGACATCTTTGTCCTGTGTCCTTCTCTATGTGCTTCGAAAGGGAGGGGTCAGTGGTGGCCGGTTGCAATTCGCAACCTCACCGCTAGATGTCGCTAAAATTTATGATCGGTTAACTTAACTAGCTTTGGTTGTTGGTTAGGTAAAAAAACTAAATTAACATTTAGTAGTTTGAATTACTTTTTCAGTTTCCAGAGAACTACAGATCTAGAGTATGCAGGTATTTTCAGATCCTTTACATTAATGTCCAGATTTTTTTTTTCTCTAATTTCCGCTGGACAAAAGTTTGTGGTGTATATGTAAGAGGGATTAGCCTAAGGTTGTAGTGACTCGTTTCATCATGAAAATAGACACAAGTGAATTTCATTTGAAATCGTCGGGTCTGTGTGCTGTGTACATTTTAAGGAGAATCTTGCAGAAGATGTGGATTGAGTTTTTTTCCCCCCGGTGAAATGGCATCTAGCTTTATTTGCACAATTTTTAAACTGTCTCTTATTAAAATACAGCTGTATGTTTGGCCACAGCACAATTAGGGATGGAACGATTACCGGTTTCACGATAAACCACGATAAAATGTACTGATGGTTAGTAATATCGTTTAAAATTGAATCATATTTAAATGTAATATCATCACGATTTTGAAAACTAGCGGTAAATTCTGTCCAGCCAGCATCAGTCTAGCGCAGGCGCAGCGCGCAACATTGTTTTTTGAACAAGAAGAAATGACAGAAGGCAGTGACGGTGCCAGGAGATTTTTCAGCCTTCTAAAAGGACCAAATCTGAGGATGGTCGAGGATGATCCATCGAGGATGGTCACCCTGTCTGCAGAACATGCAAAAATAAAGTCGCTGCAATAGGGGGAAACTTAAAATATGCGAACGCAAGGCAAGTGGACCTTGACCTCAATACTAAAACTATTATATTCATTGTACACTTATTACACAGATTTTCTTTACCACATAAATAATTAAGGGGACATATTGAATTGAGATTGTTTTAAATCTTACCTGTTTATAAATCCATTTTGTACAGTGTACAAAACAATCGACCAGATAAGATGATCAGAAGAAGTTATAGTAATTATAGTAGTATTAATAGTAAAGTCCTCTGATTTCATTTTCAATACAATCAAAAACAGACACAAAACGCATTTGAATGAAATGAGAGCGCGTGTCCATTGTTTTCATACAGTTTCATCCCTAAGCACAATAAAGCACTGTTTCTGGTGGGTCGTAAGACCGTTTTGAGGGGGTAGCAGAATGTGTAAATGTGTTAAAGAAACAACAACAAATATAATTCTAATTGTTTTTCTAACGCAAGACTTTTATTTTAAAAGATGTGTGTTAATGCTGTTGACATTTCTGTCAGAAGCATTTTAAGTAAAGCGTGTCTGAGATAAGTGCTTTGTAAGTTGTCAGGATATAAAAAAAATAACAATTTAGAATGAATATTAATTGGAATTAATATTAGGAGTTGCACCGTTGTACTTTTTGAAGCTTTTTAAGGTTTTACCAGTGTTCATAATGTTAATCAGTTTAAAACCACATACTACTGTCTGATTTCATTGTTTAGTGTATCAACGAGTATCGTTCTTTGCTGTCTGTCTGTATGAATTTGCATTTGTGCAGCGATCTGGATCTGTGGTTTGTCTCATTTGCAACCGAATTATGTCTCCTCAGAAAATAATGTGAAGACTGATTACAAAGCGCTCACCAAAACCATGCATTTTGTATTGATGCCATGTGATGACGCTATCATAGTTGGTTAAATGAAGTTCCACCTACAGGCTTATTAGGTGAAGCTGTAAGGTAAAGAACACGCAAAATGTGAAATGGCCTTTATTGCATTACCCCTTTTGATAATTATGCAATTTTATATACACTATATTGCCAAAAGTTTAGGGACACCTGCCTTTACATGCACATGAACTTTAATGACTTTAATCCCATTCTTAATCCATAGGGTTTAATATGGAGTTGGCCCACCCTATAACAGCTTCAACTCTTCTGGGAAGGCTTTCCACAAGGTTTAAGAGAATTTTTGACTATTCTTCTAGAAGAGCATTTGTGAGGTCAGGCACTGATGTTGGACGAGAAGGCCTGGCTCACAGTCTCTGCTCTAATTCATCTCATAGGTGTTGGGTTGAGGTCAGGACTCTGTGCAGGCCAGTCAAGTTCCTCCACACCAAACTTGCTTATCCATGTCTTTATTTACCTTGCTTTGTGCACTGGTGCGTAGTCATGTTGGAACAGGAAGGGGCCATCCTCAAACTGTTCCCACAAAGTTGGGAGCATGAAATTGTCCAAAATGTCTTGGTATGCTGAAGCATTAAGAGTTCCTTTCACTGGAACTAAAGGGCCAAGCCCAACCCCTGAAAAACAACCCCACACCATAATCCCCCCTCCACCAAACTTTACAATTGGCACAATGCAGTCAGGCAAGTACTGTTCTCCTGGCAACCGCCAAACCTAGACTCGTCCATCGGATTTCCAGACAGAGAAGCATGATTGGTTACTCCAGAGAACATGTCTCCACTGCTCTAGAGTCCAGTGGCGGCGTGCTTTACACCACTGCATCCAACGCTTTGCATTACACTTGGTGATGTAAGGCTTGGATGCAGCTGCTCAACCATGGAAACCCATTCCATGAAGCTCTCTACGCACTGTTCTTGAGTTAATCTGAAGGCCACACGAAGTTTGGAGGTCTGTAGCTATTGACTATTTTACGTGGCCTACCACTTTGTGGCTGAGTTGCTGTTTTTCCCAATTGCTTTCACTTTGTTATAATACCATTAACAGTTGACCGTGGAATATTTAGTAGTGAGGAAATTTCATGAATGGACTTATTGCACAGGTGGCAACCTATCACGGTACCACGCTTGAATTCAATGAGCTCCTGAGAGTGACCCATTCTTTCACAAATGTTTGTAGACGCGTCTGCATGCCTAGGTGCTTGATTTTATACACCTGTGGCCATGGAAGTGATTGGAACACCTGAATTCAATTATTTGAAGGGGTGTCCCAATACTTTTGGCAATATAGTGTATATTCCCCAGGTAGGCAGAAATTTCTGTTCCAACCCTTTAACCCGATTTTGCTTCTTTTTGCAATCAGATCATTTTAAGGCGCTAAACTCCGGAAAAGTTTTCAGTCCAATTAATTAATAATACAAACATTCTAAAACAGTGCTAATGTAAAGAAAACCAGGCTGATTACATCAGAGATGGCAGAGAGTAAAACTTATTTATATAGCAAAAAAGAAAGGAGAAAAAAAAAGGGGAAAAAGGACAATTGAGCCACTCAAAATCACCGCAAGAGATAATCCTTCACTGCGGCAGCCCTATTTGCACAGTGCTTTAATTTGAGTTTGAATATTTTGCATGACTTTAACAGCCTTAATAAAAGAAACAATGGATAATTCAGATCTTAAAAATGTTTGCAGTTTGAATGTTCTTGTTACCTTTATGTGAACAAACAAGTATATTCCATAACAGAAATACTATCAGCCACAGAGTATGTATTTTTTTATAATAGAAAAATAACTTATTAACTTAAGTACTTGTCCATTTAGTTGTGAGTGCGGCTCAACAGTTGTCTAGCTATCACCAGACCAAGCTCAATTTAAGATTGAACATTGATCTGGGGAGTCTGCTATGTTTTCTACTGCTCAAGAGGCGTGATAAACGAGCATAATTCAAATAACTCTGTACGCAATTGGATAGTCCTTCAACCAATTAGACCACAAGAGGCGTGATCAACGGGCATCGATCCATTGCTTCTCTATCCGTCATCGTGTTAAACCCGCCAATAGCTCGCCAGGTGGATAAGCCAGTCTGTGATTGGTTCCCGCAAAAGTGTGACACAAGCAGGATAAATGAATGTACAGGTTTCCAGACTGAGCTGCAGGGCGAAATCAAATCGCTGGCAGATCAGGCTGGGTTTACTCAGTCTAGCTCAACAGAGTCCTTGCAGTGAGAAAGAGATCCTGTCCACACACCCTTCTGATTGGCATTGATTTTGTTGCATCTCTAGTCGTATAAATTGCTTGTCGCTGAAATCTTATTGCATTGTGTCTGGTTAGGACACGGTGTGAACAGTTATTCTGCTGCCTTTAGTCCCCCTGGGTCCTTAAGTCTTAAAATTAGTTATAGTTTAGTTATTAGTTATATTTATGGTAATAAAGTCTTAAATGATGTAAGAAAAGTCCTGATTATTATTTCAAAAGGTCTTAAATTTGGCGACAGAAATCGCAATATGCCTATGGCATGTTCACGCAGCTGTGCAGGGATCCTGGTCATCTTCTGGTGTTTTTCTTCTGGAGTCAGTAGAAAGATTTGTACTGGCAGTAGACAATTTTATACTGGTGGTAGACAATTAAGGTCACAGTTACAATAACTTAATACTCTATAATACACTATGTAACTTAATTGTCTACCGCCTGTAAACTGGTGTCTTAAGGACTGCTCCACAGGTGTGTGTGCAATAATTGTTTGTTTTTCATGCTTGTTCAATGAACCATATTGTTTAAAGGTGATGTACTAATGCATAAAAATACCATATGTTTGCTGCGATTTAAGACACATGTTAAGTTACTTGTTTCTCAGCGTAGGGCTGGGCGATGTGGCCTAAAAAAAAAATCCCCCTTTTTTTTCTCCCACATCTGATTTACGATTTAAACCGATCCCCCCCCTACTTAAACTCAATCTGCAGATGACAAAGAAATTGTTCAAAACAAATTTTAACTTTTATTTTGTTTTTGTAAAATATTTGCGGCTTGGTAGCACATACTTGGGGTCCAAAACTTTCAGCATGTGAATAAACCCCGGCTATTCCACAGTATATATGGGCACCATATCTTTTGCAATATACATTGCGACTGCATCCTTGATTGCTTTACACCGGGCCCCATTCTTATCATACCGGAATCCGGATACTGTTTGTAAAGTGTTTCCCATAGGTTGAGAATTTACTTGTGGTGGTGGGCAGAGCGGAGTGGCACAGCGTGGTGCTTGATGAGCGGGTTCAGAAACATGCAAAAAAAAATAGGGAAAATTAAAATATTCTGCTCTTATTAAATGTAGGTTACCATGTTCTTTTATAGTATCACACTGAACTCACTGTGACAGCTTTAGTGATTATAAAAGGAGCGCTCTTTACTTGTTTTCTGGGTAATTTAGTCACAATTTGAAGAAAAGGTTTTTTTGAAGACTTTGTGACTTCCTACTTTTGTCCATATATTAGGGAGTGGAAATGGCTATTAAGTCAATAAGTGCTCCTATTCTGCCATCTACTGGTTATAGTGGTAATTTCATGTCTTTTTTTAAATAAAAGTGCTTGTTTGCCACAAAGTGGCCTACACCTTTAAACTTTTTTAGTTTTTCAAATTGGATAATATTTAGAGCTTTAAAGTGCTGGAAAAAGTGTGAAGCACTTGAAAACCCTTGAAAAGTGCTTGAATTTCACTCTCAAAAGGGTATACGAACCCTGAGATGAATATGACAACATTCAAAAAAACATTTGACCATTTCTTCCACAATACCATGTGGTGTTACTGCATTAAATCCATGGTGAGCGTTTATGATTTGTGGACTGAAACCACTGAACTTTGTTCATGGCTCAGTGTTTCTCCTGGTTTTCACGTCAGCGCTGTTTGATCTGATATATGTGGTTGATAACAGATAATTCTGCGGCAAACGCTTCCACTAGATCTGGCAGTAGCGACGTTATTATTATTCTTTCTCACTGGATCTCCCAGCGATGTGTAGGAACAGTGTTGCGTGATCGAGATCGGCCTGTGTATGAGCTTACGCTGCGCTGTCTATTATTGCTCCGAGCGCACAAATGGTCTGCGCAGCTCAAACGAATAGTGCGGTTCTGTTCAGACTTCAAACACACTTTGCAGCGGGGTGTTGTTTGTTCTGCGTCTGACGCCGCAAAACCGAACCAGTTCCAAATTACGGATGACACTGTGCCTTTTTTTGGGATCGAGTTCTTCCCTGCTCGCTGCCATCCATGTTGTTAGTGTATCTCTATGGCAAATGCGCGCGGGGGGAGGGCTGAGCCCATTCGGAACTACGGGAGCCCAGAGGGGAGCGTCGGTGGATGTTAAAGAGAAAACCGATTTCCATTCAAACAAGTCGACGTAAACTACACATTCAGTTAATGAATTAATAAAATCTATTTATCGCCCAGCCCTAGCTAAGGGGTCATTAAATGTAACAAATCATATTGGAAACTTTTATTATTGCTTTAATCTTTCATTATGAAACAATGGATCAGTCAGGAATATAAAATTATTGAAAATATTCAAATCAGTAATGTCACAATCAGAATGCGTAGTTTGTGCATAAATGTCTGTCAAAATATAACATACAACTTCCTGTTTTTGTCAGGAACCAACATGTCGTCTTTTTATTTTTTTTTCAATTGCATTGGCTTTTATTCATGCAGTGTGAAATATTTCACTTCCCTGATCATTCTTATTAAATTTCAGCGAGTGAAGAACAAATTTATACTCCAAGTGTGTTATGTATTATGCAGGTTACACATCTGTCTAAAACACAACATGTTGAAGCCGCTCAGGCCACCATTTTCTCCTCTTCTCGGAAAGCGATGATGTCGTCAAAACATATTGTGGGTTTTCCAGGAAATGCGTGTATTCTCGTAAATACTACCGTGTATGGTGCACATTATTTTTTGATAGACGTTGATGTTGTGATTTTCAAATCCACATCATTTGAATCTTATTGAAGGTAGTAGATAAGCTTATACTTATTTATTTCATAGCTGGGAAGTATTGCCCATGAGTGTTATATCGATGTTTTTAGTTCTAATTCCAACCGACTGACGGACGTGATAACGTATGAAGGGTGAACTTTTTTTTTTTATCATTTTTTTTTTTTTTTAAGAGGGTAATTATAAAATGTGCTTTTGTGTAGTTCATTATACTTATTTTACGGAATGAAGTAGGACTGTCACGATTCCCTGATTTAAAGTAGAGTACTCGATTGAAAAAAAAAATCCTCAATTTACCCGCGTCGAAAGTGACTCATTCCACGGACGAGAATCCATGAACCACATTATTAGACAGTCTTCTAAGGCTGCACAATGTATTAAAACTATTTAAAATCATAATATAGCATAGTGCTATTGTGAAATTGCAAAGGCTGCAATTCAGTTAAATAAATATGCACTGTTCCACAGAGAAACACAACACTTTAATTATTTACAGGTGTGCAGATTACGTGTTTGAGTACCTCAGAGTGGCTCTGTTCACAGTAAATGCTGCTCCACACAAACTCAGTCTCTGCATGTGCTGTTTGTTTGGGTTTCCAATAACATGCATTTGGGAACGCATAAAGTCTGACGTGTTTTGTATTATTTACATGTGTGGAGCGCGTCTCAGGTTATCAAACTTGATCTCTGCATATGCTGTGTCTTTGGGTAGTCTGGGAATGCAGTGTACGCCATTTCTCAAGATTTATAATGCAAGTTATTTGAAAATTTATGCCAACACAGGAGAATACATGCATGTTTCTAAATATGCAAATTGTTGTTCATCAAGATTTCAAAATAAAAGTTTAAGCCCTCGCTCTGAGTTTACATGTTTTGAGGTCTACATGTTCTTGTTTAAGAAGTTACAGTGGCTGTAGCATTTCTATCGTACAGAAGTGGCCAAATATTATATTTAAGTGGACATTTTAATTAAATGCTGTTTGGCCAATATTAAACAAGGATTTGAGCATGCCATAGTGTAACAACAATAATCAGGCTCTGCAGGCATTTGTTGTAATATATAATGTACATAAGTTGTTTATATTCATTTTAAATTGTGTATTTTATCAGTGTTGTTTAATAAAACCCATATGATTACTTTGATACTTTATTTAAAAGTACATTTTAAAGGTGTGGCTTAAATTGCATGTTACATTCAGCTGTCGCAAATTTGTTGAATTTTGAAAATCTAGTTTTTACCAGTATGGAGTGGTTTTGATGCACAAAGTTGTATTTATCAACTCTTATAACACAAATCTTTTATTTAAACCCATGTAAATGCAGATCATGTGTTTACTAGCTGACTTGTGCTGTTAGATTAGTCAGGTACATTTTCCTATATGGCCGATAAGTGTCTAAAGCTGGTGCCCGTACCATGATGGTAGTTAAACAAACTCAGGGTTATGGGATTAGTTTCAAGTTGAAAAAACCAAACCAATCCAGTCATGCTTTGTTGGTACGATGGCGCTGATGATCAACTTTTATCTGTCAACTCAGGTTTTGATCCTGAGTTAATGGAGCGTGTGCACATAAAAGTGTGTCATCAGTAATGAACAGCCAATCACATGCCTTGAAACATAGTGTGATTCACTTCTCGCGAGAGTCAGCGCGATTCAATTCTCTTTTCTGAAAATTGAAGAATATGAAGTACCACATTGTTCCGAATATAAGACGACCCTGATTATAAGTCGACCCCTTCCCCACCCCCTTTCAAGTTGGAAAAAAGCTTTTTGAGGTGCAAATCTTATCTTTTATGAAGATTCAAAACAAACAATTATTGCACACGCACCTGTGGAGCAGTCCTTAAGACACCAGTTTACAGGCGGTAGACAATTAAGTTAAGATAATTTTCATATGGTATATTTTTCATACTTTAATTTTTATATTGAAAGTATGGTAAATACTGGTAAAATATACCAACAATCACACTTAACAATAACCACTTTATGGCACACCATACAAATAACATGTAGTTCTCATTTCCAGTAGATTTCACAATGACTGATTTTTCACCTTTTTTTAGGTATAGTGACAGATGTTAGTATGTTTTTTTTTTTTTTTATTGTTTTTTTTTTTACTAATAGCATTTTTTAAAGTCTTTTTGAGTTTGCGATTTAGAGATGCACTGTGAGTGCACATTAAGGGTGTAACGATACACCAGTGCCATGGTTCGGTTCATATCACGGTTTTGAGCCACGGTTCGGTTCTGTTTGCTGTGGAGGCAGGGTTCATGGCAGGGCACCAGCAATAATAACACTAGATTCACTTTTAACTTAATAACAACAACAACAATAATTTAACTTATTAACTTTATCTTTATTAACTTTATACATTAGCTTCACGTTTTCTTTTAGAGCAGTTAGCATACCTGAGTAAACTAAAATGAAATGAATGCCTCCACTGTAGACTAGTCAGAAAAAATCTATTTTACCATTTACCATAATGTTTTTAAAAAAACAAGCAAATTTATTTCTTAAATTGATCACACACACACAAGTTATGTCCCACTTTAGCCTACTTAACAAACACACAAATTGTATGAATATGACTAATACTGATGATTAAATAGGCCTATAAGTTAAAGCTATTAAATGGCAGTTTTTGTTAATACAATAAAGTAGCCACCACATTCATTTAAAAATAGACAAAATAACATAAAGTGAAAATAAAGTGGCATTTTGGGGTTATGGAAACATTGCGAATAAACAATACGTCATGAACTGTTAGTGAATCATAACTGCTCCTGATGAATAGAATGAACATCATACCTACATGCCTTCCCAACTAACACGCGTCAAACCAGTTACGTGATTTATTGGTACTTTACTTTATTTCATGACTTAAGAATTGACAACGTAATGTTGCTCATAGTTTCTTTTGTGCTTTATGAAGTGATATATAGTGTGCGCCGCCACATTTGCGCGTGTAATTGAAGAGTGTGCGCTACGAGCACAGTATAACGGCTGACGTGACAGGAAAGGAAAGCGATTTTCTGAGGTAAGAGAGAGAGTTTTTTATTTATTTCGCAACAAGCTACGAAAATGGCGATGTTGCTGGGACTCCAAGGTAGCATTTATCCAGCCTGGCTAAATGGGGAAACTGGCTCTCTTTGTCCTTCCACCATGCAACTTGAGCGATCATCCAAGTCACGTGACATGCACTTGGAAGACAAAAGTTAGTGTATATTTAGTAAATAATAATATTATTATAATAATACTTATTAAAAATACAGCTCTTATTAGTTGTTAAAAGTGTACTGATTACTATTTAATCAAATGTCAAGGAAGATTTTTTTTTTTTTTGTGGCATACGGTGAAGTGAGAGTTCATGAGTAATAAAAACCATCAGCTTGGAACAATTCAGATATCAAATTTCTAAAGTAACAACACTAGAGTAACTGATTTGGAGCACACAATATACAAAATAGAATGGACCACTCAAGTACTTTTATTTAAATGTTTTCTTTGTTTTCCAAAAACATAATCTTGGCGCAAGCATAGGCCATTTACAGGTTATGTGTATCAGTTTTTGTAAAGGAAAAAAAGAATTTTGTGGCATAAGGTGAAGTGAGAGTTGGGCCGGGGCAGCAGTGGGCGGGGCACGTTCGGTTCGACATGAGAGTATCGCGGTTCGTACTGTGGGTGGTGTATCGTGGTTTTTCAGTTATCGTTACACCCCTAGTGCACATGCATTTTATTTATGGCTTGTTGATAAGGTGATTTTTAAATGGTTAATGATGCTGATATGTATGGAAGAATTATGTATACTGATTGTTATATGATTTGTATAATAGCTGTAACAAGACGGCGTGTAAAAGATCATTTATAGCTGTTTTAGCCACTAACCTGATTTATAAAGTGGTGATTTGAAGACAAAGATCATGTGAAGTGGTACCTTGTGTATTAGGTATTTCAGGTTTTTGTGTGTAGAGTTCCATATATTGTGGCAACACAGTGTAGTTGAGTGTATTGTCACATGAAATAATGGTTTTAGTGTCTCCCCACAGCACCCTAAAAAGTCAAAGGCCTTGTTTTCTACCTGGTAAAATGTTTTTGGTAATCCAATCACAAGTGGTCAGCGCTGAATAAAAGTGGAAACTTTTGTGATCATACCATTGAAACCTATACAAATGTAGTTAAAAAAACTGACTGCATCGCCTTTGTATTTACATACTAATCTGTCAGGAATGCAAACAGCATCACCCCCCCCCCCCACTCAACTAATGTAATCATTATGGGATGTTATGAGGAAGAGCACCACACCAAAACATGCCTTGAAATTAATGTCTGTGGCAAATAAGAAATGGAGATGAAACGCCTAGTCTAATTTTTTTTGTTCATTCGTGTGACACTTTCAAGCACTAAAAATAAGAAATACTAACCTACATATTGTATAAAGTAATCAAATGTACAAAAAACTCTGCGTGTCTTCACTGTGTAAATTTAATATACATTTTGTTCTTTTTAAAGTGAGACAAAAGTGATTCAGTCAAGATCATTGAGAGATTCTCTTTTTTTGTATATAGGTATATATACAGGTTTATTAGGCTGCTGTCACTTTTTAATACAGAATGCACAGATCCAATATACTGTTACACATGCGTTTTCTTTCTCAACTGTTCATGTTCACTTAAGACATAAATTATTTACAACTAGGATACTTGCAAAGATGGGCATTTTGATGCACAAGTATGTGTATTTAACCGTTGAATCTCAATTAGGCAACAAAAAGAAATCCCATGCTCTGAGCAGCGGCTTTGTGTGCACGCGGCTCTTAGACAGCGGTCAGAAACCATCTCTCAGACAGCATGCGCATATAGCAAAATTAGTTCTTTCGTTGCTTATTACGGTTTAAAATGACTTGTTTTTAAATGGCAATGCTTAAAAACGCATGCAAATGGTAGTCTAAAATCTGTACCAGTTGACACATTTCTACCGGTTAATCGTGTCTGCCAGTATATCGCCCACCCCTACTTGGCCCCTTCCACAAAAGTAATGTTGGGTGTGACTTAATAAGATGCATCAATACCAGGTGGAAACGGCAGTGTTTCTCACTGACCACTTTTGATTCGATCACTGAACATGTGTCTTAATACCTGGTGGAAACAGGTGTCTTTAAAAGCTTGAAAATCCTTCTCTTTTTTTTTTTGGTGGCAAAGGCAGCAGTAAACCCACAATGACAGTAAATATGTTTGTGTGTGTTATAGCATCTATTTTGGTCCTGTATGTTTAATGGTTCTTCTTTAAGGTATATGACACAAGTGGAGACAAGCATGAATAATAAAAACCATCAGCTTGAAACAATTCAGATATCAAATTTTTAAAGTAACAACACTAGAGTAACTGATTTGGAGCACACAATATACAAAATGGAATGGACCACTCAAGTACTTTTATTTAAATGTTCTCTTTGCGTTTTCCAAAAACATAATCGTTGCTCAAGCTCAGGCCATTTACAGGTTACGTGTATCAGTTCTCTAACTGTGTTATTTTCTCTAACTCATTATCATGGATTTTGTTGGTGTTTCTGGCACATTGCTGTTGTTGCATACTTGGTATATTGAACTCCTAATGTATTGTTTGTATTTCTGTGAATAACACCTCTTTCCCCTTCCCTCAGCAGCTCTCCCAGCTCCCCCAAAGCACTGAAAGTGAAGCAGGAGGATGGGGCGAGAGAGAGTTTCAAAGAGATAAGGGAACCCCTAACCAGCTTAGGTAGGAGATGGGCTGTTTCAAAAGAAGGATGGAAAAAGCCACATAAGAAATGACTCAAAACGCTCTTTAATATAGTGTTAGGAGTATCAGGGGGCCCTTATGGTTCCCAGGGTTCACTGCTTCAGTGATGTCGTCACTGCTGTATTTATGCATTGCGGATGTAGACCAATGCCGTTTGAAGAATATTTTGAATGGGAGTGCTAAGTTTTATGCCTGCAGGTGTTAATCTTAGTATCTCTTCTTGGTGTTATGACAACTTCTGTGTAACAAGTTTGTCTGGAAAGGTCTTAACTTGAGTTTGTTTAGAGATTTGACGCTTTCATTTAAGATAGTTTAAGCTACTATTTTGCGTTTGACCAAGTGAGATATGTAGTTCTTGAGTGTGGGATGTCTGAGGAAGATTTGTTGGTTGTCATAATGAACATGAAGTTTGAAGAATTACCTCTTTTCTGAATGCACAATATTGGGTTCACGAGAACAAGACGAGACTTTATTTTAATGCTATTTTTAAGAAATCTTCAATGACAAAATATATGACTGGAAAAATAGCCTTATTTTAATGAAAGTCACAAAATGCAAAATAATTCAGGTGCATTTTGAAATGTAGGGCTGTCACTAACAGTTATTTTGTAATCGATTAACAGTTGATTTATTTTGATATTCAAGTATACAGATATTTTTGTGGTAATAACAATAGACAACAATAGCATTTTAAAATGGCTTAAAATGCATGTATAATAAAGTTTTCAAATAAAGTATAAAAACCAAGTAGTCAAGTGGTTTTAATTAGGGGTGCACCGATCCAATACTCTGTATCGGTATTGCTCTGATGCTGCCTTTTTTTTGCCAGATTGGGTATCTGCCAGACGAGACCAATCCAAATCCGATATTGTGTGTATACTATTGTGTTACTGTTTTACCACACAAAAGACACAAAAACATTATAAAGTACCATCAAGTTTTCGTGCACTATATTTAAAGTTTTCAGAAGCTTTTCTGTTGTTTCATGTGAGGTACAGATGAATATTTAAGTCGTCGAATTCAAGTTCACGTGAATGCTTCCCTCTGCTGCGGCTTTCAGTCATTCTCCATTCAGTATTCAAACTGTGTGTCGCATTCGGTTACAACAGTCAACACGATGAAACTCTCTCCAAGATGATTCAATGTTCCTATTATTATACTTGATATGTAGACAAAGGTCTAACGTTATGGTTTTGCATAAGGACTTTATCTGGCTGGAGTTAATTGCTATTATTTATGTTACTTTCTCCCGGATGTCTTGTTAGACAAAATGTCAAACAGAGCTACATATTAAGCATATAGCCTTCAATATTAATAGAAACCAAGAATATTTTGATAGTTATATTATGTTAAGACAATAGATTAGAACTATGCATTATTGTTGTTGCACATGCATCATTGTCTGTATATTACTTTGAGATTTATGCATCAACAAACTTGCATGTTTAAATTTTTTTAAACAAAATTATTTGTGGTGAAACATTAATTGGCGGACACCCTGCAGTACCACTGCAAACCCCGGTTGAAGACCCTTGCTTACAGCATGATCCAATTCTTGTTTAAGATTGGCCAAACAACTTCAATTCAAATGTTCACTTAATCTTTAATACTTGATCAATTCTTTACAATAGAAATGCTATAGCCACTGTCAATTCTTGAACAAGAACATGTGGACCTCAAAACATGTAAACTCAGAGCGAGGGTTTAAAGATTTAGAAATATGCATGTATTGCAACGTATGCAACTAACGATTAATTTAATAATCGATTAGTTGGTCGATTTATTTTTCGATTAATCAGATAAAAAGCCCCTTTTTTTTTTTTGACAAAACACACTATTCCACATCCTGTCCAATGCTGTCCTTCAAACAAACGTGTCAGCTGAGTGCTATGAAAACATACATAGTGAATATATCTACCATTACATAAATTAACCATGGTTTTACAATGAACAAAACAAACAAAAATAATAAAAATAAATAAATAACAGGGTTATTGTAGTTATTCAATGGTAACCACAAATTAACCATGGTTTTGCTTCATGGTTCATTTTCGTAAGGGGTAAAGGGTATGTTTGTGCTATACATTGTGCAAAAAAGTACAGCAAGCAAACGGACAGTTTAAATCCTTACATTAAAATTATATTAAAGAAAAACAAAAAACACAAACTCAGTGTTGCCAGATAAGAGGAGTGTTCTGCAGGAACACAGACACACAAACACAAACTCAGTGTTACCAGATTAGAGGAATGTTCTGCAGGAACACACACACATTCGCCATTGAACAAAGTAAACGGTTACGGTCATTTCTTTATCCTGTAGATGGGATAAATGCTAATGCATTCGCTTGAAGCTTAAAATAAAGAATGCATGTTTTGGGCGCTTGGATCATGTAGGCCTACCTTTCCTGCAGCAGCTGCTCACTCTGTTTCCACTCCACTGTTTCTAGATGCTTTTTGTCCATAGAAATGCGTTATTCAGTGCTGTAATTTGGCGCGACTGGTGGAAGCTTACCGTGCACAGAGGGCAGACCCAACTCGATAATGAGAATCGTTGTCGATGATTATCGATTTTATTTTTAGCCCTAAGGTTTATAAACAATTTGTTATGGTCATTGGGTCGTTTGTAACGTTTATCTGGGAATGCAAACTCGCAGCATTTGCAGAGATGATTTAACCAAGGTGCTGCTTCACGTATGTAAATGATAACAGTGCAACACTTAGATATGAAACACAAGGCGCGTCAGACTTCATATACATTCCCAAATGCACGTTATTGTAAACCCAAATAAACCGTCACATGCAGAGACTGAGAAAAGAAACAAAAGCGTCACGCTTGACTCTGAAACCCACAGGGCATATATTTATTAAATTGCGTCGCAGCCTTTATGAATTCACGATAGCACTATGCTATAATATGTAACTGTTAAAAAAAAAAGCTACATAAAAGCAGGCTCTATTTGACCCTGTGAATCTCCCGTAGTTCAAGCCAGGGTTGCCAGGTCTGCAGTTTTTCCCTACACTAAACATTATTTGTAGCGAGCCTCTCATCCAATAATCACAAATAGCACTGTGCTTTGTTACTTCAAAAAAGAAACCGTATCATCTTGTCATTGTTTCAACCGCGGAAAGACATCAATAAAACTGCTTGTAAACAATTGGTCACATAACGTTATATTTAGCCTACCTCAGGAAAGTCATCCAATGTTCACAGTTTGTTAGTTAGCAATAAAGAAACACTATAGAGGAGCTTACTTAATTATATAATGTTAATTATATATGTATGCTTGAATAATTGTCATGAAGACAAGTGCTTATGAAAAATACCTTATGTGCAATTGAGTTGTATACAAAGATTTCATTTTTTTTATTTGGGTGTAATTAGCCTTATATCTGAAAATAAATGGCAGTTTAATATAATACCTTTTGTTTATTCCAACCAATATTATTGTGTAACAAATGAGAGGGTTCTCTGTATAGTTTGCAGCATTATTTGGGAGAGGTTTCTTTTTCATAAGAAAAATCAAACTATTGGCATTTGTCGATTTATCATTCTGAATAATCGGCTATGTATATGTGTGTATATGTGTGTATATATGTGAACTGTTCATCACGAATTTAAAATAAGTTTAATCCATTTTTCTCCATAGTAAGTTTAAACATTGGCCAATATTAAACAAAGATTTGATCTGGTGTAAAGGCTGTGAAAATAACAGGCCGTTGGTGCCCTCTGTGGTTACTCGATTACCACAATAATCGCTAATGACAGCCCTAATTGTGCAGCCTTAGAAAACAAGGAATTGTGATAGCACTAAAGACCGTAAAAGACAGAACAATATAATGCAGGCACAGTAAAAGGTGATATCATGAGACCGCTTTCTCGAGATCTCGACACACCCCTACAAACAATTATTGCTGATTCTGATACCGATATTTGTCACTTGCTCACTTATTTGAACTTTTGTCATTAGATTAGTCTACTGTTTTGATCTTGTTTCAAATTAGCAAAGTTAAAGAATGTGCCTTAAGGGATGCTAGCTAGTTTATTGTTGCATCAAATAGATTTTATTGAACATAGATTGGATCAGTTTATCATTCAACAGACCAACATAAATACAAAAAAAAAAAGATGCATATAAAATAAACTGTTAAATTTCTGTACCTTAACTATGTTAGACCTACCTTAATAACTGCATATCTTCACTAATAAGGATTAATATACATTTAATTTATATAAAGTTATTTAGTCAAGTGCAGTGAGTTTTTTTTTGTCTTTTGTTTTTTGCCTGTTGTCTGTTAGCAAAATAAACACAGCAGTGCAGCAGGAATATTAGGCTGCTGTCACTTTAAGAGCAGTACGGATCCAGTATACTGATACTGTACACATGCATTTTATTTCTCAACTGTTTACGTTTGTTTAAGACACAACCAATGTTTACTAGGACGGGCATTTTGATAAAAGTTTGTGTGTAGAGATGTAACGGGTGTTGTGACTGAACACAGCATAATACAGACTTTCGCAGCAAGCGATTTCTTTTTTACTTTGTCTGGCGCTTGAATATTTAAATGAGACTTAATA
The DNA here is from genome assembly GCA_039654625.1 of Rhinogobio ventralis. Classification (NCBI taxonomy): domain Eukaryota; kingdom Metazoa; phylum Chordata; class Actinopteri; order Cypriniformes; family Gobionidae; genus Rhinogobio; species Rhinogobio ventralis. Next base: position 6,506,464 of record CM077202.1, read on the forward strand.
ACACATGCAAATGATACATTTTTGTGATGATGCAGCACTGGCCTGATCGTTCTCACTGGCCCCCAGGCAGTTGTTGAGCCCTGCTATATTTTGTACAGATTTATTTTTGTTTTAGCAAGTATTTAATTATTTTACCCAGAGAAAAACATTAAATATTTATCTTCCTTGGCCCAAATTTTAGATTTTGTTCATATATTTGTTCGTGTATATTTTCTGAAGAAAGACAAACATAAATGATGAAAGCCAAAATATTAAATGTCATTTTCACCTTGCTGTACTATGAAATGACATGAATTTGTACATTTGAATGTGTTTGAAAGACAAAAGCCTTCTAAAAATGCTTCTTAAAAGTGAAAAGATTTCTGTAGATCTAGTGATGAAATGCTGTATGGGTCTGTTTTCAGTGATGGGCACATGACTAGTGGCTGCTCTGTGTGTGTGCAATTCCTCAAACCTGGAAGACATTCTGAAGAAATATAAGCAGTAGGCTTTTTTTTAAATGAAAATATAAAAGGGAAAAGTAGTAGAAACAATCAATAAATAATTTACTGCCGTTGTGAGAATAACGTACAGTGCATCCGGAAAGTTTTTTTTTTTTTTTTTTTTTTACTTTTTCCACATTTTATGTTACAGCCTTATTCCAAAATGGATTAAATTCTTTTTTTCCCTCAATTCTACAAACAATACCCCATAATGAAAACATGAAAGAAGTTTGTTTGAAATCTTTGCAAATGTATAAAAAAAAAAAAAAAATCCCATGTACATATGTATTCACAGCCTTTGCTCAATACTTTGTTGAAGCACCTTTGGCACCAACTACAGCCTCAGGTCTTTTTGAGTATGATGCTACAAGCTTGGCACACCTATTTTGGGGCAGTTTCTCCCATTCTCTGAAGCAGGTTTTCATCAAGGCTGTCTCTGTACATTGCTGCATTCATCTTTCCCTCAAGCCCGACTAGTCTCCCAGTTCCTGCTGCTGAAAAACATCCCCACATCATGATGCTGCCACCACCATGCTTCACTGTAGGGATGTATTGGCCAGGTGATGAGCGGTGCCTGGTTTCCTACAGACATGATGCTTACCATTCAGGCCAAAGAGTTAAATCTTTGTTTCATCAGACCAGAGAATTTTGTTTCTTGTTGTCTGAGAGTCCTTCAGGTGCCTTTTGGCAAACTCCAGGCAGCCTTTTACTGAGGAGTGGCTTCCGTCTGGCCGCAGAGCTATGGCCCTTCTCCCCCTATTGCTCAGTTTGGCCGGGCGGCCAGCTCTAGGAAGAGTCCTGGTGGTTCCAAACTTCCATTTACGGATGAGGGAGGCCACTGTGCTCATTGGGACCTTCAATGCTGCAGAAATGTCTTTACCCTTCCCCAGATCTCTGCCTCGGGTTCCTTGGACTTCATGGCTTGGTTTGTGCTCTGACATGCACTGTTAACTGTGGGACCTTATATAGACAGGTGTGTGCCTTTCCAAATCATGTCCAATCAGCTGAATTTACCACAGGTGGAGTCCAATGAAGTTGTAGAATCATCTCAAGGATGATCAGTGGAAACAGGATGCACCTCAATTTTGAGTGTCATGGCAAAGGCTGTGAATACTTGTGTTTTTGTTTGTTTGTTTGTTTGTTTGTTTTTAAAAAAAATACATTTGCAAAGATTTCAAACAAACTTCTTTCACGTTGTCATTATGGGGTTTTGTTTGTAGAATTTTGAGGAAAATAATGAATTTAATCCATTTTGTGGTAAGGCTGTAACATAACAAAATGTGGAAAAAGTGAAGTGCTGTAAATACTTTTCGGATGCACTGTAATCATGTAATAAAAAAATTAAATTTTTGTCTGATTATGAGTGTTTTAAAATGTAATATAATCTAATTACAATTAAAATTTATTGGAATCTAATTACGTTATCCAGATTATATGTAATTAGTTACTACCCAGCATTGCCTATGCATGTTGTAGTTTTAAGGATTAATGTACATTTCATTTATACAGTGAAGACGTAATTATTTGTATTTTTTTTTGTTTCTGTGTGTGCTTCGGGCGTGTGTGTCTCCGCACATTTATTGAATTTATTGTGCTTAATAGCGTCTAATGTCTTTTCTAACTCATGCATGTTTCTTTATCGCTGTAACATATCATAACTTTAAGCAGTAGCTACTGTGCTACACAAATATATTTACATACCGCAATATGCACAAAATAGCTCTTTTTGTCACCATGAAAGCTGCAGTGCATATGAGAAGGGGAAAAAAGCTTGCCCCACACAGTGTGCCTGCAGGGATTGACTTCACAAGCTCTCACTTCACACAAGCGGCTCTGTCTCACACAGATGCAAAACTGTTTCATGTGTGCTACTGTGATTCGTTCAAAAACACAATTCATTCAGTAACGAAACACCACTGTGTTGTTTGAAGATGCACAATGGCTTGAATGTGCGAGTAACATTAGATGTATCAGTTTGCGTTTCACATTGCTGTGTAAGCTTTTCATATCCAAGTATTCAGTAGTATACACATACGAGTAATTAACCCGTGTGCATGCAAGTGTTTTGTGTATGTGTGAGTGACGTTTGACTACAGCACTGTTACTTAGAGTTGTCACGGTACCAAAATTCCAGTAGTCAGTACCAATACTAGTAAAATTTCACGGTTCTCGGTACAAAATTCGGTACCATAGCAAAAACTGTTGGAACCCTTTTACCATTTTATCTATTTGAAAATAAAAATAAGTTAAATGAGGTTATGTATGATGATAAAGTAAATATATTTAAACAGCATGTAGCCTTCAAAGGTTTATAAGTAAACATTGTTTTTAAAAAGATAGTGAAAAATTAGTACTAAAATGAAGGACAAAGAAACATACACATTACATAGAACAAGTGGCAGGTCTATTAGTTTGCTTTTACACTAACACTTAATACACATCTACTTTGACCGAGTCGGATTCAAGTGTGCATTTAAATACCTTGGGAACAACTTTTATTCAAAACGTATATGTGAAATAATGAAAGGATTCGTGAGCGTGCAAAACTCTAAAGCATGCGGTGAATGAAAACTTTGGTTTAAAATGGTTTAAAATCCAGCGGATTTTGTCTAACTTAAAGCACCTCTGATTGGCCATTGCATTCACATGCTCAACAGATATGTCTGTGATTTTGACTACAATAATCAATGCTTCAGAAGCACATTGTTAATAGAAGTTTTTGTCTTTACAGAGCACTTACACACATAAACACAGGAGCATTTGAAAGCAGCCAACTGCCAGCAGGTATTACCGGTACTGCAGAAATGCTGGCACCATCACATAAAGTAAAAAAGAATTAATTACAGACTTGAGACTGAAGTACTGGTACTTTTGGCAACCCTACTGTTACTGATAACTTAACTGACTAACTATGCTACATATTTTTGTATGGAGAGTAGTGCATTAGAAATTAATACATTATAATACATGCCTTGGATTTAAGCTCTCTCTTCCTCAAATGCAAAAACAAATGTGCACACACTTGTAGACAGAGAAGGCTAAGGCCCCGTACACACAGAGACATGCTTGGCTGTTGGCGTAAAAAATGTTGTATCGTATCGGCGTTTCGTACAGACGGATCTGGCATTTTGGGAGGCTGAAACCGGTATTTTTTAAAAATCGGGTCCCAGAGTGGATGCATCTGAAAACGACACCCTTGCGTTATCGTGTGTACAGCCAATCCGTATATTTTGTCCCCATGTCTCGACCTTAGTCAGACACCGCATGCGCATGCTCCAAGTCTTTTAGTGTATCTCTGTGGCAGAATTACAGCACCACATACTGGTCTGACATGTATGCTACATTGTTTTGAGTCATTTTCAGTGGTTTCGTGTGTACGCAGATATTTCTTGAGACAAGGGGGGGGGGAAAAGATTGGATAGGGAAAGCTCTGACTTTGTGTGGATGTGGCCTAAAAGGCTAATGTGCCATGGAAAGATGATACTTGTAGAATTAAAACTGACATGCTAGATTTAAATTGTATTCGTTCTTTGTCAAAATGAAGGAAAGCTTTGTGACTAGGTTCTCACCATCATGTCATTCCAAACCCATAAGACTTATGTTCATTTTTTGAAACAAATGAAGAGAATTTCAATGAGGGATTTCTGTCCCTTCATTGAAAGTCCTTAAAGGGTTAGTTCACCCAAAAATGAAAATTAGCCCATGATTTACTCACCCTCAAGTCATTCTAGGTGTACATGACATTCTTCTTTCAGACGAATAAAATCTGAGTTATATTAAAAAAGTCCTGGCTCTTCCAAGCTTTATAATGGCAGTGATTGTTGTTCTGTTTTTGAAGTCCATAAAAGTGCATCTGTCCATCATATAACGTGCTCCACAAGGCTCAGGGGGGTTAATAAAGACCTTCTGAAGCGAATCGATGCGTTTGTGTAAGAAAAACGCTACACTTCTGTAAGTTGAATACGGAAGGCGATCGGCCAGAAAATTTTATATTACCTGAGGTGTACTTCTAATGTTAGCATGATTTTATTTATTTTTTTTATCAAAAATTTCCATTTTCTACCCTGATTTTAGCCCTCTGATTTGAATGCTCTTGGAAGGGGTGTGTGAGACTTGTGTAAAAGCCCACTGCTATGATTGGTTAACGTCTTTGCATATGAAATAAGTATTACATGTGGAACTCTCTCAAACTTTTACTACGCTTATAGTATTAGAGATTAACTAATCGTGAAAAGTGTTGATTTATAGCATTATATTCAGATCTACTTCGGTCGCATGAAAGGATGCAGAGATGAGCATTGTAGCTAATGACAAACATGACTGTTGAGCGTATGAATGCAGTGATCTCCTCATTGCAACTCGATTTCTGGGTTTGAAATTTACTTCCACTCACTAGCCAATTTGGCTTCTAGTTAACAGCCATTCAGAACTTCTACTAGCCAAAACAAAAATATCAGAAATAAACCAGGTGATCAAAGTCACAGCTTAGATTAAATATATTTTTTATTAAATCTGATTCTCAATCATTGTATTGTTTTCCGCTTTATGACAGTCAATCACTGCTTGTGGATAACATTCAAATAAAATGAAATTGAAATGGAAATTCTCTGTGACTTCTCTTATAATTGCCATGAGTTTACCTGCACGTAGCAAAAAACGCTTTTTGTACAAAAGTCTTGGACATTTGGCATTATGAGAACGGGTTGGAAAAAGTGGCCTCTTAAGTGTCTCCTAGGGCTCTGGCAGAGCGTTAACAGGTTGTTCAGCAGGCGCCAAGCGTCGCACCGCAGACATCTCACAGGCAGGCTTATCGCACACTGGTCATGTCAATCTGTACTCACATTCTCAAGTTCAAGGTGGCAGTCTGAAACAGTGAATCTAATCATAATACAGGCAGAAGTTCAGTTCAAGAATGAACAAATTGACGTCAATGTGTTTGAATTAAGGTTTTTGATAAACCAGCGCAAACGGAAAGAGAAAGTGCAATCTATATGATGCATGTTTATTCAAAAAAACAAAACGTTGCTGAAAAATGCACCATCTCCTAGGATGAAGTCAGGAAGTACATATATTTGTCCTGAATTGTTGTTTTAATGGAAATTTATGTGAGTGTTGCTGTGGTTGGGCGTAGTTGGATGCCGCTGGTGTGCTTACAGACAGAAAACAATGTGTTCAATGTTTTTTTTTTCTCAGTGTGCGACTCTTTACATGTGGTTTTGCTAATGTTTGAGGCTCTGACAGCGATGCCATGCAAAGTGATAGAACATAATTTATGAATCATAACCCGCCAAATTGGCTAGTGTTGAAATCTTTTTTTTTTTAGGTTTACATTCTAAACCTAAAAACAACTGATTGCTTACTATTTTAAAGCAGAAATTAAAACGACTAAATTAAAAATGATAAACAAAATCCCGTGTTGTAGTTTTGTTTTATATTGTGCAAGTTTCTGACTAACCGGCTAACTCGTGTTATTACTGTCTTATAGAAATACTTCTGCTAAGCACTATTAGCCTACATAAAGCTGGGTACACACTGTGCGATTTTGGCCACGATTTAGTCGTCTGAGACAAATTTTGCAAATCCTAAAAGATTCCTCTGATCCTAGGCTAAAATCTTTGATCGTTAGTTTGACATGTTCACCGGCAGCTGATTAATGACCGCTGCGATTAAAATTTTACCTCAGGCGAAATTCTGGCAGTGTCAGAAGATTTGGTGCACAGTCCTGCAGTGTGACTTCTACGACGACCCTCAAATTATTTTGTTTTTCAAGACAAACCATTATCAAAATGAGCGCTAGAGATTTCTTTGTAGCCACCATTTCAATCCCGCATGTAATGCAGCTCACGGTCACTGAACACGTCATTCATTGATGATATAAAACTACGGACGAGTTTTCTTGCGTGCGTCCATTTTAGCACACCTCAACTATCGTACAGTCTGACATTGCTTACAGAGGGGATCATGCTCATACAGTCTGACAAGAAACAATCGTAAAGGACTATTATAAATCGCACAGTGTGTACCCAGCTTAAGCTCCAGACTAACTGTTTTTACTAGGGACACACCTTAAATCAACGCAGTTATTCACATTTTCCCCCATTTTGACTGCATTACTGACAAATGCCTTGGTAATAAATAGACTTCTAAGCAATTAAGCATTTTTTTTAACAAGTGTGTTTTCCTACATCTGAAATTTTGGGGACAATCTTTGAAGGATGAACAAATATTGTTTTGGTCATCACATTAAAAATAGTATTATAATATAGTTTTGAAGTGCTGGAAAAAAAGATGTGTAGTACTTGTAAGCTTTTGACTATTTCTGTCACAATACCATAGTTACAGATAGGGTTAGGGTTAGGTATTACAGTATTACTACATTAAATCCATGGTAAATGTTGCTGATTGGTGAATGCTTCTCACTAAATCTCGCAGCGATCAAAGACTTTATATACAGACTTTGCAGCGATATTATTAATTCTGTGGCGAATTCAACGAATTTCTTCACTGGATCTCCCCGCACTGTGTAGTAACCGTGACGCGTGATCGGCTTGTGAGTAGCTCCAGCTCGCTTCGCGGTGTTGTGCCGATCTATTATAACGGTCCGTGAAGCACAAATAATTAGTGCATTTTCGTTCCGCTTTCATTCCATTTGCCATTTGATGCTGGGCAACGTTGTGGTCGCGCCAATGCGACCTATATCAAAACTTTGGTCGCACAGGCAGAAAAAATGGTCGCAGTCTGGAGCCCTGTGTCTTAATGCAGGCTGTGTGTTCTTACTACTTTGAATAAAGATAAAGAATGGAGCAAGATTGTTTTTGCAAACGTTTATCAGTCATTCACGTTAGTGCTGGGCTAAGTTAACATATGCTCTGTTATTGATACAGTTCCCGCATATGCACCGCAATAAATTAGAAACACACACACACACACACACGTTAATGCTGATGGTGAGGAATTACAGTTGCAACATCTTATAATGTACCTCAAACTGAGTAGCATCACTGAGAAACGTCCTGCTCAAGTCGTCCTTGCGATGGAGGTTTGGGTTGAAATAACTAGTTCTTCCAGTGTTTCATCATCGGACTCAGATTGATATGGAAAAATCGATGCCATCATTACGGCCTTTACTGTGTGTACAATCGTTAAGCTTTAGAAAGCCTCCGGAGCTGAAGTTTATGGTAATGGACGTTTTGTTTCTGTGCACTGTATGCGGTGGACCAATCACAACAGCCGGTGTCATCAGAGTAGGCTTGCGGAAAGGAGGGATTTAGAAAGACCGATTCATCCGAGTCGCTTGAGAATCATTGAAAAATCTGGTGATGTGCAATGTATATTGTGAGAGAATAAAAGTGTTTTATGACCTTTGATGCATGTAAACATGTTGTTGGAGACCTCCAAAACAAAATTAGGAAACTTTAAAATGGCACAGTAGGGGCACTTTAATGGGTTAATGTACTGCTCCCATAAATATGATTACTTGTGTTTGATGTATATTTTTAAACCTACACTTAATTTCTAACCAGAAATATTTAGTTTGATGCGCATGTGCCCACCGGTGCTCGTTCATTGAGGTCTGTGAAGTTTAACAATGGTTTAACATCGCTGTTGGGTCCATATCTTGCAGTAAAAGTCTGTTTGCAAAGCCTGTGCCGAAATTGCGACTGATTTACAAAATCCACAGTGAAATGTACTGTACAAACAAATAATGCTCTAATGAGACATTCACATAGTTGTAAAAAAAAAAAAAAAAAAACACTTTCCTAGCATTAGGATTAGGGTTGGGATTTTAAAATCGATTACAATTCTGGAATAAGATACTTAAATAAATTTAGATTCTGCTTATCGATTCCTGTGCACATTTTAATATGGTTTTAACCCATTCAAGCACAAGACACAAAAGAGAACACAATTCAGCACCCGCTCGCTGTTTCCAGAGCGCACACAAAAAGCCACCTCTCATAAAGTGCGTGAATGCTGAATTGATTCCTGTTAATTGATTCCTGGAAAAGAAAATTACTCACTGATCTTGACTGAATTACTTTTTTGTTAGTGATTCATCTGTTTTATTTATAAAGAAAATTATGCAGTGTTATTGATTTTAATTTCTTAACTTTGTTCAGATATTTCTATTGCTAATTTGCTTATTTGTTCTTATTGAATTACTTACTCTATACTCCTTAATGTTTTAAATTTATATTAGTCTAGTTTATTAGTTATTCTTTAGGCTGCTGATTTTTGTTCATAGTATTCAGCTGCAACAGAATGTTTTGCAAAATGACAGAATAAATGTTTATCTATGTTTGTTTGACTTTTTTTTTATTTTACCATATTGGATTCGAAACTGGGAATCGATAAGCAGAAATTGAATTGGAATCGAAATTCAAATGATAGCCATCCCTATTTAGGATCTTTTGGAAGGTAATGTTATTTTTAGTCCAGTGATGTATCTCTCTTTTCATCTTCTCTTTTCACTAATGTGCCAGTGGGACTGAAGACTTCTCAGAAAGGGTTTTACTGTGGTTACTGTTTGTGCACTTGTTAGATTTCCATGTATTTGGCTGAGCAGTCATTTGTGTGGCTTGCCAATGTATTTGATTTCTCTAATAAAATAAGTAAACCTGACGAGTTTGTATGGAGAGAAAAATGTATTGAAAATATTAGTGTAGCAGAGTTCTTCAGCAGCAACGTTAGCTTGTCTGCCTTCAAGGAATCTTAACCCAAAGATCTGTCTGTTGATCTTCAACCTAAACACTACAGAATCTCCCAGACACTTCTGTTTACTACTTGTTGCATTTGGTGAGTTCTCCTCTTGTCAGTCTCTCCTGGTTGGCTCGCCAAATTGTTAGCATGTCAGCCTTCAAAGATTCTTAACCCAAAGTTCTGTCTGTGGGACAGCACTTTATATGTGAAGACAAAAGGGCTACAAAGAATGGATACTGTTAATACCTCCCATTGAGATTGCATCTGAATCGGTCGCAAAAAATAAATGCATCAGACTAAAGATTATTAAAAATAAAGCATCTTTCACTATCAGTGCTCGCTAGGAAGCGTCACAAATATTTTAAACTTTTAAAGCATTTATGAGTGTCTTTAGTCACTGTACAGACAAGCTTGGTTGCGAGACAAAAGATTGGGTTGGACTGGTTTTGCTGATCTCCTTTTAGATTTATCAAAGTTTTAATGTTTCTATCTATGGGACCACATGTAATTAGATTTTTTTTTTTGTATTCTGTGCTGATTGCACATTCATTCCACAGAGTTCTATCTCTGTAGAATTAATTTAAATGCAAAAACGTATGTTGGTTAATGATTCTCATTATCGATTAGTCGGGTCTGCCCTCTGTGCACAGTAATCTTCCACCAGTCGTGCCAAATTACAGCACTGAATAACCTATTTCTATGGACAAAAAGCATCTAGAAACGGAGTGAGCTGCTTCTGCAGGAAAGGTAGGCCTACATGATTCAAGCTGCCCAAAAGCATGAGAATTCTTTATTTTAAGCTTCAAGCGAATGCATTAGCATTTAACATACCCTGTCATGCACTTTGACAGATGTGTGTGTGCGTCTGCGTCCTCAGCGCAAAACTTTAATTTTACAGGTTATATCCACTGATTTATATAGAGAACGGTAGTTATGTCCTCATCTGTAAATGTTACTAATTCACGTGAGTATTTCCATTTTGCATGAAAGCGCGTCCTGACAGTCTGTGTTACTTCACTGAACGAGCAGCGGGCGCGCGCACGTGCGTCAAACAGGCAGAACGCAGTTGAGAGGGAGACAATTAATATTCAGCGCAAAAACTGAAATCTGCTGTTGGACACTAAATTTTGGTTTAAAAATTAACATGTAATTCAAGTATTTTATGAGAGTAGTAACTGTAAAGGGATAATAGCGTGTATTGAATATACATATAAGACGTTTCTTATAGCCTATCTACAGGATAAAGAAATGACAGTAACAGGTTACTGTGTCCATAGCAAATGTGTGTGTGTGTGTGTGTGTGTGTGTGTGTGTGTGTGTTCCTGCAGAACATTTCTCTAGTCTGATAACACTGAGTTTTTGTGTTTTTCTTTTTCTTTAATATTATTTTAATGTAGGGCTTTAAGCTGTCTGTTTGCTTAGTAACTTTTTTGCACAATGTATAGCACAAACATACCCTTACAAAAATTTAAGAATGGTTTTATTATAGTAAAACCATGTTTTGGGGCATATTGATTACCATTTTTATAACCACACAAATACCATATAGTTAAACTATGGATTTGAAGCAAAACCATGGTAAATTTTTGGTTACCATTGAATAACTGCAATAACCCTGTTATTTATTTATTTTTATTCTTTTTGTTTTTTTTGTTCATTGTAAAACCATGGTTAATTTATGTAATGGTAGATGTATTCACTATGTATGTTTTCATAGTACTCAGCTGACACGTTTGTTTGAAGGACAGCATTGGGCAGTAGGCTTGCTGCGATAGTCTGTGTTGCTGATGTTACCGGTCGTTTTAATTTTTATAGTAATAAAATCATTTAGTTCAGTTAGAGAACAGACACTACAATTAAAAACTGAATGTGTCTGCTCAATACAGTGTGAGCTGAATGAAAGTCGCAGCACAAACATCAGAATTCATCATGAGAGCGAAGAGCTGACAGACAAAATGATCGTAGAAAATTTGGTTTCAAAGCGAAATGTAAAAGTGCCTATTTAAGTGGGTTTGTCATTGTACCGTTTCGTTGTTGTGTTTTTCATTAAAAATAATAGGCTCATGAACCCACAATTCGATTAATCGATTAACCGAAAAAATTATCTGCCAACTAATCGATTATCAAAAAATAATCGTCAATTGCAGCCCTACTTACTTTTACTTTTTGCTTTGACACCAAATCCTCTGCCATCGTCTTGTCAGTCATCTCTCCTTACTCTTGTCATGTGATCAGTGAAATCTGACTCCAGCTGCACTGTGTTGAGACCAAGGCTGAATCAGAAATCGCCCCCAAAATAATCGGGCATTTGTAGTGGTGTCCAAAACCATAGTGGATGTTATTGATTGCACTCATTCAATCCCACATTGCACCGCAATAACGAGTGTACAGCCGATATACACACAGCGGCTGTCCGAATTCACTCACTCGTTTTTATTCACTCCTTAAAACTTGTATATTATATTCATTCATTACACACAGACTGATATATTTTAAATGTTTATTTCTTTTAATTTTGATGATTATAACTGACAACTAAGGAAAATCCCAAATTCAGTATCTCAGAAAATTAAAATATTACTTAAGACCAATAAAAAAGAAAGGATTTTTAGAAATCTTGGCCAACTGAAAAGTATGAACATGAAAAGTATGAGCATGTACAGCACTCAATACTTAGTTGGGGCTCCTTTTGCCTGAATTACTGCAGCAATGCGGCGTGGCATGGAGTCGATCAGTCTGTGGCACTGCTCAGGTGTTATGAGAGCCCAGGTTGCTCTGATAGTGGCCTTCAGCTCTTCTGCATTGTTGGGTCTGGCATATCGCATCTTCCTCTTCACAATACCCCATATATTTTCTATGGGGTTAAGGTCAGGCGGGTTGGCTGGCCAATTAAGAACAGGGATACCATGGTCCTTAAACCAGGTACTGGTTGCTTTGGCACTGTGTGCAGGTGCCAAGTCCTGTTGGAAAATGAAATCTACATGTCCATAAAGTTGGTCAGCAGCAGGAAGCATGAAGTGCTCTAAAACTTCCTGGTATACGGCTGCATTGACCTTGGACCTCAGAAAACACAGTGGACCAACACCAGCAGATGACATGGCACCCCAAACCATCACTGACTGTGGAAACTTTACACTGGACCTCAAGGAATGTGGAATGTGTGCCTCTCCTCTCTTCCTCTGGACTCTGGGACCCTGATTTCCAAAGGAAATGCCAAATTTACTTTCATCAGAGAACATAACTTTGGACCACTCAGCAGCAGTCCAGTCCTTTTTGTCTTTAGCCCAGGCGAGACGCTTCTGACGTTGTCTGTTGTTCAAGAGTGGCTTGACACAAGGAATGCGACAGCTGAAACCCATGTCTTGCATACGTCTGTGCGTAGTGGTTCTTGAAGCACTGACTCCAGCTGCAGTCCACTCTTTGTGAATCTCCCCCACATTTTTGAATGGGTTTTGTTTCACAATCCTCTCCAGGGTGCGGTTATCCCTATTGCTTGTACACTTTTTTTCTACCACATCTTTTCCTTCCCTTCGCCTCTCTATTAATGTGCTTGGACACAGAGCTCTGTGAACAGCCAGCCTCTTTTGCAATGACCTTTTGTGTCTTGCCCTCCTTGTGCAAGGTGTCAATGGTCGTCTTTTAGACAACTGTCAAGTCAGCAGTCTTCCCCATGATTGTGTAGCCTACAGAACTAGACTGAGAGAACATTTAAAGGTTTTTGCAGTTGTTTTGAGTTAATTATCTGATTAGAGCGTGGCACCAGGTGTCTTCAATATTGAACCTTTTCACAATATTCTAATTTTCTGAGATACTGAATCTGAATTTGGGATTTTCCTTAGTTGTCAGTTATAATCATCAAAATTAAAAGAAATAAACATTTGAAATATATCAGTCTGTGTGTAATGAATGAATATAATATACTATAAAGTTTCACTTTTTGAATGGAATTAGTGAAATAAATAAACTTTTTGATGATATTCTAATTATATGACCAGCACCTCATAAACCTCGCCCTCATAATGAAATGTAATGGGACATAGACAAACTAAACAATCAAATTACACTTCAAATAATTTTTTTTCCAAAGATGGTTTCTGTCATTTTAGGCAGTTTTTTTTATCATGCTGATATTAGTTCAAGTGTTTGTTCTTTAATTAAGTTTGGTTTTAGTCAGTTATTTGATGCTATAAAAATGGGGGTGTGATGTTCTGATTGACAGCTTCTCTGAGTGAAGTAGTCATTGAGGCACTAATGGACATTTTTTGGGAACTTCGGGAGAAGATTGGAGCTTTAACTTTAATCTCTACATTTCCATACTGTTTATTTCACAAAGTTGTTGATTAGGTGGGAGTGTGGGCATGACCTTGATCGCGGCTCCACTTGGCGCTCGCTACTGCGCAGACTCGAGACCCAAGATGTCAGCGCCATATTTGAGTGGCGCTGACATCTTGGGTGAAGGCTCGTCATCCAGCTTTTTTTACAGTCTATGATTGCGAATCTGCAGCTTGTGCTGTATGGAGAACATGCTTTCAGTTTATAATTGTAGCATCCATTGTCCAACTGAACTCAATAGTTTTTTTTCATACGTTTAAAAAGAAATTACAATTATCTCACCTAAATGTTAGCTCACTCAATGTATTTGTGTTTTTACAATGGGGTAATTTTGTTGCAGTAGCTTACAGACAGCACAATAGGATTGGCTCGATACCACAATTTTGATTTCGGTACGGTACCACGATCTAATACCGAAGTACCTATATTAAATCGATACCACACAGGGTCTGATTTTGGCGCGGGTATTGCTCATTCTCGCAAGTTCGGGGTTTATAAAGTGGGAAATTACCACAAATGTTTATTAGTAAATTAATCAAAGATTATCACATCAAATCAGTCATTTGAAAACTTTCTTGTGAGAAGATATTTCAGCAATGCTGATGGTTCTTCGTCAGTTTTATAAGCAAAGTAATTCCACATTTCACTTCTACTCTCTTTATTAATTAGTTTTGGGCATGTTGAGTGAGATTCAACTGCTTTATCCATTTTGTTCCTCTATGTTGGTTTCGTGTCAGTTTGGGTAGCGCACTGCCACCTAGCGGTGAACTTCGGAACAGCAGCATATACCGAAATATGCAAAATCATGATATCGTATCGTTTGAAATAAAAATATATATCGGTAATCGGTCATCACATTAAAAATAACATTTAAATATAAGTTTTGAAGTACTGGAAAAATATGTTTGAAGTACTTGAAGTCTATTTGACTATTCCTGCCACAATTGCATATGTATAGATAGACATTATGAATAATAATGCTGCCCTCAAATGTTAGTCTGGAGACTTAAAATAGTTAAAGGTTCAGTGTGGATCTATTGACAGAAATGCAATATACATAACTATGTTTTCAGTGGTGTGTAAAGACCTTATATAATGAACCGTTATGTTTCTATTACCTTAGAATGAGCCTTTTCTATCTACATACACCACGGGTCCCCTTACAGTGAAATCGGCATTTTGCGCTGTCATGTTTCTATGGTAGCCCTAAACAGACAAACTTCTCTAAAGAGCGCTAGTCACTCTCTGCTCTCTCTGACGACGACATTTTTGTCTTGTGTCGGCCCCTGTAGCTTCTCTATGTGCTTCGAAAGGGAGGGGTGAGCGGTGGGTGATGCAATTCACAACCTCACCGCTGGGTGCTGCTAAAATTCACACACTGCATCTTTAAGTCTATTTATTACCAAGGCATTTGTCAGTAATAGTCAAAATGGGGTAAAATGTGAATAACTGCCCTGCAGGTTGATTTAAGGTGTGCCCCTAAATTGTATGCTTGTGCTTCTAAAATTTTCAGTTAGGTGCTGCAGTGCTCCTAGTAAAAAAAAAAGTTAGTCTGGATCCCTGGTTTATATAACACATACATCTGTTTTAGGGCTACAGCTAACCATTATTTTAGTTGTCAATCAATCTGCCAATTATTTATTTGGCAGTATTTGACATGTTTATTACATCTCATCTCATTATTACACAGAACAATATCCGTGCAAAAATCACTCTCGTGAGGGTGGATTTCTGCTACACATGCACAAATGCGTTCCCACAAGCTCTTGCTCAACCCTCTCTATGCCCTTGCAATTGTTTAACACTTTCTCGCTCTTCAAGTTGACTTTTGAGACTTTGAAGGTGGGGACAATGGCTAATGTCTCTGCTCCTTTAATTGGTCGCTTTCAACACCAACCATGACTCTCTGGTACCTGTATATGACAAACCTTGCCATGATGTTCTGCTGTAATGTGTGTTCGTACGGTCATGGAAAAACCTGGAAAAGTTGTGGAATTTTAAAATAGCAATTTCCAGGCCTGGAAATTTTTGGAAAAATAAACCAACCAGAAAGTTTTGGAAAAGTCATGGAAATTTGTTTCAAAATATTTATGTAATAGAATATATGTTTAAGTGATAATATTGGTTAAGCAAACTTTGAAACTTCGTAAACATACTTTGTTCCTTCGATCCACCCGACTGCTGCATTCTGTCAGATTTCCTTTTGTGCGTTGAGCATTATAAACAATCGCACACGTTTCTGTCCAGCGTGATGGCCAATGGCATTCAGATTAGTCATCGCAGAAACTAAGAGTTTTGTTCAGTGTGCTGCTGAAACTTGTGAATTCTCCCGTCATCATAAACAACATAGTGCAGATTGGACGTAAGAGATTCATGTCGCAGTGTCGTCAGCGAGAGTGTTTGTGAGAGAGCTGAAACTCGCGCTAGCCCCAAGTTATGGACAGCCTCACGATCGGTCACATTCTCTGCTCACTTTCTGTATAGTTTATTCCGATTAATATAATTTTTCATCATGATGGTAAGATCATATGAGGTCTTCATTTTCTAATGCTAAAAAGCATTAAAATAATTGATAAATGTTTGTAAGATTGTTTTATCTGTATAGTCAGAATGACATGCAGTTTCCACAAACACAAAAACATTTGTGTCTATTAATCGATGACATAAATATACTGATATTGATATTACAATATCAAGAGCATTAACTGACAATAATGACTCTAAAGAGTTCCTGTTAATTTTATAATTTGAGTAATATTGAACAGTCTATGTAAATAAACATTTATGCTATTTCAGATGCAGCTTATGTTCCACCTTTGCAGTGTAAAGATGGCTAAAGATTGTTAATGATAAGCATTTTTTGGTAACAGTGTATGTAGTATTCTGATTGATTTAAGTAATTAGTTAAATTTAAGTATTTGACAAACAACAACACAGGTAATCATAAAACTTATAAATAAATAAAAATGCTCCTGGAAATCAATTGCAAGGAGCCCCTTAATGGAAAAGTTCATTCCTGACCCCTGGCATAGGGGATGTCTGGCAGTTGCAGTTTGTATAGGTGAAAATTGCAGACATTTAAAAAATACACGTGGCTGTTTTTGTGGAATTCAAATAAGGACTTTATCTTGTTAATGATTGATGGTTTTCCAATGAGATGAATGGTATAGGAGGCAAAGCTGTTTTAAAATGTTATTGGTTACCCAATTTTGTATTCCAAAAGTTTGTCTCTGGCACTACCACCTTGTAAAGTTCCTGTCAATGTTACTGGACACTTTGATTTTACTTATTTATCACTGTTGCCTCCCATTGATGTGTGTTAATCCATTGCTAGGGTCAGACATTGTTTTATCTAACAGTCTTACTGGTGTGTCAGCGTTTATTTTGTATTAAACCACATAGCTTGTCGTTAATTAGTTAGGATATGCTGTGATTTGACATTTGATTTGACTTTTCATGGAAGGTTAGGTCATGAATATTTGCCTAAAAGTCATGGAAAAAATCATGGAAAAGTCATGGAAATGTATTGGTAGAAATGCGTACGAACCCTGTGTGTGTGGTGTTCTGTTGTTGAACTTCTTGTCAACCAGTGTGCCTCTAGTAAACTCTAAGATGCTTTTAGATAATTGTGGCAATAACACTCCTCGGTGTCTCAAGGTTTTGGCTCAGACAAGGCATACTACAGTAGAGACACCACCCACTGTACAGCATCCTGCAACTCTCTCGGTCATAACAATACACTCTAAATGAAGTAAAAGGAATAAAACTGACTGACTAGCCTGACTAAGTGGGCTAAACCAAAAAAGCAAAGAGTAGGGCTGCAACAAAATGATTATTTTGATAATCGATTTAGATTTGATTTGGTTTATATCTGCTCATTGCGCTGTGCCCTCTTGTGGGATTAGGAGACAATACAATTACCTTTTTTCCTCTAACATAAAGTATGTCTTTAGAATTTGAATATAATTATAATATTATTAAAGTAAGAAATTTGAATGTAGCTTTTCAGCCATTTTGGCAGCACTACAGGTCTTTGTAGATGTGGCTGTTCCGGCATAGAGAGTGTAGAGTAAGTGCTTGTCACAGCCCTATGCTTGCGGCACTGCATTAGTGCATGCGAAGCAGAAAAAAATCCCTTGCGAGTGGTTTTCCACGTGGTTACTGTTTTGTGTATAAATACTCCCTCGCTAGGATGGTTTTCTGTACCTGAATACTGTATGCTTGTAGCGTGTATGCGCTTGTTTTTATGAACGCATTTGAGACTAAATAAACTTTATACTGCTCTAATAAATTTACCATTACTTGCATTAAATGTAACTTTTTTTTAAAAACCAAATTAAACCATTAATATTTAATCAGAATTATTTAGCTTTTCAGTGTTGCACTTCCACTGTTTTACATTCGTGCATATGCTGGCGCTGAAGTTTAAGAGACTTGCTTGCTGTCAGGATGAACTTTTATGCAAAATTTAATTTTTTTTTTTTACATTTACATAGACCGAAATATGTTATTACTATTGTAAAATTGTAACTGGTGGAAGTTTTCCGTGCACAGAAAATTTGATATTTTGTCTTTGCAAACAAATTAGCAAGTCAGCTGTCCTCTCCAAAAGTTTAGAGGATGACACATTCCTACCAGTCAGCACTGTACGAGTCTGTTTTTTTTAAAGGATTGTATCATCTTTTATAGTTGTGGTGCCTCAGTTCACTTACATTGACTTTACAATGACTTTTTATATATATATATACTCACCTAAAGGATTATTAGGAACACCTGTTCAATTTCTCATGAATGCAATTATCTAATCAACCAATCACATGGCAGTTGCTTCAATGCATTTAGGGGTGTGGTCCTGGTCAAGACAATCTCCTGAACTCCAAACTGAATGTCAGAATTGGAAAGAAAGGTGATTTAAGCAATTTTGAGCGTGGCATGGTTGTTGGTGCCAGAAGGGCCGGTCTGAGTATTTCACAATCTGCTCAGTTACTGGGATTTTCACGCACAACCATTTCTAGAGTTTACAAAGAATGGTGTGAAAAGGGAAGAACATCCAGTATGCGGCAGTCCTGTGGGCGAAAAATGCTTTGTTGATGCTAGAGGTCAGAGGAGAATGGGCCGACTGATTCAAGCTGATAGAAGAGCAACTTTGACTGAAATAACCACTCGTTACAACCGAGAAGACCCCACCGGGTACCACTCATCTCCACTACAAATAGGAAAAAGAGGCTAAATTTTGCACGAGCTCACCAAAATTGGACAGTTGAAGACTGGAAAAATGTTGCCTGGTCTGATGAGTCTCGATTTCTGTTGAGACATTCAGATGGTAGAATCCGAATTTGGCGTAAACAGAATGAGAACATGGATCCATCATGCCTTGTTACCATTGTGCAGGCTGGTGGTGGTGGTGTAATGGTGTGGGGGATGTTTTCTTGGCACACTTTAGGCCCCTTAGTGCCAATTGGGCATCGTTTAAATGCCACGGCCTACCTGAGCATTGTTTCTGACCATGTCCATCCCTTTATGACCACCATGTACCCATCCTCTGATGGCTACTTCCAGCAGGATAATGCACCATGTCACAAAGCTCGACTCATTTCAAATTGGTTTCTTGAACATGACAATGAGTTCACTGTACTAAAATGGCCCCCACAGTCACCAGATCTCAACCCAATAGAGCATCTTTGGGATGTGGTGGAACGGGAGCTTCGTGCCCTGGATGTGCATCCCACAAATCTCCATCAACTGCAAGATGCTATCCTATCAATATGGGCCAACATTTCTAAAGAATGCTTTCAGCACCTTGTTGAATCAATGCCATGTAGAATTAAGGCAGTTCTGAAGGCGAAAGGGGGTCAAACACAGTATTAGTATGGTGTTCCTAATAATCCTTTAGGTGAGTGTGTGTGTGTGTGTGTGTATGTGTATATGTATATGTATGTATGTGTGTGTGTGTGTGTGTGTATATGTGTGTGTATATATATATATATATATATATATATATATATATATATATATATATATAATATAATATAATATAATATAATATAATATAATATAATATAGGGAAATTATTGAAATGCAGTTTGTCCAGAACAGAGATTGATGGGGAAAAACACACACACACAAAAATAAACTGATTGTGTGTTTGGAGCAAAAAACGATTGCTGATTGACACACCGTTCGGGGTGCAACTGAACTCAGACCAACTCCTTAAGGTAGTCTCAGGTTTAGTACCCCAGTCCGCATGACAGCGTTTACATTACCAATTTTTCAGGCAAACCATGCCCCGTTTTCAACTAAACTATAAAAAAGAATTTAAAAGAATAGTGCACCCCAAAATGAAAATTGTCATTTACTCACCCTTATGTTATTCCAAGCCTGTATGACTTTCTTCTGTTAAACACAAAAGAAGATATTATGAAGAATGTTGGTAACCAGACAGTTGATGCTAGCCATTAACTTCCATAGTATTTTTTTTTAAATTATTTATTTATTTTTCCTACTGAGGAAGTCAATGGCTACCATCAACTGTATCTTATCTAATCTTAATTTTATGTTGTTGCTTATTTTTTATCTTTCATGGTACACATGACATGGACTCGACTGTACTCCAATTATCCTAGTTCATGTCAAGTTAGAGTACAAGTTAACCCCAACTGCATCTGGGCCGGTTCACACACGTTTGCCGGTTGTTTATCTCATGCATGGCACGGCGTTCTAAAAACACGGCACTCAAGATAAAAGTTCAAGTTTAACGTCTCGAGCTTGCTTTTCTTTTCTACTGACCTCCGTCTCTGATTTTTAACCACAAAAATGTGTTGTTTTTATGAAACCCAAACCACTTCCATATAATTGACGTCACCTTTTTTTTCAACAATTTTTTTTGGCTTTATGTTTCGCTTTAGCTTTCTTTTCCCTGGCCAACTCTCTGCAGGCTGGCTGGCCGGGTTTATTTCTGCTGTGTAATAGACTGGTAGGATAACCCATATCAATTAAAAATGTCCAGAGCTTATCTTTATCAACATGAACTAGATCATATGGAGATTCTGATAAAATGTATCGCCCAGCCCTAATTGCCTTACCTGCCATCTTGTCCATTTTTTTTTTTATAAATCAGGTCAGCTTTTTGTCCCAATAAACTCCCCTCTCAAAGCTTTGACTCTTATGCTATGCTAAAATTGATTTAAAACTACTTTTTATATAGCTTTAATCAAATTGTATTTGAATTCTTTTCATGACCTATTAATTGAGACTAAATGGAACATTTGCTCTTTTAAATTATCAAACCGCATAAACTAGTGATATCAAAATAATATAAAAAAGCATCTAAAACATGTTTTCCCTGAAGCATACATGTATACCAGAGATGGAAACTCGAGACTTAAGTTGCAGAAAAAAATGACTTGCAACTTGACTTGGACTGGTGAACCAGTGACTCGAGACTTGATTTGGACTTGAAAAGCACAAGTCATTTTGTTATGGTATTTCCGATTACGTTCTCTTTACTACCCCACATGACAGCATGAAACGCAACATTTTACTATTCATTTTTAATTTATTCCCTATCAATATGTGCTGCAGCAAACACACCAAGCCAACATTATTTTATATGTGCGACACATCGTATTCATCACCCATTGGACAAGTGCTTTTATATAGCCTAAATGAACAACAAACAGTAACAATATAGCCAAGTTTTACCTTGTGTGATTGCTGTTTATTTTCAATAAGTACGTTTCCATGTCCTTTTTTTATAGTTTTTGAGGTGATGTGAATATATAAATTAAATGTCCCTCTCCAGTTCATGCAATTAATGTATATGCATCTCTTAATCTTCACATTAAAGGTTGAGCTGCTTTTTTGTGATCTTTTACAGTTCTACAAACATGTGGTCCAAAGTGTGGAGAAATTCATTCAAAAGGTCAGTTCTTATTGTCTTGCAAATGTAAAATAAATGTATGGATATTCAGATCTTCTACAGAGTTGCAGAAATGCCTAGAGGGAGCTTTAAATTACATTTTAGTGTGCCTAAAATGTAATATTTATGAAATAAAAATTACATGTCCTACATGGAAAATAAAGATAATAGCATTAATACTTTAACCCTTTAATGCATGATTTGTTTGATCATACGTGATATATTCATTTGCACAATTTTCAAGCATTATTTGTGCAGAAACCTCATCATTCAGTGAAATTCACTGTTAAATCCAGAATGTCACTAGATCTTATCTGACAAAAGATTGACTTTGAGATCCATGTGTATATCACCCTTATATGAAAATGCGCATCCAGTCGCTTGCTTACAACAGTGCAAGCACAGGCGCCGTGTCGTTTCAGATGCAGATTCCCTAAGCACACAGAGTACATTCACAAAAAGAGCTTCCATACCCAGAGCTTGGTTTGGTTTACCCTTTGCTGTGTATAAAGTTGATGGTTGTAATTCATAATGCTTAAAAAGTCATTGGCTGCAAAAATTATATAATATGTGTGTATTTTGAGCCTGGACCCTTTGCACCCCGTTTCATTACTATTTGCACTTTTGTGTGTGTAGTGCAAGCCGGAGTACAAAGTCCCTGGACTGTATGTCATCGACTCCATTGTACGGCAGTCTCGTCACCAGTTTGGTCAAGAGAAAGATGTTTTCGCTCCACGCTTTAGTAAGAACATCATTAGCACTTTCCAAAACCTCTACCGCTGCCCGACGGATGACAAGGTGCGTGTTTTTTGTTGCGTCACTGAAATCAAATGGTAAATCTTGTCTAGACTATTTTCCCTTTTGCTTATTTCCCTGTTTGCATTGCAGAGCAAGATTGTCCGTGTGCTCAATCTATGGCAGAAAAACAATGTCTTTAAGAGTGACATCGTCCAGCCTCTACTGGATATGGCAGCAGGGCTCCCACCCCCCAGTGTTACGCCCGTCTCTGCCAGCAGTGCCGTACCCGTCAACAGCACTACTCCCGGTAATTTATATGCTATGTATGCGTACTACACAATAATGCATCATCTCCTCTGTGAAACAGGGGTTTTTATGATATCAAAATTTAAAACCCCAATTTTAATATCACAAAATATCACCAAAAAAAAAACGAATACTAGCCTAACACAAGTGTAACAAAACAAAAAAAACCTCAAGCTGACTGAAGTAACAGTGATATAATACACCGATCAGGCATAACATTATGACTACTGACAGGTGAAGTGAATAACACTGATTCTCTCCATCACGGCATCTGTTAGTGGGTGGGATATATTAGGCAGCAAGTGAACATTTTGTCCTCAAAGTTAATGTGTTAGAAGCAGGAAAAATGGGCAAGCGTAAGGATTTGAGCGAGTTTGACAAGGGCCAAATTGTGAGGGCTAGACGACTGGGTCAGAGCATCTCCAAAACTGCAGCTCTTGTGGGGTGTTCCCGGTCTGCAGTGGTCAGTATCTATCAAAAGTGGTCCAAGGAAGGAACAGTGGTGAACCGGCGACAGGGTCATGGGTGGCCAAGGATCATTGATGCACGTGGGGAGCAAAGGCTGGCCCGTTCGGTCCGATCAAACAGACAAGCTACTGTAGCTTAAATTGCTCAAGAAGTTAATGCTGGTTCTGATAGAAAGGTGTCAGAATACACAGTGCATCGCAGTTTGTTGCGTATGGGGCTGCATAGCCGCAGACCAGTCAGGGTGCCCATGCTGACCCCTGTCCACCGCCGAAAGTGCCAACAGTGGGCACGTGAGCATCAGAACTGGACCACGGAGCAATGGAAGAAGGTGGCCTGGTCTGATGAATCACCTTTTCTTTTACATCAGGTGGATGGTCTTGTCCGTCGCTTACCTGGGGAACACATGGCACCAGGATGCACTATGGGAAGATGGCAAGCCGGCGGAGGCAGTGTGATGCTTTGGGCAATGTTCTGCTGGGAAACCTTGAGTCCTGCCATCCATGTGAATGTTACTTTGAATACCACCTACCTAAGCATTGTTGCAGACCATGTACATCCTTTTATGGAAACGGTATTCCCTGGTGGCTGTAGCCTCTTTCAGCAGGATAATGCGCCCTGCCGCAAAGCAAAAATGGTTCAGGAATGGTTTGAGGTGTTGACTTGTCCTCCAAATTCCCCAGATCTCAATCCAATCAAGCATCTGTGGGATGTGCTGAACAAACAAGTCCGATCCATGGAGGCCCCACCTCGCAACTTACAGGACTTGAAAGATCTGCTGCTAACATCTTGGTGCCAGATACCGCAGCACACCTTCAAGGGTCTAGTGGAGTCCATGCCTCAATGGGTCAGGGCTGTTTTGGCAGCAAAAGGGGGACCAACACAATATTAGGTCATAATGTTATGCATGGTCGGTGTAAGAACAAAGAAACTAAATAATTGAAACTTCAGAGTGATATTCTAGGCTAAGCGTATCCCATCATGCGTCCTGTTCAGAAACTTGCGTGCCCCAAATCGCGAGATGTTAAGGAAAACATTCCACTGTAATTTAAATGTATTAAATATTACATATCATTTGGTAGTAAAACAGTGTTATTTTTTTGGTGCATAGATGTGTGTGTATTTTTTACAACATTTGCAACTGCTTTTTATCACTTAATTAGAAGCACCACAATTACTAAATTATTTTGTCTGTTACATAGGGTCTACTGAACAGACATTTAGAAGTTTATTTTAAAATACTTTAAAAGTATTGCGAATCAAAATAGAGCTGTCAGGCGAATTGCCCAAATTGTTAATCCGGCTCAGTAGACATGACATTAGTACAATTTATTTTTGCTAATATTTTCCATCCTTTTATGAAATATATTAGTTTGCACTAGTATTAACATTTGAAGGAATAAGGGCTGAATGTTCATAGACAACCAATCGTCCTCTGCTTCACAACCATACATGCACGTGTCCTTATTGTGTTTATACTGTGTACCCCTTTTTCAGTATGTCAACCCCTCAATCACATAAGGTTGCCCTACCACTCAAAATTCTGATTGTGTTGTTAGCATCAACTAGTTTATGCTGACACCTTGAGGCCAAAATTAAGCATAACTTTTTTTTTTTTAAAGTCTGTTCTATCTATTTTCTCTCATTTCTGTCATATCGTTCCATGTTCACCTGTGACTTCACAAATATTCCCAAAATTTTTAAAGCATTCTGAACTCTGTATATTTTGTTATTCTGTAAAGGAACTCCTGCAACTCCAGCCACTCCAGCAAACATAGTGCAGAGTCTCCCGGACTGGGTGTCTCAAATCTCCAACACAGATACAGTGGCAGCTGTTGCCCAGATTTTACAAAGTCCTCAGGGCCAGCAGGTCAGATTTCTCATCCACTGAAAACACTGTGTTCTCTGTATTTCTGTATTTCTGACAGGTGTGTATGTGTGGTTTTTTTTCTTTAGTTGCAGCAGCTGGTTCAGAGCCTGCAGATGCAGCAGCAGAAGCCTCAGCCCTCTCTGCTGCAGGCGCTGGATGCAGGTTTGGTGGTGCAGCTGCAGGCCCTGACCGCACAGCTCACTGCAGCCGCAGCAGCTAACACGCTCAACCCGCTGGAACAGAGAGTTTCCTCCTTTAACAAGGTGAGAGACTTTTTAGGAGCACTACTGGCTGAAATGGGTTAATCCTTGCATAACTCTTTCCATTGTGAAAATGAACTATCCTCTTATTGGCCATTCTGTGGTGTTGTAGAAGCTGTTGGGTCAGTTCGATTTCGGGAATGAGTCGGAACACAGTGAGGATTCTAAGAAAGATGCTACATCATCTCAGTTGTATGTTCTTTGTATTATATTTTTAAGAAAAAGCTGTTCCCTATTTTGTTTATTTTTCAAGTCATGTTCTTACCATCTCTCTCTCTCAGACCTGTGGTGTCAGATTCCATCAATAGCTCAATATTTCATCAGCTGGCCGAGCATCTTCAGCAGCAAAACCTTGAGCAGTTTCAGAAACAGCTAATGGAGCATCAGCAGCATCAACAGAAGGTACTTTAAAATCATGATTCTTTGTATAATGTATTAGAACTCCAGCTCATTCTTGTACCTTGATATTTATGAATGCCCTTTACTTTTGACAGTCCATGACCATGGAGGGCCAGGATGCCATCTTTGGTTCTGAAAGTTCTGCCCCTCCTGGCCAAAGCAGTGCCCCACCACAGCTCCCAGAACAAGAAGCAAAAATGGATGACTCCATTGATAACCAACAACAGGCAAGATCAGATTACAAGTCTGTTAGTCATGTATTGGCAGTAGTTTAAAGGTGGTGTCTCACTAGCTGACTTGCAGAAATAGCTTCTGTCGGATGTTTGTCACCCTCACTGTTTATTTAATAATGGAAGAGAGGTGACAAGCAGATCGTTGAAACAGCATTTTCATGTTTGTATTTTGCAGGACATGGATATTGATGAGGGACAGGATACTGTAGATGAGGAGCTCTTTGAGGCCGAGGAGAAGAAAACCAGCAGCACCCGTTCAAGGACACGCTCAAGATCTCGGTCCAGGTTGGTGTAGCATTGTTGCTAAATAGCTCTTGCCTCATTTCCATTTTTCAGCCACAGGTAAAGAGCTCTCTTGTGAAAACCTCTTTATTCCCAGGTCACCTAAGAGGAGGAGGTCAAGGTCTCGTTCAGGGTCACGAAAGCGCAAACACAGGAAGCGATCACGGTCTCGGTCAAGGGAAAGAAAGAGGAAGTCCTCCCGTTCTTATTCCAGTGAGCGAAGAGCACGGGAAAGAGAAAAGGAGCGGCAGAAAAAAGGGCTTCCTCCTATCCGCTCAAGGGTTCTCAGTGGTAAGATTACAGAGGTCCACCTTATGCTTTCTGAATATATATGGGTCATGTTTTAATTTAGTGGGTCAAGTTTTCATGCAAATAAGTGTCTGTACAAGCTAACCATGTTATTGTAAGCAGTGTTAACTTGTTTACTCAAAGAAAGAACTTAAAGGGATAATTCACCCAAAAAATGAAAATTTACTCTCTCAAGTTGTTCCAAACCTGTATGAAATTATTCTGCTAAACACAAATATATTTTGAAGAATTTCAGTAACCAAACAGTTGACTTCCATAGTATTTTTTTTTCCATACTATGGAAGTCAGTAGGTAACCATCAATTGTTTGGTTACCCATATTCTTCAAAATATCTTTTGTGTTCAGCAGAATAAAGAAATTCATACATGTTTGGATCAACATGAGGGTGAGCAAAAGATGACAGAATTTTTTGGGTGAACTATCCCTTTAACTGTTTTGTCCATAAAACACAATTACATTAAAAAGGATGCTTTGTATCGAATCATGTACATATCATGGGAAAATCACAAACCTTTTCTGCCTACTGCTTTGGTCTGTGAGAGAAAGCTTTAAGAGAGAGTTCACCAAAAAATTATGAATTTACACGGTGTCAGTTGTTCTGTCAGGTCAGTTGATAGAATTGTTATTTGCACTCTCAGGTCAGTGATTGTATTGCCACTGGAAATGTTGCATTTTATTAATCCACAAATGTTGGACAGAGCACCATTCCTTCACTTTTTAACATAAACCAAGTTACAGATTTCTTGCAAATGTCATCTTCCATTAAAATCACATCTGTAACGCATGTTAATTTCCCAATTCCTCTTTCAGTTTGCAGCACTACTCTATGGGTTGGCCAAGTGGACAAGAAGGCCACCCAACAAGATCTTACTAATCTTTTCGAAGAGTTCGGCCAGATTGAATCTATCAATGTGAGTTTCTGTAACTTTGAGCACTTGAGAGCCCCTTAGATTAAGTTAAAATTTTAGTTAGAGCAGTTGTGTCATTTAGCCAAAAGGGAATTAGAAATACCCTAAAACTTGAAGTACACTCTAGAAAATAAAGCTTGTTTATTGGCATCTGTGGCTCCATGAACAGACATTCATGGAAAAAAGAAAGTTCTTTTAAGAACTGTTCATTGAAAAGTTCTTTGGGGAACCAAAAATGGTGGTTCTGTGGCATTACTGGAAAAAATTTTAAGAGTGTATTCTAGGACAGCTTGTATAGGTCCTCATTTTATTATGTAGATTTGGCTGAATTTAATGCCATTTATTATTATCTTTCCAGATGATTCCTCCCAGAGGCTGTGCTTATATCTGTATGGTCCATCGTCAGGATTCATACCGGGCCCTTCAGAAACTGAGCACAGGCTCCTACAAAATTGGTTCAAAGGTTATTAAAGTATGTGTGAAGAATGTTCACAGACTTATAATCTTTGCAATGTTCTATAATTTCTTTTGGGAATATGTCTTAAATATGTTACATTGCTTCTAGATCGCTTGGGCCCTCAACAAAGGGGTGAAACAGGAGTATAAGCAGTTCTGGGATGTGGACCTTGGGGTCACTTATATTCCATGGGAGAAGGTCAAACTGGATGACCTGGATGACTTTGCAGAGGGTGGCATGATTGACCAGGAGACCGTCAATAATGGTGAGAAGAATGTCCTTGTTTAGAAGCTGAAATTTTTATATTATGTAACTTATACACTCACCTAAAGGATTATTAGGAACACCTGTTCAATTTCTCATTAATGCAATTATCTAATCAACCAATCACATGGCAGTTGCTTCAATGCATTTAGGGGTGTGGTCCTGGTCAAGACAATCTCCTGAACTCCAAACTGAATGTCAGAATGGGAAAGAAAGGTGATTTAAGCAATTTTGAGCGTGGCATGGTTGTTGGTGCCAGACGGGCCGGTCTGAGTATTTCACAATCTGCTCAGTTACTGGGATTTTCACGCACAACCATTTCTAGAGTTTACAAAGAATGGTGTGAAAAGGGAAAAACATCCAGTATGCGGCAGTCCTGTGGACGAAAATGCCTTGTTGATGCTAGAGGTCAGAGGAGAATGGGCTGACTGATTCAAGCTGATAGAAGAGCAACTTTGACTGAAATAACCACTCGTTACAACTGAGGTATGCAGCAAAGCATTTGTGAAGCCACAACACGCACAACCTTGAGGCGGATGGGCTACAACAGCAGAAGACCCCACTAGGTACCACTCATCTCCACTACAAATAGGAAAAAGAGGCTACAATTTGCACGAGCTCACCAAAATTGGACAGTTGAAGACTGGAAAAATGTTGCCTGGTCTGATGAGTCTCGATTTCTGTTGAGACATTCAGATGGTAGAGTCAGAATTTGGCGTAAACAGAATGAGAACATGGATCCATCATGCCTTGTTACCACTGTGCAGGCTGGTGGTGGTGGTGTAATGGTGTGGGGGATGTTTTCTTGGCACACTTTAGGCCCCTTAGTGCCAATTGGGCATCGTTTAAATGCCACGGCCTACCTGAGCATTGTTTCTGACCATGTCCATCCCTTTACGACCACCATGTACCCATCCTCTGATGGCTACTTCCAGCAGGATAATGCACCATGTCACAAAGCTCGAATCATTTCAAATTGGTTTCTTGAACATGACAATGAGTTCACTGTACTAAAATGGCCCCCACAGTCACCAGATCTCAACCCAATAGAGCATCTTTGGGATGTGGTGGAACGGGAGCTTCGTGCCCTGGATGTGCATCCCACAAATCTCCATCAACTGCAAGATGCTATCCTATCAATATGGGCCAACATTTCTAAAGAATGCTTTCAGCACCTTGTTGAATCAATGCCACGTAGAATTAAGGCAGTTCTGAAGGCGAAAGGGGGTCAAACACAGTATTAGTATGGTGTTCCTAATAATCCTTTAGGTGAGTGTATATTTGCACTTCTACTCACCCTTGTTTTTTTTCTGTTGCAGAATGGGAATCACAGAGGAATACTGAGACAGCCAAAGAGACTCAAAGTCAGGCTGTTACAGTTGAAACCAGTACAACCAGCAGCACACCTAGTGAGGCCTTTACACAGCCTGTCACTATGATGCCCATGCAGGTATGATGTTGGCACTACTTCAGGCATGATTTTAGGCATGGTGTGGTTTAGCCATTAAAGATCTAGACTGGTAACTGAATGTTGTTGGTTCTAACCCCACATAAAGTTTTAGAAGACATACTACCATTGCATGCTTATTTTTATTTTGCTCCATGGGGTGTGGAGACAGCTGAATTATTAATGGATTTCCGTTTACTTATCCATGGATGGCTTTGTTTGGTTTAGATTCCAGTGGCACAGACTGTCTCTGCTGTTGGCCTTGTGCCTCCTTCCTTCCCTGTCACCATGGCAGTGCCCCCGCCAGGCTTTGGTCCTCCTCCACCCTTTCTGAGGGCAGGGTTTAATGCCTCACAGCCTCCCCCAGGTACATGGTTCAAACCTGAACATTCAGCAATTAGGCTTTTAACCGTATGATAGATTTTGAAAAATATTTCAATTTGTTAACATTAGTTAACTGCAACTAGTTATCATGAACTAACAATGAAAAATACTCCCAAAGCATTTATGAACCTGAGTTAATGTGAATTTCAACATTTTCTAATACATTATTTAAATCCAGAGTTGTATCTTTTAATATGATTTAATGGACTTGGTAACATGAACTATCAATAGTTGTATTTTTATTAGTCAAGTCATCTTTATGTATGTAGCGCTTTATACAAGACAGATTGTTTCAAATAGTTTTACTGTAATAACAGGAAAATTATGCATTTGGGCTGTTCAGCGTTGATTCAGTTGTAAAGATCATTTATTTTTAATTTTGTTTATTTTATCTATAAAGCAGTTCTGCAAAAAATTATCGTCCAGCTCAGATCACTTCTCATACAGCAGCATCAGTACAGTCAGAAGTGAATATCTTAACGTTTACAAAGAATAATTAAAACTGTAACAGAAATATTGCTTGTATTGTCAGCTAATGGAACCTTATTGTGTAAAGTGTTACCATATATTTATATATCTGTAAATTTCTCTTTCACAGGTTTTATGACCACACCAGGAATAGGACCGTCAGCAATTGGAACCAGTCTTGCTTCAGCTCAGACATGTATGTTAAACAGTCGCCCTTATATTGTGTAATGTTTCTTGTGAAAGCGCTATCCTTAAGGTCGAATTTTCAAGCTCCTAAACGGGCCTTTTACCCCTCTCTCACCTTTTATAGCTCTAATGCAGCCTTCGTTGCCAACCACTCAAGAAAACAGCAAGGACTCTCCGTTTGGAGC
Source organism: Rhinogobio ventralis (assembly GCA_039654625.1). Lineage (NCBI taxonomy): Eukaryota > Metazoa > Chordata > Actinopteri > Cypriniformes > Gobionidae > Rhinogobio > Rhinogobio ventralis. Next base: position 6,537,057 of record CM077202.1, read on the forward strand.
CATGATTCCTCCCACCAGTGCTATTCCTGGGAGTTTTATTCCGTCAGCAATGCCTGGGGCAGGAGTCTTTAACCCTGTGGGAGCACAGCATCAACAGGGCAACACAGACAAAACGCCTCAGTCTGCTGAAACTATGGAGACAGCTTCTGAGATAACACTACAAGGTAAATGGGTTTATAAGCACATTTTACATAATGTGAATACAAGTCATATGCAGCTAGCATATCATATGCTGTCATTTTATTCTATAGAACACAAAAGGAGAATCTTGTTGAATCTTGCAGCAATACAATGACAGTTCATAGAATTTGTGTGCTGTTTCCCCATGCCGTTTTTGAGTCTAAATTATATTTTAGAGATTGTGGAGATGATGATTATCAATGAGCATGTTTATACTGATAAATACCAAAAATCAGCCTACTGAAATAACCAGCTTCTCAGGAAAAACACATTTACTAGACTTAAAAAAAATCTGATAAATCTTTTGTACTGAAGTCACCGCATATCACCCGTGTATCCGACTCGAGTGCTTCATTTGTTATGCGAGTTATGATGTTGAATAAAGCTTTAAAAACCCAGAGAATTCCAAAATGTGGCGCTTAAATCTGCAGTAATGATGCTTTCCTGTCACAATGCACACATGTGCACTTCAAAAACACAAAACCTTGACCTGTGTTCTTACATGCCAGGGTAGTTGGGAAAAATCTATGTTACAATTATTTTATGCTTAAGCTGATTATGACCTCATGCTGATAAAGGAAAAATAATTTAACACATTTACATGATCACACCTGTTGTCGGCTTAAGCATCATCTGTTTAAGAATGTGCTCAGTGAATAACGACTTTAGTCTGTCTAACACAAATTTGTTGTGAAGCTTCTGTCATGGAATATAACCACAAGTTGTATGGACAACTATTATGTTGTTGGGTGGGGGGTGACTTTTGAAGATTAATTTTGTTTTTATCCTTGTATTCTGGCTAAAACTTTTTCTTGTTTCTTTGTCAGGAATGCATAATGCAGTGCGCAGTGGAATGGGTCTGCTGGGTATGCACCCCTCTGCATCTCTAACACATCCTCTCTCTGGTCAGAGGATGGCAGGGCTGCTTCCCCTGGAACTGCGACCCAACCTGCTCCAGGGACCTGGCGGCCGCTTCCCCCTGTTAATGCAGCCAGGGCTTGCACATCAGACCAACAACATCCTGGATGCTTCTCTTCAAGCCCAAGCACGTGTTCGGGTTCCATTTTCTCAAATGGAGCAATTCAACCGCGGCGAGGGTGCTTTTGCAAGGGCGCCTAACCCCTCATCTGCTGGAGCTGACAGTCTGGCCAAGGCTAATATCGAGACGCCCAGGTCAGATGTAGGCGGCCAACAAGAGGGAGATCAGGACTATCGCTTTCCACCACCAGAAAAGCAGAGCACGGGGTTGTTGAAAACCCCTCCTTTGGAGATGCGTACTGAGCCTGTGCCTGCCAGACCACCTTTATTAGAACGACCTCCGAGAACAGTCGAGGGTCGAGAAGGAAGAAGAGAAAATATGTCAGGAGGTTTCAGAACAGAAAGTCGCTGGGGACCCCCCAGGGGGGACTTTGATGAGCGAGACATGAGGGGGATGTCTGCTGGACCTCCAAAGGGTTTCCAGGAGGAGCGTTCCAACCCTAACTTTCAGAGTCGTTTTGACGGCCGTGGCGGAAGTTCATCAGGGCCTGCTTGGAATCGTGGAACTGGGCCTTCTTTTAACGCCAACATGCACCAGGACTATGACGATCGTCGCAGACCTTGGGAAAGGCAGAAAGACCGAGACGACAGGGACATGGACTTCAGGGGCGAAATGAACGGCAATCGCCATAGCCGGGAGCGAGACAGAGACCGCGAAAGGGAGAGGGACAGGAACCGGGACCGCGAACGAGCCAGAGAGCGTAATCGCGAGAGAGAACGGGAGAGAGAGAACGAGAAGGACAAAGAGCGGGAACGCTGGACTCCCCTTTCTTCACAATCTCAGCCTCAACCGCTGCTTCCTCAACCCAAGTCTCAGCCGCTTCTCCCTCTGCCGACCCCCCTGCTCGCTCAGCCTCAAGCACAAGAACAGGCACAAGTGAAGTCACCGTCTCCACCGGTGCCCCAACACCAGCCTCACCCGGAACTGCAGCCAACAAAACCAGATGCTGAACTGCAACCAGAGGAGAAACCAGAGCTGCAGCCCCAGCCTAAGTCACTCAGCCCCCCTAAAGAGACGGCAAGTAGTCCAGAGCAGGAAGAAGCTTCATTTGTCAATGGAACGGAGACAGATTCAAAACCTCAATTAAACATTTTGGAACCTGCGTCCCAGACTGCTACAGAGCCCTCTCGTAGCCCCTCTCCTTCCCTTACCTCCACACCCACATGCTTCCAGAATGAGCCCTTGAAAGAAGAGAAGACCCCAGAAATGTGTGTTTCCTCATCTGTGGATGCAGACACTAAACAGACTGGGCCAAAGGTGAACGCTGAGACTGAACCTGAGCTAGAGAAAACTGACACTGAGGAAACATAATCATCACTCAGTAGGTAAAGATCATTTTGTATAGTCATCTCTGTAATCGTTTTGAAAGCTCTCACAGGACCCACTCAGTTCGCTAGAATATAGCAGACACCTTTAATGAATGATTCTTACCTCTCAAGCTTCAAATGTATGTGCATTCTAGGCGGCTCACACTAGAGGACCTAAATGGTAGGTGGGATTTTAATATTTTCTTTTATTCCCTGTTTTTAGTTTTTAATGCAACCCCATTGTTTTAAACTAGGTGTGTTTTTTTTCTCTCAAGACACTTGCTTGCCAAAATATTATGTAGCCTAATTGTAAATGCAGGGGGAAAAGAGGTTTGACCTTCCTATGGAAGAGTGTAAGGATTCTGGCTGTCTCCTTTGGATTGATTGCAGAATACTTGAAAACAGCACTGGCTTGTTTCGTCTTTTCTTTTCAACACTGCAGCTGCAAAGTTTGAAATGAATGCTTCTGTGGTGTCCAATGCTTCTTGTCTCTAAAGCAGAATATACGTACATCAAATACAGTGAGAACAGTACTGAGTTTTAGTTGCTTTGAAAGGAACCTTTACAACAACAAAAAAATTAAACAACGATGTATTATCCCAATATTAAATGTCTGTGATTTTTCCTTCATCAAACTTCTTTGGAAATACATGTGCTTAGAAAAGGCGATCAAAGGAAAAATGGATGTTGGGTGCAATCTGTTTTGGTTTCAAATAAACATGCTCTGATTGTTAAAACATTCTTTAGGACTGTGTTTTGTATCGAGGAGAGAAACATCTGCACACAAAACCATTAAAGCCATGAGCCAAGTGATAATGGCCCCAGTGTCGTGGAAGGGATGAAATGTTTTTGGTTGTGAACTGATCTAAAGTTTGGACGGCCACCAAATGTTTGTCTCTGTGCTGTGAGGTTTGCATTTAGAACTCTTTTACCCAGTAGAGCAGCTTTGCATGCCGCATTGGAAATATGTCATGCACACATCAGTTTTAATACAGCTCTGCTTTGTCACACAAATACGTCAGATGTAACCGCTCAGTGTGTAATTGCACCAGGCTTTGCCGCAGAATTCACTGCTAGTGTTTAATCACACAAAACATAAATGCTGTCCCTGAACTTAACAGAAGGTTAACCACCATTATTTTCTCTTAATATTTTGAAGTAGATGTGTACGGAGTCACTTTTCAGGAATAAAAGTAGCCTCCTTTTGAACTCAAGTATGCCTGCTTTCTCTTACACCACTATACAAACTAGTTTACTGTACTTAGGCCTAATTTTATATAAATATATTCAAGTGTCCAATTCACTAATTACCTGACGTTTAAGAACTCACTTTAAGTCACTCACAGTTTTGATTTCTCAGTGAAACAACTCATTTTAACTTGAAATGTTCTAGTTTAAGTTCCTGAGACATTTATCTAATTACCGACTGTTGGATAGTGTGTCAGTAATATGGTATTTTAATAAAGCATGACCATTTTGTGCAAAGCAGGCAGAAATGCTTAAACAAAATGGTGGCCCAAAGGCAAGAGACTGGCGTTCCAACGTAGGATGCTCCGGTGAGAATATGCTAGATCTCGTGCGAACCTAGTCTCTGTGCTTCTGGGTTCGTCACCGGAACTTGCGCTATGCCTGCGTCATACGCTGGAACACCAGTCTCTCGTGAACGCGCGTACAACAGTTAGCGGAAGTTACAGATTACAGTTTGTAAAGTTTTAAATATGGATATTTTTCTTACACAAACGCTTCACTTCAGAAGGCCTTTATTAACTTCCTGGAGCCGTGTGGAGCAGTTTTATGATGATAGATGCACTTTTATGGACTTCAAAACAGAAACAGACATTCACTGCCATTATGAAGTTTGGATATTTTTTAGTATAACTCAGATTGTATTTTTCTGAAAGAAGAATGTCATGTACACCTAGGATGACTTGAGGGTGAGTAAATCATGGGCTAATTTTCATTGGGTGAACTATCCCTTTAAAAGCATATAGTTTAACCAAAAGTGAAAATTTTCATTTACTCACCCTAATATCATTCCAAACTCTGGAAGAATCTTCGGAGCGCAAATAAAGAATTTTTTAATATTCTTTCATCGTTTTTGTCCATCCATTAAAAGTACTTGCATTAATGTCCATGCAACCAAAATTTTCATGCTTTAAAAAATAAAAACATTGTAACACTAATTTGAATTGATCGATTTAATCCAAGTCTGCTGAAGTGAAGACAAACCACATTGGTTCTTAAGCATCCAGTGAGCATGTTTGTGCTTCAAATTGTGTTGATCTTTGAAGTTTATATGTGAATAAAAACCTAAGTTAAATCTTTTCATCATATAATGCGATTTGTCTCTCTTCAGAAAAATCTGATTAAAACTGCTTGATTTATATGGATTAATTTAAATGACGCTTTTGTGTATTTATTAACTTTTTAATGGTAGGGAAGTGTATTTTTTTTCCATCTCTTTTAATCATCAGCTCAGCTTAATTGTTTTTGAACTTTTTAAAGGTGCTCTGTCTGCCAGATCCAACAGCTGGGCTTTATGAATACCCACAATTCCTATACAATACAGTAGGCAAGAAACTGTGAATTTAGTAGTGTGAAATTAGTAGGTGAGAATTTTGTAGTATTAAAACAGTCAGTGAAAAGTACCCAGATGATCTACTAACACCCGGTCCATTGGACATCTAACTGTACATGACGCCAGGAGAGGATTAAAAAATGGTGGGGAAGCAAAACTGACGCCAATAGTCACAACAATACCAACGTTACGGCTGAATTGCATTCATCTCACACGCATACATTGTGACAATTAAAAAAGTATGTTCTATAAAGTAAGTCTTTCGTGAAATGTTGTACCTATGACTATACAATTTTGGACGTAGCAGTAGTGTTTTGATTTGACGGCAAAGCTATAAGCCAATTTCAATGACATCACATGATTCATGAGTTCTTTACTAGTGCTCTGCTAATCAATCACACAGTGCACTTGGGGCCTATACCATGAAGCCGATTTAGGTGGATAGCCAGGCATGTTTCAGTTTAGTTTGCACCAACCCTGGGTTTTAGGGACCATGAAAGTGGTTTGGATTTTAGTTCGCCACAGTAACTTGCCCTTCACGGCTAACCTGCTCCGGTGCAGGTTATGTTTTGAATAAGAGATCTCAAACCAAAATTGGACCAATCAGCTGTGAGCAAAGTGACACACCTCTGACGAAACAGTCACTCCCTGAGTTTCTGCTCCAAATTAAAGGTCACTACATAGCAAATGATTTTTAAAGACAATGTTGTCTGGCTTTTAGCAAAGCCAGTAATTTATAGTAATTTTGTATGATTTAGACATTATGTAATTATTCTACCCATAATCCATTACACATGTAAAGTTTTAGTTGGGCAATTATTATCAAGCACTTACGTTAAATTAATATAAATATAGCCTTTAAAGATAATATAAAAAAGCTTTAGAATCAGTAGATAAAGCTATACAAATGACTACATGAGCTTTAATGTTCAAATCTCTCTATATCAACTATATAAACTAACTTCACAACTTTTACTTGCACTGATATAGCAAGATCTTTTAGTTGTCCTCTTTCATAGACAGCTCTTCTTGCTGTGTAAATTCATTTAAATGAATGTTTTTCAGTCTCGTAATATTCTGCAGAAGAGAGAAGTGAATTACACTGCTTCTCTCGCGAGAAGTGAATCTGTTTCACTGTTCCACAGCATGTGATTGGCTGTTCTCTACTGATGTCACGCCTAAACGCAGGATCAAAGCCTGAGTTGACAAAGTTGATGATCAGCGTCATGGTACCAACAAAGCCTGATTGGATTGGTTTGGGTTTGTCAACTCGAAACTAATCCTGTAACCCTGAGTTTGTTCAACTACCATCATGGTACGGGCCCCTAGTCATGTATGTCGGCAAACATACTTCTGGTTTATAATGTGCAGTAAGAAGATGCCGCTTAACCATCCATCTGCTCCTGGAGGGTAGAGGACGGGGAGGGGGGCTTATTAGCGCGTTCTTGCCAGAAAAGCACTGAGGCTAAAATGGTTAATCGGCAGAAATCTCTTTTGACTTCATAAAACATGCAATGCAACACAATATAACAGTGATTGAGATATTACAAATAAATTCCTCCAAAACCTGATGTATCATATTTTAACATGATTTTTCTAAGAAATGGTGTTTGATAACGAAGTAAACCTAAGCTGCTTCAGTCCAGTAAGTGTTCATCTTGAAATATTGCTAACAATATAAAAGTTACGTTTATTTTCTAAACATTTCATAGCAAAAAGACACGTGTACAATGGGGGATGTTTTTAGAATTATAATAAAAGGCCTTTACTTGCTAAAATAGCATCAAATATCAGTCGACAGGAGGTGTGTAGAAGATTTGTACAAGTTTTGATCATGTTGATAATTTATAGGCTAGAAATTTACATATCAAATATGATACATTATTAGAATGAGAAGCCAGCCTTTAGTGCTTTGATCAATTTGAATCTTAAGCTTTAGGTTTTGAGGACTGGAGAAGTAGAGAGAATGTGTGAAACATGCATTCCCAGCCTCCGTAACCTGTTTCTCCTGCAAATATTACAAATATTTCACATTCTTTATACAAACTTTATATAATTTCTTGTATCACTATTCATGGTTAAATATTGCAATATGGTAGGATTTTTTTTTAACATTGCCTATGTACAACGGCAATTTTAAAACTCAAAGATCATGATTTTCCGTGTTCGTGTTTCTGGTCTTATGAATGATTCGTCCATGCATTTCTTAATAAATATTTTGACCTTGTAATATTCAATCAAAATGTCAAACTTGCTCTCTGCTGACGTATGGAGTGCTGTGTCAGTCACATTCAGATATGCAACTCACTTTTCCTAACCCAGCCGGAGAATAAAGTCTCGCACTACATTTTGGCTTCTCGTTCAATAAGACGTTTCACTCAGTGATGTCAATACAGTAATGAGGTCTTCATGCCAACTTTTTGTTTTGTCCAATAGTGAAGACACCTTTGCTCAAATACTGTAAGTCTCCATTGTCCAAAAAAAAAACAATAATGTATTATACATTCAGGAATTAAAAATGCTCTCTGTACCCGCATACACACTTACCGCAATTTATAAAGCTAATGTTAAATTTAGTTTGAGCTGTTTCAAATAGTGTATCTGTAATGTGTGTATCTGACAGTGCTGAGCCATTTAAAGGCAAGCTTCAAGTAAATATAACACTTTGGAATAGTGATTTTTTTTTATTTTCTTTTTTCAGGAAATAAACTGGTGTCACTTTACAGTAAGGTCCTAATATTTCAATAATTCAACGACACAATTGCATGTTCATGGTTTTCTGATGTTGGTTAATGTTCACATGACGTGCAGGTAAATGGGTGAAATATTGAATCTCTTTTTTAATAGGGCTGCACATATAGGGCCTTATTATAAAGTTTTAACTCTTTAATTATAAAAAATTAAGATGTAAATGTTATTGTTGTAAATTAAAACTGTCCTGTAAAATGAAATAAAAAAAGTGATAATTATCGATCTAATAATTCGATTTTTGAGCTTTACAATAAGGCCCCATTGGTAGACGTTAGATTATGCATTGACTAATGTTAGTTCATGTTAGCTAAGGTACATTGAATAATATTAACAAACACAACTTTATATTCTTAATAATGTATTAGCAAATGCAGAAATTTATGTGAACTAAGATTAATAAATTTTTTAGATGTATTTTTTTCATTATAAGTTCATGTTAATTAATGTTAACAAATGGAACCTTAATGTAAAGCGTTCCAGTTCAGTTTTAAACTGTGAAAACCACAGCCATTTGTGCCCTCATTGACAGCTGTGACTGCGAGATCAGACCTTGCTATTGGTCAGAGCTAGGGACTGTTGGTGGTCCAAAATCAATACGTTTGGTGATTTGTTTTAAATAAATGTAATTAACTTTTGTTTCCTAAAAAACCCAAATAACCTCTGTTATTATCTGATCTCAATTACTACTCAGAGTAACTAAATCAGTAACAATTTAGATGAATAAATGTTTCACCACATCAAGGTCTTTTTTTTATATTTTTAGCAGATAACCAGTAGAGGTCAGACTGACTCCTCGGCAGGAGGCAAAGATCTCAGAGGTTTTCTGAGGACAGTCCACTGGCCTTCATGCACTAAACCATTAAATCTGTGTTTTGCCATACATTCCAACATATACACACAGACTTGTCTAATCATGGCATCAACCCCACATTTCGGTGAACTCAAAAAGCATAGTATAAAAATAAATGAACTGGCTTTAGCTTCTATTCAGTGATGACTCAAAGCATGTGAATTTGTACATTTGCTTATAGTATTGTTCGCAGATTTCTATATCATAATCAGGTGCATGACGTGGTCGTAATTTCACTATATTTCTGATAGAGAAGCTTTTTAATCCTATGGAATCGCACCAATTCAGCAGCTTCTCATCATGCAACCAATCAATCAATATTTAGTAAATGAAATGACACAAAAAAGACTATAAAGTCTGCCCTATGTAATCAATCATATCCAACAGAACACATGTAATGCTACTATAACCTTATTGCTTATGATATCTGAATTACTTCTGAGATTTTACTGATGTTATGAGCATGTCGGCTAAATTCACTGATACTGTAACCTCATAATTTTAGATCTTATTTCCTTGTTTCTCATTAAGGAGCTCTGCGGAGATCAGGGTTTAGCTTTCGTTTCAGTTGTTTAACATGAGCGGCCAGTGTAAAGACAGGGCACACATTTGAAGGTTTCTTATGGCATTTTCATTACTACTACTATTCTTTGAATCACATTTCCATGACTTTCCATGACAAACAGCAGTCGGGTGGTTTTATAGGACACCAACTGCTCTGGTCCATCACAGGGTAGACTGACTAATGCAGCGCCTCAGGCTTTGACACCTGGTTTTGTGCTCCGTGACAGAGGTCTTATTGTTTCCTCTAGAGAACCTCTCTGGGTTCTCTGTTTGTTTAAAACAGATGTACATGATTTCAGCCCTTGGGCTTCGATGCTTTCCTGTTTGAACCAAAATTCATTTATTGACAGCCTAATGTGCCCCAAAATTGTTTGGCATGTGGTGGTTGAATTTGTAAAAATGAAGCACTTTTGCATGTACACTACCGGTCAAAAGTTTTTGGACGGTAAGATTTTTTAAATGTTTTTAAAAGTCTCTTCTCCTCACCAGGGCTGCATTTATTTTTTATTAAAAATACAAAAAACAGTAATATTGTGAAATATTATTAAAATGTAAAATAACTGTAATTTATTCCTGTGATCAAAGCTGAATTTTGAGCATCACTACTCCAGTCTTCAGTGTCACATGATCCTTCAGAAATCATTCTAATATGATGATTTGCTGCTCAAAAAACATTTATGATTATTATCAATGTTGAAAGCAGTTGTGTAAAACAGGTTAGGATTCTTTGATGAATAGAAAGTTCAAAAGAACAGTATTCATCTGAAATATAAAGCTTTTGTAACATTGTACTACCGTTCAAAAGTTTTGGGTCGGTAAGTATTTATTTATTTATTTTTTGGAAAGAACTTAAAGAAATGAATACATTTATTCAGCAAGGATGCATTCAATTGATCAAAAGTGACAGTATAGACATTTATAATGTTGCAAAAGCTTTATATTTCAGATTAATGCTGTTCTTTTGAACTTCTATTCATTAAATAATTCTGGAAAAAAAATTGTATACAACTGTTTTCAACATTGATAATAATAATAAATATTTCTTGAGCAGCAAATCGGCATATTAGAATGATTTCTGAAGGATCATGTGACTCTTCATTCACAGGAATAAATTACTTTTTAAAATATATTCAAATAGAAAAGTTGTTACATTTTAATAATATTTCACAATATTACTGTTTTTGCTGTATTTTGGATCAAATAAATGAACCCTTGGTGAGCAGAAGAGACTTTTTTTAAAAACATTTAAAAATCTTACCGTCTAAAAACTTTTGACCGGTAGTGTACATGTACATATACAATATAATTTAATGACATAAAGTATGCATGAGATATACACACAATTGCAAAATACGGTGAACATCTGTTACACCATATTTATTTCAAATTTAACAAAAGTGAAAGCTGCATTTGCCCATTGAGAAGACTGTCAGTAGATTAACTTAATTTACTCAACATCGGACTTGATTTTGATTTGATCTCAAACCCCACAGCATCAAGAAGTAAAGCTCAACATTTGGATGGCAGTATTCTTGTGACTGTATCTCTGTATAGTATGGCCTCCCATGTGGTTACTCCAATCTGGTCCATCAGTTTACCCCATCAGTATTCGCTCATTTAGGGAGATTAATTATTCATGATCATGCTTATTAATGACGGCAAGCATCTGTGCTCCCCTGTGCCCTCCCTCACTCACTGCTAGCCAAACAAGCGGTCAGATAAGAGAGTGAGGTTTGAGCTTCATCGTCATTTAACAAGACCCTGGATATGGATTCATCCAAGCATGAAATAAGAAAATGAACCCTTTTCCTGTTTGATCCCCTTGTGGTCTGGGACCGGATCTTTGTACTAAAGTCTGTGACCTGGCATATGGTCTTTGGCCTGTTCGAACTCACCCTGTACGGAATGGAGTAAATGCTCAGTTTTGTGTGAATATTTCAACAAAAGTTTGTGAAGTAGAAGCTTAATGCAAATTAACCATGCACTCTCTTTCTACTCGAACTAATAAACATTTTGGAGCTGCTAAACCACAATTAGAAAGATCAAATTTAATGAGAAGTGTTCTCTTCCTTTTTAATGCAAGATGAGTTAGGCCTATTTAATTTTGGAACTTAGGAAATAAAAGGAAAGTTCCTATATGAGGCAGGCCCATTTTAGCGACAGGGAGGGTATTCTCTAATATTTCCAAGTGATCTCTCTCTAAACTGTTCAATCACGACTGGAACTTGTATATTATCTTTCCCAACCCTTATTTTTGTGTTAAATACACAAGATAAAATTAAACTTTGAGGTTTATCCCAAATACAAGGCATATCATATATTATTATGTATTGGGGATAATATTTGCACCTTGTGATGCCTGATTATAACACACACAATTATCATCCAAGTTTTAGAAAATACGCAACAAATTCAGTAATTTGTGCTTCAATAATCAGAAAAAAGTCCCACAAGAGAGTTTAACCAGTTTCATGAGGTGTATCCTGGGATGCTCTTCCAGCAGTATTGAAATTGAAATTCATATGTTAGCACAATTTCTATTTGTCTACATAACAAACTTCAAGCATTTAAGCGCAATTAATTTTTTTTAATGGAACAGTTTAGTGTAAACCTTTAGAAAACATTTTAAAAAGATACAAAAACAATGTGTGATGACAATACAAATAATACAAAACTTTTTTGTTCAGTATCACATTTGATGGCATCTATGGATCATATACTGTAGTATTATATAGGATAATATGGAGCTCATGCTCGAGGAGGGGAAAAGGAGGCCCAAATTGATCAGAAATATGCAATTGCAGTTGCTGATATTTATGTGGCCAGAATGTAAGATGGAGTTCTGATAGCTTGTAATGTAAATCAATGAGATCTTTATAACAGTATATTAGACTAATTGCATAAAATACATATAAATATCAGTTGTCACTTTCTATCTCCCAAATACGACTTAAGATGATATTTAAATGCTTTTAGTTTAAATGCTTGTGTTTCATGAAATCGACGCTGTGATTATTCAGATCTTTCTCCCAGCTCTCTCTCTCTCCCCCCTTAGGGAATCCTTCTTGCATAAACACCCTGCATGAGCAATGCACCAGCTCACACCAATCTGAACATGTGAGAATTGAATGAGAATGACTGACATCAGGGGGCATAACATCTTTAAACAGACAAAGACCCTGCACACGCTTCAGAGAGGTGGGCCTGCTGACCAGGTCTCTATGCTGGCTACTTTATTGATTGGTGGAAGACAAAGAGAATATTCCCTCAGCTCATGCATGCATAATCTAGTTTTACATCTTTCTGTCCTACACTCACAGTCAGAGAGCTTTACCTAGAGGACAGCAGTGAAAATGAGAAACTGACTCTGATAATGCTACTTGTTTGGAAGAAATAGATCCTGTTTCTCTGCTATTCTAAAGACAGTATCTCCAGACTCTTCAGCACATGCAAAATTGCTTTTCCTTGGGAAACATTTTCGAGGGTTGGAACACAGTCAAGAAATATCCAGAAATTAATCTGCAAAGAACAGACGTTGTTTGATGTATACTGTATTGACAACTTTAAGATTTATTTGGATTAATAATAATGACTGCAGATACTTTTATTTCAAAAGGGACATTCATTTTGAAGAAAAACAAATATTAATATACCATATTGTTCCGAATATAAGACCACCAAATCTTGCCTTTTATAAAGAAGATGCTTTTATTTGAAAATCATTTTTTATTTTTTATTTTTAATTTTTGGTATTCAAAGTATGGTAAATACTGGTAAAATATACCAACAGTCACATTCAGAAGTAAACACTTTATGGCATATGCCATACAAATAACCTGTAGTTCTCATTTCCAGTAGATTTCACAATGACTGATTTCTCATCTTTTTGATGTACAGTGACGGATGTTGGCATGTCAAAAATGTGTTTGATCGGCATTACTTATCTGATCCAGGGGGATATGAATGTTTTTTCCTGATCACATAGCGGAGTTGGAGGGCAAGCGCTGTTCATGTTCACGCCGCATCATTTTTACGCCACATCAAAGGGGCCGCTTCGAAGAAATTGACAGGCAAATGTGTCGGTACGTAGCCGAAATAAGAAATGAGGGGCCTCGCTGGTGGGTATGTTCAGCAATATCCAGTCATCTTCACCTAGATGATGGCTCTGGTTATGGGCAGCACCGTCATTTCTTTTTTCAGCTAGGTATTGACACTGCCTGTCAGTTTCTTTGAAGCGGACGCTTTTAGGACCACGGTAAGCTTTTCTTTGACTGTTAGCATTTTTAAGACTCTTTTTGGGCTCGCGATCTTCTAACATTACACTCTGACACACAGTATTTCTTGGCTGCTTAATGAGAGTTGTTTGATCACTCCGCTGCGTTTATCAGTCCTGGCACTCGTTTTACACATATTTGGTGCTCCCTATTGTTGCAGGTGTATTATTGACATGTACAAGTCTAGACCCTGAATACAAGATTACCCCCCCCCTTTTTTTTTGATGTATCTCCTAGAGAAAAAAGTCTTTTATTCAGAACAATACAGTAGTTGTAGATGTCTAACTGTTTACTATATACTACCTAACCTTACAACATAACCTTTAGGCACATTTCATTTGAATGGTTTATAAGTTCCTTGTTACAACTAAGACGTCAAGATTAACTCGGTTACTGACATGTTAAACCAGGGTTGAGCAGAGGAAGCCACAGTGGAACTGGCAAAAAGGGATGCTCTGACAGCTGGAGGGATGATGACCCATGGCGGAGCCTTAAGAATTGCTGACCAGGGCAGAGTCAGCAAAGCTGGAGACCAATGCGGAACCAGGGGACTGCGGAACCAGGGGACTGAAGAACCAGGATGATGCCACTGGGCCAGAGGATCCATGGTGAAGGCTTATAAAAAAATGTGGTAGAGCCGGTGGGAATGAAGACAACAGTGGAGCTGAAGGTGTCGAGGGTCTAGGTGCAGCCGCAGACCCAGCAGTCCGCAACAGAGCCAGGGGGAGGACAAACTAAGGCAGAGATTGTAAGACAAGGGACCCCAGTGCAGCGGCAGGGATGACAGGACATGGTGGAGCCATGAAGGGCTGAGGTGAAATCTGGGGCAGAGCCACACTCTGAGGCCTATATTCTGATGACCATGGTGGTTGTGGGTGACCTAGAGACCGTGATCACAATGGTGGAGCTTGAGGGCTGACCAGAGCCGGTGGATAAGGACACTGGGCCAGGGAAATGGGCGGACCCAGCGGTTCAGAAAGGCATGGGAAGGCTGGGAAGAGTCTAGGGATTGTTCTTTAGTCCACAAGTCTATTAGCAATTCCTCCTCTACCAGTTCTGGGATGGACAATGCTCTACTGGGTGGTTGCCTTGCACACCCTGCACATTGCATTCATTTTAAAATCTTGCTAACTTACAAAGCACTAAATGGTTTAGCTCTCCAGTACTTGAGCGAGCTCTTAACGCATTATAGTCCTCCATGTCTATTGCAATCTCAAAACTCAGTTGATAATACCTAGAATATCAAAATCAACTGCTGGCGGTTGATCCTTTTCCTATTTAGCACCTAAACTCTGGAACAGTCTTCCTAGCATTGTTCGGGAAGCAGACACACTCTGTCAGTTTAAATCTAGACTAAAAACACATCTCTTTACTATGGCATACACATAGAACATTATCAATTTATATTATTCAAATCAGTTAAATAATTGTTTTAGGCTGCATTAACTAGATCTGCCGGAACCGGGAACACTTCCCATAACACCTGTTACACCTCGTTACATCATAAGGAGAATGGCATCTACGCTAATATTAGTCTGTTTATCCCAAGGTTTACAGTAGTCTGCCGGATCCAGGCTGTATCCAGATCAGATTGTGGACCTACGCCTAGACACAACCACAACGCATCCCCGAAGTGTCAGCACAGACCGTGTCAACTAGACTCTCCCTTTGAAGGCCTCCTTCACTTCACTTTACACTACCTCTGTACAGAGGGAAAGTCGGAAACGGAAACGACTAGAAACGCTGTATTATGCAATGTGGACAAGTAATTTGGCAGTCATTTTGTAAAGAAAAACTACACAGCTGCGCATATATTCAAACGTGTTTACCTAAAGACTGAACACTTAGTGCTTACGTGCTTGCCGTCGGCGTTCTCAAGGATTCACGTTTTTTTTTTTTGCATGAGTTGCAAGGATGATAACGGTATTGTTTCAAAACTATTTCAAAACCTGTTTCGAGGTTTGCGTTCTCTAGCCGCCGGCGCTGTTGCCGTGCAGATGAGCGGTCGGAGTGTGATAAGAGTTTTGTGTTTTGGTTGAAAATGGTGTGGTGTAAATGGCCCCAAAGTAAGTAACTAATGATTTTACGATGATAAATGATGATTACAACAGAAATTAATCAATCAAAAACGTACTTTAGCCGAACAATAACTTTCTTCTAGAGCTGATGTACAGCCAAAACAATCTCTCTTCCGTTAAGTTCCTGATATCACTGTAAAGCTGCTTTGAAACAATCTATATTGTGAAAAGCGCTATATAAATGAAGGTGACTTGACATGGCAGCAGGCTCTGGCTCCGGGATGGACTCGGCAGCAATCTCTCGCTCTGAGATGGAATATTCTGCAGGCTGTAGCTCTAGCTCAGGGTCCATGGTGGGCTTCGGCTTGGGGTCGTTGGCAGGCTCTCGCTCAGACTCGGGGTCTGTGGCGGCTGGCGTTAACTCTGGGCTTGAGGTGTTCTCTGGAGGATTTGACCTGGAATGAGGGGAATGGGCATGAAGGTGGTGGAGTAGAAGTCCTTATAGACCTCTGCCACAGTTAAGGGGGAACCAGCCAGCCACAATGCATACTTGATGTACTGGAGAAGCAAGCAACAGAACTATGAAGTCCTCCACAAAAAATCGGTGACCCCTTGATATAGGGTCATGAGTTGGTTCTCTGGGTGGAGGAAGGCAGCTGCTCAACCCGTATGTGGTCTGTTGTTCTGTCATGTTTGACACAGGGATGAGCAGAGGCGAGGATCTTTGCTGCAGTTTTTTTAAGAAACAAGATAATCCAGTGGATAACAAAGAACACATAAGCACTAAACACAGGACATCCAGACACATCCAAACACATAATAACCAACAATGAGTGCACAACTAAGAGGGGTATAAATATACTGGGTAAAACTGAGCTAAATAAGACACATGTGATGAACTAATGCATAACTATTGAAACAAACATAAACTCAGGGAGGGAGAAGTACATAAATAGAAGAGCCAAACCATGTCAAAATAAGAGTCTTGGAATGTACATGTACTCCTGTGACAGTTACAATCTATCTTAAGTTAATAAGGAAGTTAAACCTTCCTTTTATATATTAGTTTGCAGGCACCAGCTAATGTTTTTTAAAGGTTTGTGTGTGTGTTTGTGTTTGTTTTAATCCAGTTTTGTATTAAAATGTCTTAAAAGGATACTTCATCCAAAATGTTTTTTACTCGCGCTCAAATGGAAGGTCAAGTGCATTACATGGTGGGATGTCCCTAATAAGCTTTTTTTGGCTTATGTTGTTGATACGTCATGAGGGTATTACATGCACTCACAAAGTTTACATACTGTGCACTTATCTATATATATATAATTTATATATAAAATATATACTGCAACAATAGTAATGCTATTCCAATCATAGCCACAGACCCAAGTGTTTATACACTGATCAGTCATAACATTATGACCACTGAAGTTAATAACATTGTTTATCTCTTCATCACGGCACCTGTTAGTGGGTGGGATTTATTAGGCAGCAAGTGAACATTTTGTCCTCAAAGTTGATGTGTTAGAAGCAGGAAAAATGGGCAAGCGTAAGGATTTGAGCGAGTTTGACAAGGGCCAAATTGTGAGGGCTAGACGACTGGGTCAGAGCATCTCCAAAACTGCAGCTCTTGTGGGGTGTTCCCGGTCTGCAGTGGTCAGTATCTATCAAAAGTGCTCCAAGGAAGGAACAGTGGTGAACCAGCGACAGGGTCATGGGCGGCCAAGGCTCATTAATGCACGTGAGGAGCGAAGGCTGGCTTATGTAGTCCGATCAAACAGACGAGCTACTGTCGCTCAAATTGCTCAAGAAGTTAATGCTGGTTCTGATAGAAAGGTGTAAGAATACAGTGCATCGCGGTTTGTTGCATATGGGGCTGCATAGCCGCAGACCAGTCAGGTTGCCCATGCTGACCCGTCCACCACCGAAAGTGCCAACATGATTTCTGATTCCCCAGATCTCAATCCAATCGAGCATCTGTGGGATGTGCTGAACAAACAAGTCCAATCCATGGAGGCCCCACCTCGCAACTTACAGGACTTAAAGGATCTGCTGCTAACAACTTGGTGCCAGATACGGCAGCACACCTTCAGGGGTCTAGTGGAGTCCATGCCTCAATGGTTCAGGGCTGTTTTGGCAGAAAAACGGGGACCAACACAATATTAGGATGGTGATCATAATGTTATGCCTGATCGGTGTATGTAGTCTGTTAGCAATTAGTGCAATACTCAAAACAAGTGAACCGATGCTGCTCATAAAATCCTCATTAAAGACAGAACTTCCCAAGGAATAATTTCTCATATGATTAATACATGAATATAAATACATTTAAATAATAAATAATTTATTATATTGATATATAATAATATTAATATAAATAATATGAATACTACCTCACATTTGTAAAAAAAAAAAAAAAAATGCACACGTTTTTTAAATTAAGCTTTAAATTAACGGTTAGCTTTGATTAGGTCTGAAAGGAAGATGCCATTTTAACATGCTAATTAAATTTGAGCAGTGTTATAAAATGTATTTACATAATTTATTAATTTATTTACATAATTCTACTTTTGTAGCTGTTCAGATGTTGTTTGGATTAGAAAGTGGTTTGAGGTTTTCTAAGAGCCACCAGTGAGGAGCCAGAGAAAACCTGAGCTCTATTTATCATGTCAATTTACATGCATGTACTATTTTGTACAGAAATCCTCAGATTCTCCTTCACACTCTTGTACACAAATCCCAACATTCAAAACAAGCTGAACACAGTATAACTAAAAACCTTATAAACATGTCTGCTTGAATTGTCATGATACCTGTTTCTGTGGTTCTTTGAGGGTATCGAAATAACTATATTTGTGTGAAGAAAGTGCAGACTTGAGTATCAGTGTTGATACAGTCACGTCTTTCAACTGCAAGCTTGCTGCACTTTCTTGAAGATAACTGTAGCTCGGACATAGGCCTTTTGTTTCAGCATGAGTTCTGATCTAATAAACAATGTACACATACATGTGATGAGCATCTGACCCAGAATAAATAGTGCTATCTAAAGAAATTGTGGATGGAAAACAAGGATTTCATGCCAATTAATTGGATGCAAGATCTGTCTGCATCCTGAACTCCCAGACCGTTTATTATAGCCTACCTATGTGACTTTCCTCACTTCTACTGCTTTTTGCTGAAACAATTGACAAAATGACAACTTTATTCTGTTTTGCATATATTGGCAAAGATTACACCCAAATGGCTCAATGCATTTTTTTTTAAATCTGAAACTTATGTACAGTACATAAATAACAAGGAATTTCTTCATAAACCACTCTGTGGTGATAAACTGAAGATTGCGAGTGAATCAACAGTGAGATGTATGGGAGCAAACATAATTTAAGATTCATGTGCAATAACCAAACGAGGATTTTGAAATATACACCACTGGTAACCTCAGAACCTGCTCTCGAAACGCACAGCCACAAACCTACCGTTTTAAACAAAGAGTCAGTTCAATATAAGAGTCAGTAGCTACCTGTCACCAAACAGCTTTTTAAATCCCCGTAATAATGTAACCCAGCAACCAAACACGCGCTACTCTGGTAAACATCGTGAACTCCACGCCTCCTAAAATGTGATTGGATCTTTTCTGTTCAGAATCTGGTTAGGTTTGCGACCGCTTCAATCTGATTGGCAGACAGTGCTGTCCTTTAAATTTAGGGGCGTGACAATCTGTTCACGCAGCGTAAGTGAGAGTTGAGGAGCTGGAGTTTGCGTGCTCAATCTTTACAGAGGAGAACTGGATTAAAACTTTTGAGTCGTTGCTCTCGAAAATAGCACATAGAAGCGGCTATGTCCAAAACTCATCATCTTGTCGCTGGGTTTTATATATGGTAAGTAGAAGTTATCTGTGTTTTTGTTTGCAGTATTTAATCTAATCTAATTTATTGTTTTTCATGTGGCTTTATCCCGAGAGGGTATTTTTGAGAAACATGAGAAACTACAGCTAGATTTTTTTCCTTTTCTTTCCTTTAATCAAAATGAAACTTAAAAAAATAAAATATTTATGACTTACATGGTTGCATGTTTAAATGTTTATATTAAGTGCTAAATGTGTTATATATATATATATATATATATATATATATATATATATATATATATATATATATATATATATATAAAATTGTTTTTTTTCTTCTAAAATTAGTAAATAGTTTTTGTCAGCTTGCAACCAACGGAATAAAAAATTTTTTATAGAAATAAATTAGCTTTTTGCCATTATATAAGATGGTTTGTTCTCCAATATTCACCAACAATATAATCTAAAAAGCAAAAACTTAAATATGTCTGTAAAAATAAGATTTTGCTTTTGCTGAGCAAAATGTAACTTCCAGAGAATGGAAATGTAGGTGTCAAAGGTGATTGAATATATTATGTCTAATATTTACTGATAGGTTGGTAGTTGAAAATGGTTAAAACCAGTAACCATTATTTGTGTCTTCATTGCTCTGTGGAAGAAAATACTGGATTATTCCTGCTTAAGGAAATAAGGATGACATGGAGAATAGTTATATTATGTTTTAGGCCTATTGCATATGCTAACAAAGTGATAAACTGAGAAAGGTTAGCACTAAATGATGTAGCGTGACCTACTTCTGTTCTGAAGCAAATGATAAGCGAACTGTAATATTCAAACTGCACTTTGTATTTGGCTTTCCAACAAAGAAAATAATCTGTATAAGTGAAATAACTGGATGGCAGATGTGTGTTGGTCATGTTCTCTTTAGGTTACCTATCTAGGTTGTAATGCAGATACCTTATGTGTTAGTTTAACTAGTCTGTCTTGTTTTACCACGTGAGAAATTTGACTTTTTTATTGCACCAAAGGTGGACAGTCAGTTGTATATGCTAGCATCACCTTTGGTGGAATGGGAAGATGTAGTGGAAGGGTGTGGTGATGAATTTGAGGATGTAAAATAATAGTTTACAACCCTAATAGAGTGTTAGGGGTTACAGTGGTCTAATATGTGATTTAGGGCCTTACTGAGACTCAACTAAATTGAAGAAAGATCTCCTTTTTCCTTGTGTCGTTACAGTTCTCATGTGATATTTGGACTATGCAATACCTATTTAAGTTGTGGAGTTTATAGAAGTCTTCAATGTTGCATGTCTTGAGCTGCCGTTTTAAAACACTAGTTCAATTCACTGACCTAAGGAACATTTCAGCCTATTTTTACAACTCGCCCTCAAAGTTCCTGGCCCTAATTCTGTGAAGCAAACCGCTCTTTGGAAAACCGTATATCATGTCCACCCTTTACACATTTTCCCCATATAAGGTGGTGTGTGCAGATTCTGCGTGACAGTCTTTATGAATTTCTTTTCAAATGCTTTTAATGTTTACAAACTGTAAGTAACTTAATGTTAAATTTTATTTCTCAAGCTTGTTAAAATGAGAAGGCGTTTGTTATTCTGTGAAACCTTTTATGTTTTGAGTCATTAGCGGGTAATCTTGGTCAATTTGATGATGTGTTTCTGTCTTCTGGAGATTATATTTGGTTCAGAAGTATTTGCACAAGGGCAGTCTCTGTGCATGTGGCCATGTGTTTAGAGCTGGCTATAAAAAGCAGGTGAGGTAAGACGGGTGTTGAATGCGTCCCGGAGGCAGTGAGCCACTGTCTAGAGTCCAGTCAACGGTTTTTCTCCTAACCAATCTTTCCAGGCTGTCCAAGGACAGACTGCCAAATCACACAAATTCATGTTTGTCTAACAATAAACATATTTTCTTTTTTTCTTTTTGCTGCGTTAGACTGTCCACTGACATCATCTTGAAGAAAATGATGGCTTGTTGAGTTACAAATGAATTCCAACTGTTTGTGATTCACCAGAGAGAGACTAAGCTAGTTGAACATATGGCCTGTTCATGTTCTGGGCAACATAGTAAAGGGTGATTAAATGAAAGCTTTAGGAATATTAATACAGCTATTCAAACTAAATCATTTTCTTTCATGATACATTTCAGGGGTTGTAAGCATGGTTTATAAAAAACTACTTATGTCGGTGTAGTGTGAATTAGCCTTTGAATGAGAGTACTAATGTCACTGGACACCAGTTGGTATTGTGAGGTGTGCAGAAGTAGCTGTTAAAGGGATAGTTCACCAGAAAATGTTGTTCCAAACCTGCATAGCCCTCTATCTTCTGGAGAACAGAAAAGATCTTTTGAAGAATGTTAATAATCAAACAGTTTTGATGCCCAATGACTTCCACTGTATGGACAAGAAAACATTTCTCATAATATCTTCTTTTGTGTTCCACAGAAGTAACAAAGTAATACAGGTTGGAAACAACATAATGGTAAGCAAACAATGGCAACATTTTTGGGTGAACTATCCCTTTAATGTTAAACAATAAGGAAAGGAACTCTAATGGAAGTAGTTACGGTTATCACGGTAACAAAATTTCAGTAGTTTCAGTACAAGTAAAATTTTGGGGTTCTCTGTACCAATTTCGGTAACATAGCAAAAACTGTTGAATTAGGTACTTAAAAAAATGTTGTCCCTTTTTGTCTCGTCCATTGGTTAACACTGTCAGTCATTGCAGTTTCCGATTCAATCACGCATGTGTATTCAGATTGTGAATGGGTAATAAACTGATGCAAGAAAAGAGCCCTCCTTTTTAATCAATAAGGCTGTCAATCTCTAAAATGCAAGCTTACTGAATTCTGCACTCACGAAAACTCCCGTTATAGTAAAAAAAACAGTTTTAATTGTACAATGAATCTCATTGTTTACACTTTGTTTAACATGTTGGTTATAATGAAGGAATTCATGAGTGTGCGGCTCGTGTTGAACAAAACAAAACCTTGTGCGTTTAAGCGGATTCTGACTAACTTACTGACTAGCTCCTCTGATAGGCCATTGCGTTCATGCACTCAACAGATATAATTGTGATTGGCTACAATGCGTTTGAAAGCAGTGTCTATCAGTGGGTACCGAAAATGTCTGTTACTCTGTACTACTGGTACTGCAGAAATACTGTTACCAACTACTTTTATAAATGTATTCTTTTTTTTTTTGGTACCGACTGGTACCGTTAGTACTGATACGTTTGACAACCCTCAAAGTAGTGATCATCTTTAGAGCTTTTCACACTGCACTTATCCCTGGGTTATTGTCTTTCTAAACCCCGCTTTTAACCCCGGGTAGAGGAACGTTTCACACTTATTTAACATAACTCTTTAATATAGAGAACGGTATACACTCACCTAAAGGATTATTAGGAACACCTGTTCAATTTCTCATTAATGCAATTATCTAATCAACCAATCACATGGCAGTTGCTTCAATGCATTTAGGGGTGTGGTCCTGGTCAAGACAATCTCCTGAACTCCAAACTGAATGTCAGAATGGGAAAGAAAGGTGATTTAAGCAATTTTGAGCGTGGCATGGTTGTTGGTGCCAGGCGGGCCGGTCTGAGTATTTTACAATCTGCTCAGTTACTGGGATTTTCACGCACAACCATTTCTAGAGTTTACAAAGAATGGTGTGAAAAGGGAAAAACGTCCAGTATGCGGCAGCCCTGTGGGCGAAAATGCCTTGTTAATGCTAGAGGTCAGAGGAGAATGGGCCGACTGATTCAAGCTGATAGAAGAGCAACTTTGACTGAAATAACCATTCGTTACAACCGAGGTATGCAGCAAAGCATTTGTGAAGCCACAACACGCACAACCTTGAGGCGGATGGGCTACAACAGCAGAAGACCCCACCGGGTACCACTCATCTCCACTACAAATAGGAAAAAGAGGCTATGATTTGCACGAGCTCACCAAAATTGGACAGTTGAAGACTGGAAAAATGTTGCCTGGTCTGATGAGTCTCGATTTCTGTTGAGACATTCAGATGGTAGAGTCAGAATTTGGCGTAAACAGAATGAGAACATGGATCCATGCCTTGTTACCACTGTGCAGGCTGGTGGTGGTGGTGTAATGGTGTGGGGGATGTTTTCTTGGCACACTTTAGGCCCCTTAGTGCCATTTGGGCATCGTTTAAATGCCACGGCCTACCTGAGCATTGTTTCTGACCATGTCCATCCCTTTATGACCACCATGTACCCATCCTCTGATGGCTACTTCCAGCAGGATAATGCACCATGTCACAAAGCTCGAATCATTTCAAATTGGTTTTTTGAACATGACAATGAGTTCACTGTACTAAAATGGCCCCCACAGTCACCAGATCTCAACCCAATAGAGCATCTTTGGGATGTGGTGGAACGGGAGCTTCGTGCCCTGGATGTGCATCCCACAAATCTCCATCAACTGCAAGATGCTATCCTATCAATATGGGCCAACATTTCTAAAGAATGCTTTCAGCACCTTGTTGAATCAATGCCACGTAGAATTAAGGCAGTTCTGAAGGCGAAAGGGGGTCAAACACAGTATTAGTATGGTGTTCCTAATAATCCTTTAGGTGAGTGTATATGGGTTAGCTGTGTTTTTTACCTGGTGTTATGAAACCCTGCTTTGGAGCAGGGTGAGTGCTGCTTTTGCTGTGCCAAACTTGCACTGTGTGAAGTGACGCGGTGCTAGAATGTTATGGCAAGATGCTTAGTAACAGACAGCCAATCGTGTGCCTCATATTCATGTGCTTTGGACCGTAAAATAATCAGTAATATGAATTAATCCAGGATTCTGCTTACCCAGTGTTTAGAAAGACCCAGTTAACTGCTTGGTAACTATGTTAAAATGCTGTGTGTGTGTGTCTGTGTGTGTGTCTGTGTCTGTGTGTGTGTGTGTATGTGTGTGTGTCTGTGTGTGTGTGTGTGTGTGTGTGTATGTGTGTGTGTGTGTGTCTGTGTCTGTGTGAAGGAGGCAGGGAACAAGAAAGTGATTGATCTGTCCAATGTGCATCCAGCTGACATTTGGTCCTGCAGCCGTTCTTTCAACACTAATCATAAGAGTAAACACAGCTGGGACAGGAAGCTCTGAAATAAAGTGCTGCATTTCTAGGACAGCCTCTATTGTTCTCACTGATGGATATGTGAAGTAAAGCCACAAGCCAGAGGTTCATCCCTTTAAATCCCTTTTCTTGTCTTTTGTCTCTAAATCAAACTATATTGACTGACTATATTGCCTTGACTGACTGCAGGCTTGGGAAACCCTTCAAAACAGCTCACTTGAATGGAGCAAAAGTTCTGATAGCTTTGTCAGGACTGAAACTTTTGGTAGGGGAGCCTGTATGCATGAAGACCATTTCACCATTCACGAGAAGAGAATCTTGTTCACATTTAGGTGTTTCATTTATCATGTGCAAATTAGAGCTTGTTTCCATCTGTGGTCAGTCAAAGCGCATTACTGTTTCCACCTGGTATTAACACACCTCAAATGGCCATTTGTGTTCAGATTTAATTGTGACACACAGGAGCACCGAGTACAGTGTACAAATACTATTGAATAAATGATAAATGAACGCATGTTTCCCATGCTGTGCCAAGAGACTCACAGCAAAGTGGAGAACAGACAATCTGATGCGATGCAATCTGACTGCAGCCATTAAAGCTACTCAACTTCTGTTATATTTGAAAATAACAGAGGCAGTCGGTGGATCAAGCTCTTGTGGACTTGGTGGTGACCACTGAGCTTCAGAAGAACTGTAATGTCAAATAGTAGTAGTTCCAATAGTTTTTGCTATGGTACTAAAATTGGTACAGAGAAGAACCATGACATTTTACTGCTATTGGAGTACTGACTACTGACATTTTTGTATATTTGACAACACTAGTGAGGATTTAATCTAATTGTGATTGTGATAGCATGATTGTGGCTATTCCTGGGAGGCCGACATTCATTTGTCATTTGAGAAGCTTTCTCCTAATCCTTGTCAGCTCAGCCTCTATGGCCTTAAGACGTGCCAGGAGAACAAATGCTTAGATGCACAGGTTATACAGAGAGATGGCAAACCATAGAGTGTTTAGTAGAATTCGCCCCTCCTCCGGCTGCTTAAGTAGTGGTGATTGTAATCCCTCTCGTCCGGGACTGGGTTTGAGTGTGTGATTTGCCCTGAGGGATTAGATTCTGAGGGTCATCACTATCCCACCATGCCTCAGACACAACAAGCCTTTTGTGGCACTCTCCAGATGGGCCATTTTGGACAAATATGTGAGGGGGTTGTGGTGTTTCACTGCATATACTGCCACCATTTGTTTTCTATCATATATCTGTGCACTTGTTTCACCCCTTGTAAATATTACTCATTGGTTTCATTAGAGCTTGCTAGCAAAGGATTGGTCCAAATAGATCTGCCTTTTCTATGGACTCAAGGATTGTTACTCAGTTCATTCCAGTCCACCACCATGTCCTTTAATTAGAACTGTGTTGTGCCAAACACACCCTGTAAAGTAATGAATAATCCGCCTGTTGTCGGACTGGAAGCAGTTAAAGAAGGCATCCAGTTAACCTTCTTCGCAAACTCTGTTCTTCACATTTTGGGGTAACCTCCATATGGCTCTTGACAGGAAAATGAGTAATTTTCAGAATGAAAGATTTATTTGTCCTGTTAAAAAGTCCTGTAACCCTGTGGTCTAATGGCGCATGGAGACTTGTGCCTCTCTGGAAACTTTGGGCTCAGTTGTTATTATTTTGGTTTAAAACTGATTCACTGGTTCCTAATGATGTCGTTAATTATAGCCATGAACTGGTTTGTCCCATTTGATCGTGCACTGTTTATTCTTGGCTAAATGCAAGTTGTTTAATCATATAATTTATTCTGTTAAAAATCTGCTAGATGACTGCATTTTATTTTGGTCATAGTGGCTGTGAGCAGGTGTGGTCTTGGATCTGACTGACGATGCAGCATTTGTGTTTCACTGGCATTTTTGATTGTTTCCAATTAAGGGTTTCATTAACAAGCTGTTTCCATCCCATTTGCTCATGAGCAGTGTCTTTTTCAGCTTTTCACCACAAGATTCGCTACTTCATTCACACCTAGGTGTTTTCACACCTGGCTCATTTGGAGCATTTGTTTCAGAACCTGCCATGTTTTCTCCCTTATGCTGAGTTCACACTGCACGATTACAAACTCATCGGATCACTGCTCTTTTCACACTGACTATCTGGGGTATCATTCAGTTGCTGCTGTGTTCACACTGCACGATGGATCGGCGACAGGGGGTTTCACACTGCATGACTTCTCAATAGGAAGAATCGCCTGTGTCTGGTCAGCAAGCTATGTTTCACAAGCAAACAAGTTATTAAAAAATATATCCCGCTAGAAGTTTGCAAACCAAATTATCTGTGCGCTGATTTGCAGTGAAAAGGTGAAAAAAAAGATTATGGAGGAGGAAATGGTTGGGGAGACGCGGGGAGCAAGGATTGTGTTAGAGATGGAGGTAAATAGAGATGGAGGTAAATGGAGAGAGATGGAGGTAAATAAATAATTTTGCAATGTGCTGCTGTTGCGGCTGGTCAAGCAAATGTTTGTGCTTTGTTTCTTTTTGATATAATTGTAAATATATCTATTAAAATACTGATATTGTGGTCTATAACTCCTCCCTGAACCTCCCGCTGCCCTGTATCTTGCTCTTTCATTGGCTGTAGGTCATCGCCGATGTAATTTTCATTCAGAACACATTTCCCACAGCAGGATTTTGAATCGCAGACAGGTCCAGATATTTAGCATGCCAAATATCTCACGGGCGTCTGCGATTCTTTCAGATAATTCACACTGTGTGATTTGTCAATCGTGGAAACGAGCACCAATTTGCCTATGATTTCAGGCATTTGTTAGTGATTTCGCAAAACCTGTCGGCAAGTGAAAATCGGGCATAAAATCGTGCAGTGTGAACACAGCATTAGTTTGGTTTGTTAATAGGACCATGGCAATCGTGCGCTGATCCACACCAAACCAATCAGTCAGAAATCGCCTGAATGAGGCTGTCTCAGCCCAAAAATGAATTCTGGAATCTGAATCATAATTCATAATGGGAAAAATTAATTACGTAAAAAGTGTCTGTTTCTGTAGGTGAGCACATTTGTTATGGCAGTTAAAAACCAAAGAGGGCCTTTTAATCTTAAAATGTTGTCTAAATGCTTTTCTTCCCTTGATTCTCATTCTAACTAACTAAACCAAGAAGAAACTGCAGCATTATTCAAGGTTGACTCTTCCGGTCAAGGCAGCTACAAGCGTGAACAAATGGTACATGGAGCAAATTCTTTCTTGTCTTCTCTGTGAAAGAACAGCTTGACCTGTGCTAACCTCTCAGCGCTCAGGCATCTGTTTGTCTGCTCAGTTCCTGTGCAGTACAGCATCACTGCTGCTTTGTCTCAGATGTCCTGTCCTGCAGGAGGAAGATAAATGGCCATGAGAGATTAAGGCACTCCATAGCTCTTTTCCTAAACCAACAGTAGACATTGTAGGTATATCTATAAAACTTTTTAATTTAAAAATGTATCTGTTTCACCTAGTATTTGTGTGAATTATTTATTTTGTATGCTAGCGTATGTACTGTATTATTACGCTGTTAGCATAGCAATGTGTTAGCGCCATGTGGTGTCTTTGTGTAAAGATATTTGTGTCACATTGTCTGCGAATGACACCTTATGAGGTTCCTTCCAGTGCAGCAAGGTTTTGGAACAGGGCATATGTGTTTATATCGCACAAATTTGTATTTCTGTGGTGTTGAATGCCTAATCTGCACAATTAATCGTTACAAGAGTGTGATCTACATTCAAACACCCATGCAATCTTATTCCTAAATAATAAATAAGTGATACACATTTTATCTAGAATTGTGCAGCTCTATGAAGTACAATGTATTCTTTAAATATCTGTTATATTGTTCTGAGTATGTTCCCAATTTGTCATATTCACAACAATCTATCTGTCTCTCTGGTGAGAAACCTGTCCCGGCTCCTGCAGTCTGGCTCTGATCCACAGTCATTTATAGCTCAGTGACTCAGAGCAGTCTGGATGTGTTTGCATTCGAAATCGGTCTCATTTTACTGCATGGTTTTTGAGGCTGATACCCTAGGGATCAATACATCACATTCCCCTTGTAACACACAGTATACTATCAAGTTTAACATCAAGTATAAAACATTCTGTTAAAATCACCACTCATTTGTACAACCTGGCAACAGTTAGCTCTATATAGTCGTGCCTCTAAGACGTTTTCAAGTATTAAGTATTTTGCTCATAATTTTTCAATATTTTATAATTTATAATATATATAATATTTTGTGCTTGTTGTGCCGCTGTTACCCCTCTAAGTTTTTGCTGTGCATGTCAGAGTGGATGCAACAACTACAAAGAAAAGAATTTTGGAGGCACTATTAAAACATACTGTAACTTCAAAACTTCCTCCCCAAATGGCTCATTACAAACTTTGGCAAGTTTCTGATATGAGACAGGTACAATATTTATTTAGTAATTAGTAGGGGAGGGTGATATGACCAAAATCGTATTTCACAATATGAGAAATTTCATTTCACTAAAAAGTTATACATCATATACAGAAGTTATTTTTATTTTAGTTATTATAAATAAGAACAATGAAGCAAATAATACAAACAATAGGATGAATTAAATTAAATAAACTTTCTGGTGCAGTTGGTTTATTTAGCATGGAACAAAAATTTAATAATTAAATGTAAAAAAAAAATGCATCGTCTTCTCTGTATGAATAAAAATAAATTGATTCTTATTAAAGATAATATTCAGTCAAGAGCAGTGAGTGATTTTCTCTTTGTCTTTTGTTGTATATTAGACTTCTGTCACTGTAAGATGGAACACGTCTGGGTCTCGCTCAACTGTTTATGTGAATACTCCACACTCGAATTAATTCTGTCTGTATTTGACCATTTAAAGGGATAGTTCACCCAATAATGAAAATTAAGTAATCACTTACTCACCCTGGTGTTGCTCTAATGCCACATGCATAATTATTTTCTTTTCCGATCACAAAAGGCCAATTTTTTAAAAAAATGTCTTGCCTACGCTCGTCCATATAATGGCAGCGAGTAGCATCAAGCTTTAAAAAAGACACAAAAGTATCACAGAATGATCCCATGCGGCACATGCCATATATTCCAAGTGTTCTGGGTGTATATGATAAAAATAAATATGTATATTATAAAATGGAAATCCTGACCTTGGCCATTGGTCTTCTGTGCACAACTGCTCGCTGCATGAGACCCTATTTTGCCAAGGAAACGCACACAAAATACTACTTCTAGAAATCCCATAAAAATATCTGGCATGTATTTTCTTCGTATTGTATTTGGAACTCCGACAGATGTGAATCTGATAACTTGTTGCGACAAACACAACAGATATATTTATCATGACGAAAGTATGTGGATAGTATTTTTTCACATATTTATTAATCAGGCCAAGGTCAGGATTTTCGTTAAATAATACATACATTTTCGTTTTTTTTCACCAAACCCTATCATATACCCCAGAACACTTTGGATATATGGCATGTGTCACATGGGATCATTCTGTGATACTTTTGCATCTTTTTTTTTTTTGTTGAAAAAAATGCTAACGCATTGACATTTTTTTGCACTTAACTCCTTTTAACATCAAGCATTGCTTTTTTCCCGGGATTATAAGCAGGTTTAGCACTTTGTGATGTTAACCCCACTTTGCAATGCCAAACTTGCACAGTGTGAAATGATGCGGTGTAAGAATGTTAGTCCATTCAGGATAAACTTGATGGTGCAGTCAAGAATATATAATACGAAGATGCGCAATGCTAAAGCCCTTTTGTAAACGTGTATTGCATGTGGCATTCCCAGGGTTTAGGAATGTATAGTGTGAAACGTCATTTTATGAATACCCAGGATTAATTGTTAGCCCGGGGGAATTTATCAGCCATGTGAAATGTGAAGCAAGATAACCCAGGATTCCATTTACCCAGGGTTTACTATTTCAAGTGTAAAAAGCCCTGAATGATCTCTGTCACAAAGAGACCATTGTGTACCTCATGTATTAACCCCAATCCAATACAAATTAATAAATCTACAGTACTGCTGGCTTAGATTTCATTACTCACATAGTCAAATCTGTTCTCATTAGACTACGAATTAATGCACAAACTGGTTAAACATGCTTAGAGACCTAACTGCTGTATATTAAGCATTAAATGATCACCACTTGTGTTTAGACCACATGCAAACAGTTATTCAAGAAATGTGTTTATTCTTAGAAAAACATTTATCCAGTGGAAACACATTTGTCTCTTAACATCAGTGCTTGATGCAGCTCATTTGAGGATTCCTTAGGCACATTGAGGTGTGCAGTGTTTATATTGTGTGTGTGTGTGTGTGTGTGTGTGTGTGTGTGTGTGTGTGTGTGTGTGTGTGTGTGCGTGAGTGGATAAGGGAAACCTTGCAAACCCTGAGGAGAGGTGTTAGTAATCTTCTGTCTTCTCCTATCTTACACTGCAACCTGTAATTGATCAAGATTAATTAGGAAATTCTTTTTCACCACTGCTCCAAATTTCATCTCCATTAACAATATTTTCAAAATAAACAAAGATAAGACACTATAAACATTTGAAGGCAGTTTTAGGACCTGGATTTTACTAAACTACGATTGTTTATAGTTAGGGTGACCATATTTTGATTACCGAAAACCAGGACACTTGGCCTGGCAATGAAATACTCAAATGATACTCAAAGTTTACTTAAAGATACCTTAATAATTTCAATACATTTAAAGTATGCCCCCTCTGTATGGATAGAAAATTGTTATATTACAAAATACTATCTATAACCAAAATGTCTGTCCTGGGAAAACAGGACGTTTGGTCACCCTATTTATAGTGCTTGTTCATCCTTTGAGGAAAATCTTTTGCTGTCCAAGATTCAGATGTCTGGATCTAAGAGGCTCATTCAAAATGTAACATGACACTTGATTTTTATTTTTTATTAGCCTTGCCTCTAGTGTAGTGTTATGGCTGTTGTACTTAACTGAATTACAGATTTAGCCTGTGGGGAGGTGTTTTAAAGATACATGAAACACTGAGCTGAAAGAAGACAGTCTATTTACAAATAGATCCAGCAGTCTTTAGTTACGAGGCATGCAGTTGTCTTGCAGTTGTCTTGCAGTTGTCTTGCAGTGTTGGTATAACACCTAACCTTTTGGGCTCTGGGTTATGAGGTCACATTACTGGCTGTCCTCATTGCTGCTTCTTACTGTTTGTTTATATACATGTGAACCCAATAATTTGCGCCAAACTCAACGCTTCCAGTTTCCAGTTTATTCCAGTTATTCTCGGATTTCAGTTTATTAATAGTCATTGTTGCCACTGCAAAATCAGAATTTTGTAAGAAACACTGAGGTAACACTGATATTAAAGCAGATGCAACACTGCTTTCCTCCCACTCAAACTATTTTTCAAAGTGCCTCAGAGTCACACTGGTCACACTCTTCTACCAACAAATAATTTACAGTTGTCTCTGCACATTAAGCTGGATTAAGTATTGTAACACCCCAAAAAATTACGCACAGAATCTTGTGTAAAAAGGACAATTTGACAATTTGGTAAAAAGCCTGATCTTTCAGACTCTAGGGTGTCTGTGCTCTCAAAGAAAGACAATGAATCACTCAGTTGGAATGCTGGAAAATGCAGTCCAATATCAGAGCCTGGTTTTGTTCATTGAGAATGAACAAAATCATTCAATGCCAGAACAATTACCGGAACTTTTCAGAATATTTTCCAGAATCTCTGAATGAAAAGGGCTACACATTCAATCAATTAAAACCTATAAACTACTGCACTATCACCATAAGCCCTAAAGCCATCTGTACTAGTCCTGTACTTTAGACGGTGTCAATTAAGAATGAAAAGTGATCTGTGGGAAATTCAAAGAGAGTCCTGCTTTGTGTCTGACCTCTCCTGATGAAGAAGTAAACCAGTCTCCTCTTGTCAATATTTCTGATAGTTGACTAAAGACAGCATCCCACTTGCCAACTTCAGAGACCACCAGCTATGTGCTTATGTACAGTGTTTTGCCCGTTACCCTCAATAGCGGTCAGAATTAGGGTTGGGTACCAGCACCGGTACCTATATAACCAGTATGTGACCGGACCGGACCTAACCAGAACACAGATTTTGGTGCCTCATTTCGGTGCCACTTAAATTCAAACATGCTGGCACTGAGCCAGAGACGGACGCGCTCAGCGCTTGTCATATATCACAACTATTCAGTTTTTTCAACCACATAATGTTTATTTTAGGTTTCAGACATTTAAAGGTGCAGTGTGTAGTATTTATGAGGATCTATTGACATAAATGCAATATAATATACATAACTATGTTTTCAGTGGTGTATAAAGACCTTATATAATGAACCGTTATGTTTTTATTACCTTAGAATGAGCCATTTCTATCTACAGACACCACGGGTCCCCTTACATTGAAATCTCCATTTTGCGCCGTCATGTTTCTACAGTAGACCTAAACGGACAAACTTCTCTACAGAGCTCTAATCACTGTCTTCTTTTTCCGACGATGACATCTTTGTCCCGTGTCGGCCCCCTGTAGCTTCTCTATGTCCTTCGAAAGGGAGGGGTGAGCAGTGGATGATTGCAATTCACAACCTCACAGCTAGATGCTGCTAAAATTCACACACTGCACCTTTAAATGCACTTAAGTACTAGCAAAAAAATTTTTTTTTTGTTAAATACACACTGATGTCTATGGAAGCAGCAATAACAATTTGACTACATGTCGTATTCATATCAGATACACATGTTCTTACTTTTGTATATTTTGTGAGACGTGGATGAAGTTATGTGAAGTGGATGAAGTTATGCGATTTTCTGAGTTGCAGCGCAAACTAACATGGCGACGCATTATAGATCAACTAACATGATCATTATAAAGGGGTTTAAATGACAAAACACATTCACTTACACATATCTGAATATCAATTCATGACAGAGTTAACCAGTTTTTGAATATTTTGAATAGAAAAGGAAAAACGAGTCTGTCATTCAGTGCTATTGTGGCTGCGGTGTGTCTCGTGAGAAGCATGATGCGTCGCCATGGAAATAATAAGGCGATGCGTTCGAAAATATTTTGCCAGAGAAGGCAATATGGTCATATTTCTGCAAAATAATTACTGAAACTTGAAGCTGGTTTGTAGCATACCAAGAATACAGACTTTGTTGTTATTAGTACTGTAACTGTTATTTAGTGTTAAATTATTGTAGTTAGGTTAAGGTTTTATTGTGAATTTATGTAAATTTGTTGTGTTTTGTATTTATTTATATTTATATTTTTGAGTATACTTTAAACTTTTAATAAATTGTTCAATTTAAAGAATTTAAATAAATAAATAAATAAATAAATAAAAAGCTATTCTTTAATGTCATTTACCTTTTAGGCACTGGTACCATTCAGAAAGTATCGATTTGGCACTGGTATCGTAAAAAATTCAAACGATACCCAACCCTAGTTAGGATGGCTGGAGACAAGAACAAATGGACTGTGGTTGGGGGTGTCCTACTTTTCAACTAGGCATATGACAGTATCAAATCTTTATGCTAAACTTATTCTTAGCCTCTAACACACACACTGGTGAGTAAAATCAAAGTATTTATTAGCCAATGGCTAATGATATATATTATTTAGGTGCCCAGAGTGAAGATTTACTTGCATATGCAAGTGATTTACTCGCATTGTAGAGGGTTGTCAAAACAAGTTGTAATAAGGTTATTTAGAATCCATGATAACAATTACATGCATTTTCATTACTGTAATATATTGTACCGAATATCAGCACCGGATATGTCTGATAATGTTTTGATGGTTCTTGTTCTCTTCAGTCAGTCACACATTAAGCAGAGGGGTGACCGATTGCTGTCACATAAAACTTAAGTATAAAATAAATGGTGAATTAAGTTTTTTTTTTTTTTTTTTTTTTTTTTTTTTAAGTAAGGAGGACATGGCCTCTCCACTTATAATGAATTTAACCATTATGAAGTAGCTGCAGATGTTAACGCTCCCATATCTTTGCTCAGCGACTCCCTCTGTTTCCCCACCGGCTGTGTAAAGAGGCTTAGGACTGAAAATTGAATGAAAAATCGTCTGAGACACTGGCAGAATCTGTCTCCCAACACCCACACCACATCAGACTCACTATTGATTTCAATAAACTCTAGCACCTTGACGTGACAGATTGCTGGGCAAAGGACACAGAGCGAGTCGGGTCAACCTTATTCAATTTAGTGGTTTAGATAATACGATTTAGGTTCCCTCCATGTGTAGCGTGCATGTCAGTGGAGATAGATTGCAGCAGGTGTGGGCTGTGGACAGGGTTAATGTATGGGCACAATTTTTTACACCCCTTTAATATCAAAAGATGGTTCACTTCATAAGTATATCCATGCGTGTTCTTGTCTCTTCCTCTTCATTTGTCAGCATTTCCAGAGCTCTGTTTTATCACTGAACCATCACAGATTCTGCTTTTCAAGTGATATGAGTGCACACATCTGTAACAGATTTGCCTTTGTGGCACTCATTGTTTCTCATACTCTGTCTCCAGAGGCCACAATGTCTGGCAGCATGATTAATTAGAAATGCAGAATGTTAGCTTCTTATATCCTTTATTCCACTTCACACATTTCTTCATCTATGTTACAAACAGTCACAAACAATCATAAGAGCTACTCCAGAGGTTTAATGATATGGCCTGATGTGCACTGATGTTTAAAACTGTTTTTTTTTTTTGTCAGTGACTTACTGGAACTGTATGATAGCTCTTGGGATCACTGCTGACATTTAGGTCTTCTGTACAAGATTTTTAAAGAGCAAGTTCCAGCAAGAGAGTCTAGTCAAGAGGGTGATTTGTCTCTGCTGATCTCCAATGTGTGTTCGACCGCTCTCATGAACTACACAGACTGACAAGAACACAAGTTGATTGTAGCAAAGAGCTTGGAAAAGGAAACTTAGTGACAGTTGTGAATACACTTGATGGATTGAAATACTGACTAATGTCATACTTTTTAGGGAATAGGTCAAGTGGAAAGTAGAAATGCAAGTGGATAGGTCAAAACAAACTCGATGGTAATCCATACGACCCCAGTTGATGCTATATGAGCTCCTTTCACATAGCAACTTTCACATAGCAATAATAATACATTAATGTAAAACCAGAAAGACTTTTCCGGTAAATACACAAATGTGCTGTTCACACAAACAACGACGTTCCGTCTCTCTCTCTCTCTAAGATACCATTCATACACCAGAACCAATATACCGTTTAACTCTGTGATGTTCGGAAATTACCTTAAAATGCTGAGCCTTTTCTTCAAGATAGTTTCATATATGTCCGTTGACAATTTTTTTTTTACTTTTGACTATAAAAACAATTAAAAGCTGCAAAGAACTTACCATAAACAGCTCCAGCTCCCAGGCAGACCTCTTACGTCAACACATTCAACTTTTAACGCAATAGTAGATGTATTTATTTACACAAAAAATAGGAACAACTAAAACCACACGTATGCAAAAAGCCGTATTGGTTCAGAGAGAAGGGGGCCTTGGAGTAAAAAAGGTTGAGGACCACTGAGTTAGATGCATGTATGAATATATATCTGCAATAGACCTCAGCAGATGATTTTGCTAAACTTACACAATACAACAAGACAAAGGCATCAGCAAGACAAAGTTACCAAAATAAAAATGAAAAAGTAGTCAAGTCAAGTCAACTTTATTTATATAGCGCTTTTTACAATGCCGATTGTTTCAAAGCAGCTTCACAGTGTTTAACAGGAAAATAATGCAACAGATTTTGAATCGGCTGTACAGCTGCTCTGGAGAAAACTGGTCAGTCATCTAGCTCATTTCAATTGTCATATAACGACAATGTGGGCAGATCAGTAATTTAGTTGTTATAGTTCATTTAGTTTAGTAATTAAATTTATTTGGATATTTAGTGTCCCCAACTGAGCAAGCCAAGCCAAAGGCGACAGTGTCAAGGAACCAAAACTCCATCAGGTGGCATAATGGAGAAAAATAAACCTTTGGAGGAACCAGGCTCAGTCGGGGAGCCAGTTCTCCTCTGGCCAATTAACAAACAGTGTATGATTATTATTCTGGCAACCTTACAGGTCAGAAGTCATATTAGATGACAAGTCATATCAGATCTGAATATTCGAAAGATCGGAGGCATCACGCCGGAGATGGTTTATTGATGACGTGTCGATTAAACAATTATTAAATAGGAATAATCGAAGGATCGGAGTCATCACGCCGGAGACGGATCCATTGAGGATGCCATGTCGATGAGGCAATTTCAGAGGGGAGACTAATTGACACGGTCTCTGCAGACACTTCAGGGATGCGTTGGTCCTGTCTGGGTGCAGGTCCACCATCTGATCTGGATACGGCCCGGATCCGGCTGACTGCAGTAAACCTCGGGATAAACAGAGAGACTAACATTAGCGTAGATGCCATTATTTTTATGATGTAACGAGTACATCAGGTGTTATGGGATGTGTTACGGTTCCGGCTGACCTAGTTAATGCAGCCTAACAATCATTTAATTGATTTGAATAATATAAATTAAAAATGTTTTATGTGTATGCCATAGTAAAGGGATGCGTTTTTAGTCTAGATTTAAACTGACAGAGTGTGTCTGCTTCCCGAACAATGCTAGGAAGACTGTTCCAGAGTTTAGGTGCTAAGTAGGAAAAGGATCGACCGCCTGCAGTTGATTTTGATATTCTAGGTATTATCAACTGGCCAGAGTTTTGAGACCGCAATAGACGTGATGGAGTATAATGCGTTAAGAGCTCACTCAAGTACTGGGGAGCTAAACCATTTAGTGCTTTGTAAGTAATAAGCAAAATTTTAAAATGTATGCGATGTTTAATAGGGAGCCAGTGCAGTGTTGAGAGAACCGGGCTAATATGGTCAAAAAGTACCATAATAAAGACCTGTAATATTAAGTTAATGCATATAAAAACACAAACCAACTCATTCTTACCTTTGGAAGGTTATCCCATTTTTTTCTGGAATTTAAATCTCGGCAGTTTCATAACCAGAAGCTGCGCAATGTTGTGGCATCTTTGATTCTTACTGTGAGTGACGACACGCTAACCGTTCCAAGATGGCGGGCACCGACGTGTGTGGAGTGGTCGAATGTGGCATCTACATATACATATCTATGCCTGCAGCTGAATCATCCATTCATCCATTTTCCAAACCGCTGGTCCAATATGGGTACAGCGTAATAACATACAGGTATAAATTACTTTTAAAATTAATTATTAAATTGTTTATACATGCTAGTTTCCATGACCGAGTTCAAAATAAATCTTTTTATTACCATTGGAACTGCCAGTTTGCTAAGTTTCAAATAATTATTAAACACTCTTTATGTTAATATTATTATTATTATTATTATTATTATTATTATTATTATTACTGCACATTACTTTTTTAATATAAAATGACTCAAAATGTTGTTTTGAAAGTGGTGATTTCGCAATGTAGCCTAATATGCCTACTTTTCTTTTATGCAGTAGCTTATTTGGTTACACTTTGTTTTAAGGTTTCTTAGTACTTAAATGTAAAATTACACTCTAAATGAGTAATATCAATTAACAGCATGTACTTACTATCCACCTTATTTTGCAACACGGATATAAGCTATTTTCTGTGAATGTGCAAGACTTACGATTCATTAGCGCTATAGTAACATGTGGCTGTAGTAGTTAGTACACATAAAGAGGGAAATCCAAAATTTCAGGAGAAACAGCAAATTTACAACACAACCACATTCAAATATGACACAGAACAAAGAAGTTCTTAGGTCTTAGACTATGGTCTTAAATATACAAGAGCTGTGTTCTAAATCGCCCCCTATACCCTCATTACTTGATGGAGTGAATGGCTTGCTCAGTTGAGGACACTAAAATTTCAACTATATTACTGATCTGCCCGCATTGACACTATGATAATTGAAATGAGCTGGATGACATCACTGTTTTCTCCAGAGCAGCTGTACAGCCAATTCAAATTCTGTTGCATTATTTTCCTGTTTTAACACTGTGAAGCTGCTTTGAAACAATCGGCATTGTAAAAAGTGCTATATAAATAAAGGTGACTTGACTTGACTTGAATAAAAACGAGTTAATTCGGATACTGAGTGTGAAGTGCTGCTGCTTTTGCATAGTTTGTGTTTGCTTTTTGTAGTAGTAGTAATAGTAGTAGTTGTAGTAGCAGTAATAACAGTAATAATAATAGTAATAATAATAATTGCTTGAATATTTAAATCTGTATTTTGTAGGTAGTTTAAGACTGGATTTATATATTTTTAAAAATGTTATATTTAAAAACTATTACAATTCTGACAATATTTTTGGTGAGCTTATAATGTAACACATTTCTCATAATGTAAAAATTATTACATTTATGAGTTCAATATTTTATTACATTTGAGAGAATTATTACACTATGAACCTTTTATTGAATTGATAATGTAACACTTAATTACATTATGCTTTGTTATTACATTATGAGTTGCTACACTTATCTTTTTATTTAGTGTAATTGGACAATTGTTTGATATAAACAATATCAGCTGTAGTTACTAAATAGTATGTATTCATTGTACACAGCCACTGTTTTTGTCCTCTGTTTTGTTGACCGACCATCAACTGTGTGCTTATGTACGGTATGTTTCACCCGTTACCATTAATGACGGTCAGGATGGCTGAAGTCTAGACCATTTGTTCCATTAAGGTTCCATATACTGATGCTAATAAGATTAATTGGTCTATGTGTTTGTCAAACTAATGCTAAATAAAACACAAGGCAGTGAAACCGTCTCTTACAGCACTACAGAAAACTGCTTGAGTTCTTGCTCTCTTTAATGTTAGCTAGTGCACTTTTGATTATGCCAACAGATGCTGCTAATTAGCTTTGTGCGCAGCCCAATAAAGGCCAAAATCTATTGTTCTGTGTGTAATTAGCAGGATCATGCCTTTAGTGAATATGTATGACCTTGTGTCCCTAATCCCCACAAAGACATTTCACATTTCAAAGGCATCAGCTCCTTTAAACAATTTACAATAGCAACTCTCATTGTCACCCTGATCCTCTTTACTCATTCTGCTCTTTCATTGTTGAGCTAATCACCAGTCACTGACTGAAATCCTTTAAAGCATGATCTACTAATTAGGATCATCCACTGAATGCTTATCTTTATGAAAATAATAAATTGTAGAGGCTCTACAGATAAGCAAATGTTGGCATTTAATCTGCAATGGAAGTGAGCAAAGTAATTTCTGTCCTTTTTATAAAAAATCTTACTGAGCTGGCCATTAAACTGCAATTTTGTATCGAAATACAACTGCAAACTCTGAATGTGGTTGATTTTCATAATAAAGTACACACTGTGTCATAACCAGGCATTATAAAGCTTTTTTTTCTTCATAACTAATTTGAGTTAACCAGCAATGACAGTGACAAGTGTTAAGAGACAGTACATTTTGTCGGTCACTTGTTTTCTGCAGGATCATGCTGGGTGGCTCTGCTCGCATTGAAACCTCCTTCAACATCACAAACCTAAGAGAGACTTTAGGCCCTCTAGCAGTTAAAAAACAAAACTGCATGTATTTTGTGGATGAACATTGTTTTGGTTGTGCTTCGGCTCTGCGTGACTCTGCGGATGAGTATGACTCTTCACAATGGATAATGCTTTACAATGAACTCTGTTAGAGAGCCACATATGGTAATTTATCTGTTAAATAAAATACCTTACTCACATGTCGAGTAATAAAAATGTAATCTTCGTGTTGCTTTTACAACATTTCAAATCCCTCAGTTCTTTCCATCTTCGAAAAGCCAAGTCAATGTTGATTCTTGTTTTATTACAAGCTCTGTCATTCTCTTTTTGCCAGCACTGACTCCCCTCTGTTCGGCGTTTGGTGTTTAAACCGGTGGTTCCCGGAGGTTGGAGATTTAGTGGTGACAACTAACCTATGGCATTCCTACACCATACACGCATCAAAGTAGCCAGAGCAACTTTAATCTGTTTACGGGCAAGACGAGACAGTCACGCATGGACAAGTGACGCATGTACGCAATATCCTGTAAAAACCATCCCGCTTAGTCTAAAATATAAACACTTATAATAAGCTTACCATAGTGAATCAGAAGAATTGATTTTGTATTAACAAAGTTTTTAAAATGTTGTTTATTTTTAACCAAAACAGTTACCTTTAAAATATACCAT